>VXAK01011776.1:0-66575 GCA_013399435.1 Arenaria interpres | reverse complement strand
TTTTTTTTTTTTTTTTTTTAAAGAATATGGCTTGTTTCAAAAAGGATATAAGTGATACCCGTATTAAAAATTCAGAACCTCTCAAAAAATTTGTCTCAGGTATCTCAGACCTGCTTAATGCTCCTAAAGGACTATTTTTTTTACTAATTAAGTCCCTGGATGATTAAGTATTTGCCTCTGGGGGATGCTCGGGACTGTTTTAATTTTAAATTTTTTCCTCAGCTGATCTCCTTTACTGAGATCCAAAACTAGATTGTGTATTTTTTACCAGATCTGGGAGTTGTTCTTGGGGCGTATTCCTACTGCACAGCTATCACACGAAGCACATAAGGTGTGCTTAGTGAACCAGCAGAGAGACTGTGAAGAAATGAGATTATAAGAATAATGGCATTAATTGAAGAGTGAGGAAGTATTGGAGCTGATCAGTTTAGCTAGCCACTGTCAACAACCAGTATCATTTCCTACCTGATGATGTATAATTTCATGTTCTATAACATTTTCTAAATTCAGACAATAGTTATAATTAGTATAGCAATTATAGCCTAGAGCATTTAACTGTTGTAAACATCTTTACATGCCTATGCAGACGCATAAGAGTGAAAAAATAGGGCAGTAAAATACAGATATTTTGTGGAAGCAATGAAGTTTCACAAAATGTTCCTTTCAGCTACTTTTCAGGATGCTAGTAGTGAATGATGTAGCTTTACTTTTTCCTCTAGAAATAAGCAAGAAAATGTGTAAAACCACCCATTCCCTGACTGTAATTGATATTTTGTAACCATACACTGTAGAATAAGACTTATCGTTATAGGAGTACTAATCGTTGTCAATCAGTAGTACTAATCAGTAATGACTTTCCATAAATCTCACCAAGAGCAATCGTACTGCTCTAGCTTGGGTCCTGTTACAAAAAATTGCCTGGGCTATCTAATCTCTGTGCTAGACAGAGCTGAAAATGCTGGCTCAAATTAGTTTGTGATAGAAGTAGATATCTCCATTTTGACATGCCTGAGCTTGAAAAGATCTCCTTTAGCAGAAAATTGGGTAAAAGCTTAGTATGTCTTAATCCCAAACTTGAGATTTCATTTAAAAGTTTATAAGGACAATTTCTATATTTATATTTAATTTTATCTAAAGTTGCGGAAACTCTGTCACCAGGGAGCTGAGCTTTTCCCTCCCTATTCTTCTGCCAAGGAGCATCTCAAACTTGACCGGAAAAAAACAAAAGTCCAGGCTGGCCACTTCCTATTTTTCTACTGTGTTGGTTTTTGTGTTGGCTGAGGACCCTGTATGGAAAGGAGTCCATCAACTTGTCTGCTGTGTGTCTGCTGTATATCTGTGCCACTCTGATTCTTCCAACAGGATATGCTCATAGTTTTTCTCCATACAATTTTTAAGTGATTTGAAGCAAAAAAACTTTCACATTTTCCTTTGGGAAACTTTTATGTATTTTTTCCTGATACTGTGCTTAAAGCTTTCTTTAACCTGTCTTCATGCTGTTGCTGTAGTGTATAACCCTTGCTTCCCTTGGCAATTTCTGTCTTGTTTTTCTCTTTATATGCTTCAAATCCTTCTGAGCAGCATTATTATTCTCATTCTTTAACACCTTTTTTAATCCTGTGGATATTTCATAAGGCCCATTGAGGTATTTATTTTTTTCTTGTTTGAATCCTTCCAAGCCACCAGGTATCATTCTAGTACTGGCACCAGTTGCCCAGGAAGATGGTGGAGTTCCCATCCTTGCAGATGTGAAAAAATTGCCTGGATGTGGTCCTGGCAATTGACTTTTAGTGCCCATGATTGAGTTGGAAAATATGACCTCCAGAGTTCCATTCCAACCTCAACCATTCTGTGATCTCTCTGGAGAACAGTTTTACTTTGTATTCTTGTAACAAGACCAGTAAGGATAAGTTAGAAGTCATTTTGTCCTGTGGTTTAAGTACCCAATAGCACTTTTCTGTAGGTCTGTCTTTTAGGCATCATTATCATCTATATGCCTGATTGTTTGTTCTCTTATTGGCCTGTGATTTCAACACTGCTACTTTGCCTTGAGGCCCACTCTTAAGCAGTCAGGTAATTTGTAGCACCACAGACCTCTGGTAAGACCACTATGTCATTTTGTGTAATAGCTAAGCACATTTGGGAGATTTATTAAAAATAAACTGGTTTATACCAGCTAGATATGCTAGTTGTTTCACCTAGCTAATATGTTTATATTCCTATAAACAATATAGGAATGAGAAAATAAGACTTTAGTCTTTTCCTTCTCCTCCTTAAATTTTCTACCAAAATAAGCTTTGGCTGATGTCACTTATATAATAGGGCACATCTATGACTATTTTTCTTTTCTAAATCAAGGCTATTTACTAGGCTTAAATGTCAGTGGTTTCTAGTCTCAGAAAAAATAATATTTCCCTATAAACTAAGGTAATGGACATTTTCTCTTTGCTGACGTTATGATAGCAAGATTGATTCATGTTACACCAAGAAACAAAGCCTAAATGTAAGCAATTAACAATGGATTTCAGGGCCCTGCTTTGTGAGCAGCGTTAAAGGTATAAATGAGCAATTGCAAAAGGGAAACCTAATCTAATATACCTAGTGGATTAGTGCCTCAGGCCTATGGTGAATTTTCAGAGCAATACAATCATGGGTTTTATGACCCTAAACTTTATAACAAGATTAGAACTAGACTATTTGTTACTGTCCAGAAACTGAGAAACGTTGGCAAGATCAGTGTGCAGTTAATCTCATATTTAAGAACCCCACCTATGGAAAACAATGTATTTTTGACAGAAGAATACTGAGGACCTAAATGTGATTTATATGTAGTTTGTTTATTGAGAAGCCACAGTTACTGAGAAAGTATTATTTTTAACACATGTAGCGATACAATACTAGTGTTGCTGTAGGCTTCATTCTCTGAACCCGTAATAGGGGGAAATTTGTCGATGGAGACAGAATATTTTATTAGGTAAGCTGGCAAGGCTGCAGACAAGCTTTGGGGTTCAGGGTCTTCCATCTGGTTTAACAGTAAGCAACTATACAATACAAACTAAAGGTCAATAGTGCATTTTAAATTAATTATGCTAAACAGACCACCTGAAAGAAAGGAGTGTCTGGACTCTTTGGATCTAGGTTAGTAAATAGCTCTGACTTCAGCAAAAGGGAGATGGGATACAATGAGGTCATCTGAATAAACATGCAAGCATGTGGCTATCAAAAGCTAGCAACTGTGAAAAAAGATTGTGTGTTTTATTGAGGATAAGATGTGAAAACAGCTGATGGTTAACCATTATATAACCTAACAATACATTTTAAAGCTACACAATATTTTCTTTTTATAGGTCTCTCCCTCCTGGCAGGTGAAAGGGAATTATCTACATTTATTTCATTTATGTCTCCTAGCAGTTTCCTTATCTGTCCTACGGACTTGCTTTTGAATTCTGTTAAATCTCTTAAACTCTGAAATATTTTACCTCTGATGAAATCTGTTTTGCTGGCTGCTTAGGGAGATGGGTTTAGCTACCATCCTCTCATAACTCCTGACTTCAAATACTGTCTACTCTTCTGCTTCCAGAGAGCAATGGCTGTCCTATAGCTCACATCAAAGAGCTAATAGTGAGAGAATAAGATGCAATACTAAAGTCTCCACAAAACAGAGAAGCACAAAATGCCTGCCTTACACCAGGAGGAGATGACCTCCCCCAGAAGAATTGTAGAAGACTGCCCGGGGCAGTGGTCGAGTTGCCATCCCTGGAGGTATTTAAAAGACATTGTAGACGTGGTGTTGAGGGACGTGGTTTAGTGGTAACTAGGCAGTGCTGGGCTAATGGTTGGGCTTGATGATCTCAGTCTCTTCCAACCAACACGATTCTATGATTCTAAAAAGAGGAGGGGAGGATCAAAATGTCTGATGCGTGGGAATTGAAGGCATCCCAACACCCTGTGGCAGGTGGGATGTGCTGCTAAGCAAAGAGCTGACCTGCCAGACTTGTTGCCAGCAGTCCTTACCAGCTTACCTTACCCAGCTTACCTTACCCAGCATACCCTACCCAGTCAGCACAGGCTGACTTCTCAACAGTTTACTACCAAGAAACATGCTGCTCACGTTTGGTAGAGCAGCAGGGAAGAGGCATCTGTATTGCAAACGGGACAAGTTGTAAAGCTTGTGTCCCTCCTGTAGCTTTTGGTGTGGTCCCCGTACCCCCCCCTCTTCTGCTATGATGTAGTTTAAAAAAATGCTGTTAGGCAGGAAAGGACTATATTCTTCTGTCACCACAAAGAGTTGAAAATATTGCCAACTATGCACAAGCTTTGTTATCCCAAATAACGATGGATGCACAGTTGTATGGTGGAGATTCATTTAGAAAGAAAAAAGGAGTTCATGGGTGTCAAGGAGCAATGAAAGAAAAATTATATATAGGTGCTAGCTTTACTGCAGAAGAGAAAAATAACATTTTGGGACTGAAAACCATCTATGCATGATTTGTAGTTATAATTCAGTTAGTAATTCCTGTTGTTTTTTCCTCTGCTCAGTGTAGCAGGATTTTCCTTTAGCCTGTGTGTGTGCATGATACGCATGTGTGATTAAGCATGGTGACCTCTTTGGCTGTTCTAAAACTTTACCAAAGAACTGGTTAAGCTTAGTCCTCCTGTGTTAAATGGCTATTCAGGTCAAAATGCTCTGGATCTCCTGAGTACATCTGTATTTGAAGCTCCAGCTGAGATTTCTAAGGCTGCTTACTCCTGCATGTTTTTCAGGCAGTGTAAGGGAGAACTGAAGATATGGAGGGAGGATAAGTGCATGCACGCACATAAAAGGTACAAATATTGAGTTGTCTTGGTTTTGCCAACTGCTTTGCAAACTGATAATGATTTCTTGAACACAATGGGTAAACAGTGCTTGGCAAAAACAACAGGCATGGGTTTTCCTACAAAATATTTTCATCCATATACCTGACTAACTAGTGAGTAGTTTGCACAATGCTCTGATGTATGCAAATTGTTTTACTACTTAAAGGTTTGAAATTGATAATTAAACATGAGGCAAATATACTCTAATATTTCAAGATAGCCACTGGAATATCCTTTTATTTTCATGTGCCCTCTGGTTGCTGCAGCTCAATCAGAATGTATTCATGCTGTTTGCAAGAAATATACTCCTCTCCCTCTTTCTGAGAAAGCATGAGGGAGCAGTCGTATCTGGAAAAAGTGGGGACCTGGGGATACGTAGAGATTGGTGTGTGCTATAAAGTGAAGCATCCTCAAATCTGCAAATAATGTTGTGACTAAGAAGTACAGGAAAAGGCTTAGGTTTAAATGTGAAAATAACTATATATATTATGACAGTTCATACACCACAGTGCTCATAACAAATATTTTTCTTGATAGCTGTGAAACATTATCCCCATGGAAAAATAGAATATTCAGCTCTATGGGAAATATGCCTTAATAAAACTAAAACATAAATGTGTCTCATTACACACTTTACCAGGTACATAATTTTCACTCTAATTCTGAAGCCATGAGATTACTAGATAAAACAGTTTGCTAAACCATCTTGACTACTATGCAAGTACACCAATATAAAATGGCAGAAATACTGTCTGTTCTTAATAGCTAATATGAATATTGAAGTGTTCAAATTGCATGCACTGGGGTTAAGCTAATGTGAATTGACTTAGTGGTGTTCTTTTAAGGGTTCATACATGAATAATAGATTTTTATTAAGAATAAGCATCCTTTAAAATAAAAAAAAAAAAAAGCAATAGAGAGTTTCAGCTGTGAAAGAGTTTACTAGCAAAGACAACCCAAAATACCCCCCTCCCCATCCCGGGAGGGGAATTTTACCAAATAAACCTTGTTAATTTCTTTTTAAATTTATAAATATGAAGCTCCAGAGAAAGATATTGCAACTGTCGTTTTCAAAAGCAGGCAGAAGCTGTTGATTTAAACTATATTTTTTATGCTTCTATCAATGCTCTTTGTAAAATAAAAGAGAGAGAAGGGTAGCTAGTGGTTAAGGCTGCTGCCAGGATGCCCTGTTTTGATTCAGGAGGAACAAGAAGCTGAAATACCTCTCCCACATCTCAAATGGTTACTTAAAGCATCAGACTATCTGCTCTTTGATGCCGTCTCTTGCTTTCACTATGTCCTTTCCACAAAAATAACTCCCTGGACATACAAAGAAAGAGCTTTCCTATTTTTTTATTCTTTTGAGATTTCATTCAGACTGGCATATTCTTGTGGAGATGCTCTGTTTTCAGTGGAGTAGGACTTTGTTTGTCAGTTGTTAGTCCAGACAAATTGTGTGTAGATTGCCAGATAACAGGGTATTCTCCAAATCTGAAGCCGTGTGTTTTACAATTTCCCTTTTATTTCGAATGCTCAGAGAGAAGTTTGGCAGGGGAGAGAATTTGATTGCTGACTTCGAGCACTGCTGAACTTTTCAGTATTTGTACATCAGACAGTAGGGATTGTTCCCTTTAAGTCCCTCTGTGTACATCAAGTTTATAAGCTTAAGATGCTCAGGCAGTTCTTTCTCCTAGGAACTAATGAAGGATGTGAATGGTAGAATTTTTTTTGTTGTTGCTGCATTTACTTAGATCTTGATTTCACTTCTGGAGGCATCCTCAACAATGTCAAGTAGATGGAAGTAAGCCACTGCTGATTGCCCATTGAATTTTAACCAGAATAATTAAATCAGTTCCCTTTTTAAATAATTCATTTTTAATACATTACTTTTACCACATTTTAATACACTAAAAAGTTTTCAGTTCAACTAAGGGGGTGGATTTTCTGGGAATAGAGGGTGGTAACATAGCAGCTGTTGGATACATGAGCAGCATTAACTGTGCAAAATAGTCAATGTAAGTTTTGCTTCAATAATGCTCGTCCAAACCATCACTCCTGATATATTATGATGTAGAGCCGAGCTGGTTCAAGAAAACCATTGAGGAAGGCTACTGCTTAACGTGGTAATCCGTAAACATTAGTATAAACACTAAACCTCCTAAAATACCATGTATCGCAATACTATACTGGACGAGAGCCTGGCACATTATTATTTCCTGTGTTATACAAGGTCCGTGTTCAAGGTTTGTTAATGAGCAGAATTAATTTAGCTTTCGCGTTTCCAATCTTCTCCTCTCACTGAGAGACGAAGTGTCCCACAGGCACACTCCCTTTGTAGCTCTCAGTACACAGTCTGGGACTGTGTGAAGCCTCTTCTGAACTCACTTAAATGAAAACTGTATACAAAAATCATTGGAGTAAGAAAATAGTTGTATGATCAACAAAATGTCAAGTAGGACTCAGGTTGGAATATGAAAATCTTTACTGGTTGTCTTAGTGTACGCTATGGAAAGGACAAACCTGTTTTTTTTTTTTTAATAGATTTTTAACAAGTTTGTTCTAAGGTCTTTTTTTTTCCCATGGAAAATATCCAGTGTTTTTATCCATTTCTTTCTGTTGTTATTTCAAGAAATAAATAGTTGATACTATGGAAGAAATATTTTAGGATTTTTTTCCTTTTTCTTTTTTTTTTTTTTAAAGGCATTGACGTTGCAGTCAAAATAATTTAGGTATAAAAATACTTTAAATATTTAGGTACCAAAGTTGATAATTTAAAATATTTCAATGCAAATAATTTCTGGAAACGTATTGAATAAGGCTTCACTTCACTTGTCTTCGTGATTTCTCTTTAATGACTCAGGTCACTTAATTGTTAATAAAGCAAATTATTTCAACTTGAGTCCAATGATTAGTTGGCTTATCAAACCCGTGCAATTCCAAGAATACTGGTAATTTCTTTTCCTCTTTAGTCAGTACGATTGTATGGAGTCCCTCAAGCGTATTTGAGTGACAGAATCTCTCTTGGCTAGAGGAAAATTGCCTAGGAGACATAGAAACTAAAATGATATGAAGGCTGAAAGGAAAATCAGTCAGAAGAGCTTTTGTTCCTCCTTGCATACGAGGGATTTCAATCACATTAGCGTGACCTGTGAAGTTCTGAGGCTCAGTGTTTCAGAGGAGAATTAGTGAATTCCGGTCCTGTGTTTAAGCATGGTACGATGTCTTGATTTCAAATAAGATGTTCCTGATAGCCAGGAGGATGCAATTATTAGTGTAACTATGCCTTGAAGGCCTGATTAAAATCAGGCTTTCAATATGTCTGGCATTTAAAAAAGAAAACCCAACCCCAAACCGACCCATCCAATTCTGTAGTAGCAAACCACAGAGGTAAGCCAGAAGATGGGAAAGGGGAGATGGAACAAGTGTAGTGCTCTAAACGCTGAAGTTTCTAGCAGGGCTGCCTTTTCTCGTGCTGCCCTGCTCCCACGCTTCAGGTAGTTACCCAGCTGCCTCCCCTTCTGCAGGAATGGTTTGCTTTCTACCATCTTTGGACTGCTTCATTTCATACCACGGGGGTTTTAAGGTGCATAGACACCAGTTACTGATAATTTTAAATTGCCAGCTGTAGTCTTCTGGCGGATGAAAGTGGGAAGCAGCTGCCTGGAGGTAAGGACTACAACTGATGTTTCTCAGGGCAGCCTGGAGATCTGTTGCTTAAATCCTAGTCTTAAATTTTAGCAGATTTCTAAAGCATATTCGTTGGACAGATGAAAAAAACTGAGATACCTTAATTCATTTTTTCTGTGATTGCAGAAGCTTTTCTGTATGTACTAGCTAAATATGTTTGACTAATGACTGCAAGGCCAACTTTTCCTTCCATTTTACCTAAAACCTAAATGCTGCTGGTATAGTACATCTTCAGGGCAAGGATTTTTAAGCTATAATGTTTGTAGAAGGTATTTTGTGGTTTTATTTTTTTTGTTACGTGAAATAACTCTCCTTTGGTCTCTGTTTTCCTGGTGAAACAAATCGGTGAATATGCCCAGACATTTCATTAGAAATAAGTTCTGCTTTATTTGACCTTTACCAGCAGTTTTTTGGTCTTTGTGTTTTACTTTTTATTTTAAAATGGAAAGGGTGACACTGTAAAATGAAAAAATTATACAAGACAGAGTTTTAATTTCCTTTTCAAAAGGAATAATGGAATAGGAGTCGATTTTCCCCAGTTCTCACATTTACCATTCCAATAGCATCTTAAAAATGGTTTTATCTGCAGGATAGGCTCTATTTTGTCCCCAGCCAATGCTGCGGTGCTTCCTTGTCTATCCTCTTATGCCATGCAAGCCTGAATCCTTTTTTGGAATTCAGTTGTATTTTTTGTGGTACATTGGAGACAGGCCCAGATTTTTGAGGCAGTTGGGAGAAAAGCTGGTTGAAGAAGTGATTAGAAGATGTCCTGTTTTTAGGCTCTCATGTTTGAGTCTTTGGCTGGCAGCAAAAGACTAAAGTGCTTGCCCTGGAAGGGTGCTACATTTGGCTTTCAGGTTCATACGGTTCTTTCATTAAAATACATATTGGTGTCTGAATCTCAGGCTGTATTCCTTCATTTCTCTTGCTTTTTCTCCCCACCACATTTTGTCAAAAAATAAACCCAGTCATCTTGCTAATAATAAACCTCACTAAGATTTGCAACTTAATTTCATATCCAACACACACTCATCTGTTCTTTACAGGTTGGGAAAAGCTTCTCTCACCCACCTCCCCAAAATCTGGTTACAACCCACTTTATGCTTTGTCCCTATATGAATTACTTACATATTGTCACAATGGATGGTTACAGCTTGTTAATGAGCTATTAATATTCTGCATCTAAGAATAAAGAAACAAAAATGGTGATATAATAACTAATTCCTTAAATCTGAAATAACTGAAAAAAAATTTTATTTTTTTTTTCAATTATTACCAAGAATGTGAATTGCACAGCCCACGGAGTGCTTTAGTGGTTTCAGGCTAGTTTTTGTGTTGAGCAGGCACTTAGTAAGTGTTGTTCCTCCTTTTTTATTTGTTTTAGTCATTATAAATAAATGCACATGTAAGTACATATACGTAACTCTGATGGAGTTATGATGATGTATTCAGTCTATAAAAACACAGTATGTTTTAAACCTATATAAATGAACAATTTGGCTAGCGGATTGGATGGCTTGAAATCATCCAGGGAAGAAGTTTGTACTCTGGCTCTTTTAATGATTTTTTTCTTTTTTTTTCTTCAATCTCCCCCCCTGCTTTCCCAGGAGTAAACACATCATTTTGTAAATGAATGTTAATTTACCAGTGCCAGTCCAGATATGTGAATGGTGTGTGTGAATCATACAGCAAAGCTTGTTTATAGGAGATTAGCATTGTACACCATTTAGTTCTATGACTCAATTTTAAACCTCCCTGAAAGTAAAGAATACCCAGGCACTGCATCACTCTGATGAAAATTAAAATGTAAAAGGATTTGGACTGAGTCACTTAACAAGTAAATAGATTGTAAATGAACCATGTAATTTACTTTAGTTCAAATGCATTACCTTAAAAAAAATACCCTCCTCAGCTGCAGGTTGTGCTGTTCCAGCAGTCGTAGATAGTGCTGTGTTCAGAAACAGGTGATGTGGGAAAGGAATAGGGCAGGAATGTTGTCATCTAAGACAGAAGCCAGATCTGATATTATTTCGGATTCTTGATTGATGATTTCCTTGGTATTTAGCTGTTGTATTACCATGTCAGGGCTTTCCTAATCAGAAAATTAAAGTACAAAGTGAAGAACATAGGTGTTGTTGAGCACATTAAATTATATCTTGGGGAGCTAAGAAATAAAATAGATTGCAAAACTCGATAGTTATCCATTAAAACACAAATAAAACCATAACCCCAGAATGCCAAATTCAGGCAAACACACTGATGTTAATACCAGGATGAGTTTTTGTGGTGTGTGGGTAACGCAGAGGGGCAGTTGTCTTCAGAGTTTCATTTTCCAAGTAGACTAGCCCTGCCTGCTTTTAGGTTGATGTTACATTGTCTAAAAAGTTATTTTCAGGCTCTGGTGATTTTAAAAGCATGGGCTAAGAAAGACAGTATGCCCACAACGCCGTAATTCTTTGGAAATAAAAATTGCATTTGCTAAAGAAAGTTTTCTGGCCTTTTTACTTGCTTGAATTTTGCTGATGTGACAGCAAACTGATATGCCTTACACAGTGGAAACCTCTTTTGGCAAATACATGGAAGTTGTACCAGCAGCTTGATGATTTGCGTGACGCTGTTACCTTTCTGTATCTTGAATCTCATGTTCGTTTGAGCAGCAGCAACTTGAATATCAAAACTTTTTTTAAAGGTGGGAGGACAGGGTGTTTTAAGTCCCACAGTGACTTTGTAGTTCTACAAATAATAGCACCCTGTAACATTTCCATGAAGAAATTGTTGAAGGTCGAGGCTTTAACCACTGATATGGGGTGAGAAGTGTATAAATATTCCTACAAAGTGGACCTGAAGTGGTACATTCATAAACCAATGCTGTATCTCTGATTACTCTTGGAAAGAGGTGAATAAAAAAAAAAAAAACAACACACAAAAAACCCCCATAAAACCAAAACCTTATAAACTTCGTAACACTTAAAACTGTTACCAAAAGACTCCAGTAGTTTTCAGCAATTTTGTCACTCATTCAAGTGATTAGTTGGCAAGAGACTAGAAAGACCAGAGGAAAAGTCCAAAATACAGTGCTAGGACCTTCCTGCTAGGCTGAGTTCAAATATAATCTTCTTTTGCTGAATCTCCTACTGAAGTGCTGAGAATGGAATTGGCTATCCAGAGAGCATTCACGTTCCGAAAACTAATATAAACGGACGTCCTGCTGTAAAATTGAGATCCTTTGCAAACGCCTGGGGATTAATTGTCCGGTCTACCAACCTGGAATGAAGATGTGTTTTTAAATGGAAATATATACATTAAAGAAATATGACAGAGGAAAGGGCTAATAGCATACTGCTGATTTTTGCCCTCACCTCAAGCATGTGCCTAACATCATTTTCTGCAATAGGTTTCATTGGAAAAACAGCTAATAATTAAACAGCTCTCAGAAGCAAAAATCCACCTTAGTATGGTAGCCACTTAAAGTTTATTATTATTATATTTAAAGATTGGATGACTTTAGGTAACCTTTATGGAGCAAATGGTACCCCAAAATAAAATCACGTTCAATTGGAAATTCTTACTATTGAAATTCTTCTTAAAAATATATGTAGTTTCTAAATTGAAATATTCCTAGCTAACAGAGTAGTCCTAACAGAATAGGATCTATATGTGAAAAAGAAAATAACTGCACATCTTATGGATAGAGAATGTATAGCTAGGACTAGACTATAGTGAGTTATCTGGTCTTTCGTTGCTTTATTTTCCCTTGATGTTTATAAAAATTGAAACCCTGTAAGTTTTTTCTCTTGCGGGGTATGTTTTTCTACCCCTTTCATCAAGTCTCTTTGTTCACCACTGATTTCACCACTAATTTTTCTTCAATGTGTGTCTGCAGCTGAGAAACACTGATACTAGGTGGTTGCTTGTCCAGGTTGGTTTTAGACAAGTGTGATGGAACTGCTGGCAAAATAGAAAAATAAAATGAAATCTCTGCTGGTTCATTCTACTCTTTAAAGTTGATGAGCAGCAAAAGCCTTTCTGTAATAATAATAAATGCAGTCCCCATGCAGGCAGGCCCACCAGTGGCAACCTACCCAGGATTAAGGACCTGCAATGGTGAGGGTGGGCTGTGGCAGAGGGGACAACTCATTTATCTACTGCTCCTGAAAATAAAATTGGTTTGAGCCATGAGACTCAAAGTCCTCAAACAAAGTGTGTAATAGCAAATTGCTAAAATGATGGAAGTATGATTATGACATACCCAGCTGCCAAGCTGCAGATCATTTGTAACCAAATCTGTAAATATTTAAAGAACCGCTTTTCTCAGTCCTACTTTTTCTCCTCAGTCTTTTTTTTTTTCCACTATGTCATGTTATAAGGACATGGCTTTCTCAGGAAATACACATTTTACATTATAACCGACAAATCCACTCTAACAGGAAAAATCTCATCTGTGTTTGGTTGTATCAAATAAAACAACACAAATTTGTGCTAAGAAACTGCCTAATGTGATTGAAGCATATGTATTGAAACTGTTTTCATAAGAGCATTGATAATTGTGAATTATCTTATTTTGGTTCGGAAGAAGAAACAGACTGTTTCTTTTCTTCATACACTTTGCTCTTTTGCAGTCTTTCAGACTCTCCTTTTCCCCTGGGTACAAAACTTAATATGAATTTATGTCTGAGGAGAGCTTAGGTTTTTTTGTTTTCACTTAGTTTCTTGGCAACTTCCCTCTGTCTCCCTCCCTCTGTACACTGGGGAAAGTTCATGAGAAAATGTTACTGAGCCAAAGTTTAATAAGACTTGTCCTGGAAGGGGAAAAAATTGTGGACCAGAGTCAGAAGTGTGATAGCAGAGATATGACAGAGAGTTGGCCAGATATAGTATCTGACCAATTGTTTTTATTTTGCTTAATTAAGAGATTTATTGCAAGAGACCAAGCCTCACTTATATTTGTAAAGATCTTCTTGGAGCTGATAAAGAATTTCATATTAAATGTTTATTTTCTTTGTGTGCCTCCATTGAAAAAATCCTATATTATTTAAAACATCTTCTAATAGGGTATGCGTACTTCTGCTTCACTAACAAAATATCATGGAAACTGAGTTGCAAGATTAGCATTACCTATATATTATTAAGTTAACCAAGTGGACAATCTCTGTGGGCTCTTAATAAATAGGTATTTCAGTAATAGAAAAATAAAAACTAGTATCAGAAGAGTAGTTTGGTATTTTTATAGCACTTTATTTTCTTAAGTTTAGAAAGTGTTATGCTGTGAACTGTTTAATTTCTTCTCATGGGAGGAAAATATAACATTAATTTTCTCCTAAGCATATCACTGTGTTCTCTGTAAGACTATTCTTCACTAAAGGACAGTTTCTCTGACACACAGGGCAGGGAAAATGTCTTTCATGGTGTGAAAGAATACTTAATAATAGAAAAGTTGTAGTCTGGTCAGTCTAACCTCTGACCTGAAGATGAAAGATCAAGCTGAAGAAATGGATAATGTGGCATTAATGCCACAAGAGGTAATGGCCGCACATATTATATATATTCATAGTTTTCTGAAAATGCAGGCTTTCAGAAAACACGGTGGTATTACGTTGGTTGCCAATAATTGCAAATCTGTCAGCATGCATTGGTTGGCGTGCTTTGCCCTTTTGGGGTTATGGTACAAAAAGTCAGTGCTGATGAGACATATTTATGCCAGGAAATACAAGAAATTAATTTTCAGCATTGATCGGTGGAACACATCCAGGCTTATTTCAATAATGAAAAAGAAACCCCCAACACTGCAGTAATACAGCTTGCAGTTTACTTTCTCACAAAGTTACCTGCAGCAATCCAAGCTTCTTGAACAATTCTATGTAAAATTATGTGAACAGGTTTTAAAAGGTCAACTGCAAACTGTAATTTCACTAAATAAGACTAGTGGTCCAGGGGAGAAACTTTTTATTACTCAAAGTTCTCCATGAGAATAGTGCTCTCATTTTTGCAATAATAACCTGGATGATAAAAAATGTATCCCAGGAAGCACAGATTAGTTTTACCTCACTTTTTTGAATGACATTTCTTCAGGTTCTTCAATAAACAACCTGCCAGGGTGATAGATTTGACACTGAAGCAGTCCTCAGGCATATTACCAACTATTATTTTTCTATTATTTTAACTAAAAGCAAATCAAAAGGAAGCGTGGTATTTTTGAAATGTTAAGGAGGCTTGATGAGGAAGACTTTTTTTATCACTCCCTCAGCCCCACCATACCCCAGTACAGTGCATTAGGGATTGGAGAAATGTTTGTTGGTATAGCTGCTTTTTAGAAGCTGAATGTAACACAAATATTTTCTTTTTTTCTCTCCCTTTCCTTTTCTGTGAATGGATACTATGTTGTTGTCTACCAGTAGTACTGATGTGTGCAAACAAAATACTGTTTTTCTAAGAACATATAGAAAACCCAGAACTTTTTTTTTTGCTCTTGTGTCAACTAAGTCATCTCTCGTCTTCTACTTTCCATCTCAAGCCAAAGCAAATAAGGAACCTTAAATATTAAATGGTGGTTTTCTCTATACTTGATATGATCTCAGGCACACCATTTTACTGTGCGATTTGCTAATTACATTTGGGTTTGTTGGGTTTTACGTATCACTTTAAAACCTAAAAATATCTTATAATTTGCTAAAGAGAAATAGAGTTCCCATCACATCAGTGTTATCAGTAGAGGCAAAGTAGTTGCAAGCTGTGGTGTCGTAAGGCTTGTCCATTTTTAATCAGATCCCCCGGAGTGTTGAAAGTGCTCTCTGAGTCTGGACTAATGAGGAGCAAAAGTGAATATGTCATCTGAGCATTCAGGTGAGGAGGAATAAAGTTTCCCATGACCCCAATAGCACTGCGTTGTCACTTCCACAGAAGGAAAAATACGGTTGGCTCCTAAGTAGAATGGTACATAAAAACCTAAGTGGCATTTAAAGAAATAAAACCAAAACCTCAACCTGTGCATCTCTGGTTTCATATTCAGTGATTGAATACAAAATGCTTCTTTATGAACAAACAGGCATCCAGAAAACTGAAGATTTGATGGGTGTTTTATTTTCAGATCCTTTTTTATGATTATGTACGTTACAATTATACTGCTCACTGTTTGTATCTGTCAGCAAGATAGCAAACCAGCACAGGTGTCAGCAGTCTGTGCCATCTGCCATATTAGATTGTGCATGGTGCTATTTAGAACAATGCTATCATCTTAATATTCCAGATACCTTAATGAGTTTCTCAGACTAATTAAATGTGCAACTTGCAGAGATCATTGGATGCCAGATTGTGGTGGCTGCGAAAAAGCATCTCATTGTTCAGAAGTGGCTTTGTGACGGTAGAGGCATATTTCAGGTTTTAGTATTTAGGTACAAAAACAAGATAATATTTGATTTATAGATTAAACAAATTAATAAGCACTTAAAACTACAAAAAGATGTGTAAATTCAAATAAATACAGTAATACTTTCCAGACAATGGTAACAGCTGAGGAAGAACCTGATGGCTGAGAGCAGCAGCACAACAGTAATGACACTGGTGCCATGATGGTGTCGTCTCAACTCCTGCATTTCGAAGGAATGGCTGCTGCTCAAAAGAGAATTCAGAAGGGATGGGGAGGGGAAAATAGATCTCTAGCACCTCCACTCTAGTGCAGAGAAACATCTACCCTCAAGGAAACAAATACAGGTAAACAGAAAAACATGTGCTTTAAAACTAGTTGGCAAGCCTTCACTTTTTTTTTTTGTTATCTTCAAGGCTTTTGCTTACATTTTCAAATAATTTCTGAGTGACACTAACCAAAAATTTGCATCATTTTTCTGGTGTTAGGTGTTGTATGTTACGCTTAAATACAATGGGGGAAATCTCAAGGAAAAAGTGAGATTCTTACTCTTATAGCTGATATGTTGTTTGTGTTCCTTGTTTTATTTCATCAGTCATAAAAAAAGTGAGGGGAAAATGAAAGGGAAAGAAGGTAAGAGTTGTCTTTTGACAATAAGACCTGTAATGAAGTCCAACTATTAGAGTACTAACTGTAGTAAATCAGAGAAAATCTGGTAAGATTTTATGCTCTGGGTTACAAGTACAGATACCATACCTAAAGAGTTCCTCAAGAAATGAGAATCCTGGCTGCAGGACTCAATGTGTTTGAAGGCAAGTAATGGAGACAAATGCCAAGATGTAATGAATTTCAACTTAGCACCACTTTTGTCCTCAACATCATTAGATTTGATTTAGCAATTTATTTTGCTGTATGATTTGCATTTTACCTAAATATTTTTTCCTGGCTGGTATACATCTACTGTTTGGTTATGTAGGCAAAGTTCTTTCAAGACTAATTGTAACAATTGATTTCCAACAACAGGAATTTTAGTTGAATGTTAGTCTTACTTCTTAAGACGTTCAAGGCAAGATTGGGAGAAGAGTGGCACAGCTGGCATTTTCCACTCTGGCTTTTGCCCTTTGCTTTTCTATATGGAAGCCTGAGTTTACCTGAAAAGTTTGTGTTTTCAGGTAAAGGAGCAATTTCCTTTGTTTCCTTTCATCAGAAATGTCACTCCTCTTTTTTATTTTTTATTTTTTGCTGCTGCTTTTCCAACCATAGGTGACATTTCCACTGTACTTAAGGAGCATACTAATGGCACAGTATTAATGTCTACCTCCTTTCACTGGCTGGCAATGACTTGGCTAATAGCTTGCTATTGATAGAAATGAATTCTTGAGAAAGATCAGTTAATTGGTGTCTTCTCTCAGTGGTAAATTTAACTGTTTTGTTTGCAGGAAGGGGGAGAAAGAGCAAAACATAAAGAAAATTGCTTATAAAATGAAAAAAGTATGAAGCACGGGTTTCAATTGCAGATCGTTGGCAAGAGAGGGGGTGCAGAGGAAAGGTGTCTTCCTCTAAGTGCTGAACACCTGGCAGCAACTTCATTTGAATGATTGCCAGTTCTTATTTAATTTCTCCTGTAAAAGCACAGTTCTCACTGTTAGGAGTTGGAAAATTGAACTAAACTTTTGCCTTCATTCTGCAAAACATGTTTAAGTTTGTTTGTAAAGGCTCTTATTTTGCTCATCAAGGCTCTTACTATGCTTGCCTGTGATCTGCTGGTCATTATGTGCTTCCTGATCCATGAATCGGGAAACTGTTTTGTGGATCTGAAGTAGAAAAGGGCATGTAATACTCAGCCCCCATGTAGTAATGCTGGGAAGAACCTGTTCAGGTAGGGAGATGAGAAGCAGTACTGTCCTTCTCACTGGTTTTCTTTCAATGAGCAGGTCATACTTTTTAATTTAACTGCGCTACTGAAATAGAAAAAGGAGGTAAGCGAATTATTCCCGAAGCAGCTGGAGTCAGTATAACATAATAGATGACCTCATTACACAAAGAGTAATGTTGACCTTTAGGAAATTTCTTGAGTTCATAGAAATAAAGCTTGATTTGCTTTTACTAACAGAAATATATATTAAACTGTTGAATTGTGGTGTTATGCAGAGTGGCCATCCTTGTAACCCCCAGCAACTCTTAGAACTTAACTGTCAAAAGTGTTGCTGGATAGGCAGGAACAAACCTCATAACTCTTAAAAACAAATTTCTAATGCATTTAGAAACTTCCAAATATCTTGCCTTTTCCTTATGAGGAAAGCACAAACAATAAAAATGCCATTAATGGGGGAATTATGAGGGCTTATTTTTTTTTTTTAAAGCAAATGGTAGATATTAAGAGCCAGTCTTGGTATCAGGAAAGCAAATTGGTGACAATTGCATTTGGGATTGTAGAAGAGCTTTTGGCTAATCGGTTTTGTTTGTTTTTAATCAAGTGTCATGACATTACCATTATTAAAAAAAACCTAAGTACACATTCTGGAAAAGTACAGTAAAGTGTTCTAACCTGAAAAAAAGCCTCAAGTAGTTTAACTGTTGTTTCTTGTACATGCAGAGAAAGAAAACATACTCTCTACATCTTTGATAAATGACAGTTAATAGTGCAACCTGCAGAATGTATGGAACAAAGGGTAGAATGAGTATTATGTATCCATCATTCACTGTCCATTAAAATGTTAAATCTTATTGCAGCATTTGCAAATGCTTTGTATGTATGAAAAGCATTGTCTTTTGATTGCAAGTAGAATAGAGTCTTTTCTTGTACTCAGGGGGAAACAAAGTCTAAATTGCAAAGGAAAATGAATTACCTGTAACTTACCAGGCAAAAAAAAAGTGTCTGAGAACTACAGAGAGGTCAGTAAGGCTTTTCAGAGTGAAATGGTGATAAAAAAGGAGACATTCAACTGAACATTTTCCAAAGACATTTGGAGAATGGAAGAATAACTACATCACTGTTGAGTTCATTGTTGCAACTCTACTTCAGTGTTACAGGGCTGGAGAGAATGGGTAAGCCAGAACAAAAATAGACAAACTGAGCTGAGTTTTATACAAGTTTGCATCACCAAAGGATGTAGTGGATCAGCAGTTAAAAATGTTAATCTTTTTCAGCAGATAATAATGCATCTCAGTTACCCATATTTGGTTAGTTTACAAACATGAGCAAATCTGTGGTGTTTTAAGGACAGATTTTACCCAGGCCACACTGTGAGTCCAGGGAAAAGCAGCTTTCACATCAAAGCATGTTGCTGTGGTGTGGATTACGCTTGGGATACTCTTGCTTGTACACCTGCATCTTGGTAGTCTCCAAAACCTGTTATTGCCATTGGGCTTCTCTATGAGAGACAGTCTCAAGTTCTCCTGTTGAGATCTACTGTGCACATTTGTATATTACTAACTGTCAGGACCAGAGCCCACAGAAGTTTCTTTGAGTTCTCCTGAAAACATCACACAGTTAGAGCATATGACAAACACAAAGTGTGTTCTGAAAAAATTCTCTGCTTATTGAAGTAAATGACCCCTGTTAATGAATTATTGTCCATGCAGAAAGCGCAGTTATGAGAACCATAATATTTCTGGCTACCTGCACTGGATAAAGAGCAGGACCAGAAATTCCTCTGTGATGTATCTGTGTGTTTGACTGTGTATGGGCAAAGATGGGCACATGTTTGGGCCTTTTCATTTGTTTTGCTGGGGCATGAAGCTGATGGTTTTAACGGATTTTGGGATGTAGGATTTTGGGATTAACCCCTTTGTGCAGAGAATATAAAATGCTTTATAGTATTAATAGCTTGCTGAAGCTCATTTAAACCTTGTATAAAACTTCACTGAAGTAGCGTTTGCAATCCTCTACAAAGGCACTGTCTCACCTCTGGTGCATCCCTCCTTGGGCTGGTTGGGTGGCTTTGCAGATGTGGTCGGTGCTATAGGTAGGCTGAAGGATGTGGCATTACATACCTGCTATTGCCAGCTGCTGGAACAAGTGTTAACAAAGCATAGGACAGGGATTTCTTTTATTGCTAAATGTAACATACTGTAAATACCAACATCTGTCAGGAATATATAGGTAAACTACTATTATTTTTTTTTCTCTTCATTATATGGCAAAAATAAATATAAACAAGTAGGTTTCTGCATAGCTCCTGCAAAGTCATTAGAGTCAGCCTACGGCTACTTCTAAAGCACATTTGTTTTATAAATAAATTACAATAAATATTTCCTCTCCTAGCTTGACATTTGTTGTCCTGGGAATAAGATTTCAAATCAATTTCAGTTCTTGCTGGTTTTCCAGCATTTATTTAAGGATTAAGAGAAAAAAAAAATAATTATGTGATGGTCATTGAATTAAACAATGAGGAAACCAACCAACCTGCCAACATCTTCTTTAAGGCTCTAACAGGATCTATCAGAGAAACCTAGGATATTTACATATCCTTAAGAGAAAATTCACAAAAGGTTGGATAATAAATATTGGCATCCTCTGTGCTATAAGTCATTCCTAAATTAGGGCCAATGTCAACATCCTTTTTTTGTTTGCCCCAAATAAATCCTTCCATAGGTTAACAAGAGGGACCCTCTTTCACAGCCTACAGCTGCTTCTCAACCCATGTATTGATTTTCAGAGTTGAAGGAGCTGAAAAATAACATTTCAGAAAGAAACTATTCTTACACAGGGTGGCTTTAATAATTAAGAGAACATTTTCTGTGTTGATTTATACCAAAAGTTCTTGATTAAATTCCACGGAAAGGAGCACTGACTTGTCAGCTTAATAGATCTAATTCTGATGTTTTATATCTGAAGTCCCTACAAAACCAGTAACTTACAGAAACTTATAAGTGAAAAGCCATTGGCTCTCTTAGCTAGAGTGTCTTATTCTGATTATTTCTTGACAGATCTTTATGATTTTTCATTGTTACCACATGAAATAGAAAACAACCAGTATTTTATTACCTTTACTAACTCTCACATTATACAGCTGTACAGCCACAATAACATATTAATATTTCAAGTATTGTCTGTATGGTTAATCAATGGTGACAGGTATTGTTATTGTACATATTGGAAAGAGGTGGAGAAATTGAAAGACTTTTTTTAATACAACAAAGCAATCTTCTTGGTAATGGGTGACTTCTATCTCTTACTGAATGAATTTTCAGGGGCATCACTTGGTAACTATGTTTTTAATTATCAACAAATTAGAGTAGATATTAAATTAACTAATTTGAAAAAATCTAGTCTTTTGAGACAGAATATCTGTCTCAAAGTTGTTTTTTAGTTAAAATGAGGGAGATTTATTCCAGCAAGAAAAAAACAGTCATTACTGTTCTTGATTCCTAAGCCTACCACGTCCAAGCCACAGGACTCATTCCACAGCTTGGGGAGGAGAGGAGAGAAAATAGCAATTTTGTAATAGTATTTGGCTGTTGTTGAAAAGTCTGGGGAAATAGGACACTATCATTCCTTCTGTACGTACAATACAGGGAATTTCAGACCTTCTATAAATATTTGTTCTTTGTTGCAAAGTTGCTAAGTTATTTTAATTACAACAAAGCAAATGTGGAGTGCAGTGCTTTTGAGATAATCTACACTGTGTAGCTTTTGTTGTGGTGTTCTGTTGTAAAAGCTGTGGAGTGGCACTCAACACTCTGAAAGAAAAACTGTCAAGATCAGTTATTTAGTCTTCACCTAGTTCAGTGAACTATAAATGCATGATTGACGTATAATTAAAAGGAAAAAACCACAAAATGTTAATTCCAAGAACTGCTGTTAACATATATATGTGAAAGAAAAATTTATATGAACCTTTCAATATAGTAGAAACTAGGTATTTTAATATTTTTGAAATGTTCAGAACTTATCTAAAGTTATTTTTAACCTAATTTTATGTGATTAAGATTCTAATTGTAATAGAAAAGTTTAGATTTTAATGAATGAGAATGCTTTTACTGTCTTAACTGAAATTATTTTGGAATTTTAGCTTTCGGCTAAATTTTATATTTTGGGGGGTTTTTTGGTTTTGTGCTATTATGCATTGGAGAGGAGCAGAATCTGAAAAAAAAAAAAAAAATTCTCCAAATGGAAAAAACCCAAACAATTAGCTCTGGTTCTGTGAACGGGTAGTAATGCTAAGTAGGAAAAGACTTTCAAGAAGACATTCACTGTGAAGTCGTTATTCCAGCACTGCAGCTTGTCAAAATGTCTCTAGAGTCCATTGCATCTCTTATCCTTTTAAGGGTGAGGCACAGGGAGGTTATGCAGTATTATTATTATTATTTCCAGATGTTGAAAATGTGCCTTCACAAGCTATTACATCCATACCCGAACTGGAGTGGCCTTGAGGTTTCCTGCAAAGGGACCGCCACATACCAACAGGGCAGGGAAAAGAAACTAAGCAGTGGTTCCTGTCCCTGTTGCTGTACGGCTCAAATGCAAAGGAGTGTCTGTAGCAGCACCCATGGTAGCGGGTCGGTGTGCAGGAGCAACGCGTGGCGGGAGGCGAGGGAAGCAGAAGAATGATTCAGGTTAGAAACATCCTGCAATCAGGAAAGGTCTGGTGCTAGAGTACAAGTAGTGATTATTACATCCTCACTGTGCCATGGCCTTGGTACGTTAGGGCTTTATTCACTTGCGTCTCAGTCTTCAGCTTTATATCTGGGCACATGGTTAGAGCTCCCTTGGTTGACTGTTTTTTGACTCCGAGAAACATCTCAGCCCTTTTCAGCAAAAGTGTATGTATTTGTCATTCATTGTCAGCTACAGAATTTTTTGGTTTACGTGGACTGTAGTTTAGGGTTTGAGCTAAAGGGACAGGGATTTTGTTTTGAGGTGTAAGAAGAGTTTCAAATATACGTTTAACTTGGTCAGCTTGTTTAAAAAAAAACAAGCTCTCTCATTTTTTATGGTTTTAAAACGATGTATTGCTTCTTCCTATAGTTAATGTATTTCCTATTTTATAACAACAACAACAAAGAAGTAAAAAGGAGAAGAAGCTTTCCATTTTGTGCAATTTCCACAAGAGCAATGGAAAGCTTGTCCTGAGACTAGAATGAACATTTGATTTGGAAAAATGAATTAGTGATATATTTTACAAGGTCATTGTGAGCAGAGATTTTAACACACAGTAGTGCCACATTGAATACTGTCTAGTTTTACCTTGGCTTTTGCTGTTATATATTCTGTTTTATACACTTTTTTTTAAAAAAAAGGACCACCACAGCTGCCTCGTTTTAAAAACCAGGATCTTACTCTTGACAGTTAATCAATAAGAAACAAATGAAAAGTAATAATGCACGACTTGAGAAATACTGTTTTTATTCGTAGCCTGAGACTAGGGCTTGCCAATATGTTAAGATCAATCAATCTTCCCCCTCAGATTGAACTTGCATCCAAAGCACCAAATCTGTAAATGTACCATATGCAGAATATTGTGTTGTTTGCAGATGGTGTACAAGGGCAGGGGGGGGAAAGACAACAACATTTTCTGGATCTCCTAAGAATGTAGAAAGACAAAAGGAGAAAGAAAACCTGCAGTAAAGATGGGAAACATCCAAGTCAGCCAACCATTTTTATGATAAGGAAGTGGCAAGTGCTCTCAATGTGCTCCGGTTGATTCAGCTCAGTGCTAAATCTTCTCATGCAGAGGCAGAATGATGAACAAACAAGCAAGCGTCCTAAATCCTGGTCAGAATGATCCGGCTACATGGAAAAAATTGATGAATTTTAGCGTTAGGAAGATGCATCTTTGATACAGCATCATTCCCTTCTCAACACAGAATAAGGAAAGAGAAACATGGTTTTGTGCAGGTCGTTTTTTGCTTTGTCAAAGGACAGGGAGTTTTAAACTGATGCTTGGAAATAATGCAAACAGGTTGTGCAGGCACTATATTGCAAATACCTTTGGGCAGCTTTCCCTGGGTAAATGGCAACTAAATCGCTTTTCATGGCCCTGCCCTTTAATAGCTACTTCTGTGCCTTCTATGTGTAGTCTCACTCTTGCTACTAATCTCGGTTGCTAAAATTAATTAGGATATAAACACACCTAGAAAGCCTGTAAAACTTCATTTATGCCTGCAGTATAAAACAGAACATTTGGCAATGTTAATTGAAATGATAAAAAGGTGCGTAAGACATCAAGAACTCTTCAAGCCAGTCTTCCCTACCTTGGTTTAATGACACAGTAAATGCTTGCTTTTCTGGATATGATTATAGTTTTAAACAATAAAGAGTGAGCAAATTCCATTATCTTCTGTCAAGGAACCCTCCAGAGAAGATAAAAATGCAGTTAATAAACAAGATTACTTTCCAACAGCAATTGCTCCATAATAGAAAATTCATTTTCTAATCTTCTACTCTAGGATGTTAATCAGTTAATCAGTTCAGTCCCATCTGAGTTGCTGGCAGCAGTTTTTCCTCCCATTGGGACAAAAGTAAATGCAAGGTTTCTGTTGAGGTAAAGGAAGAAAGGAAGCAAACAGTAAAACTGCCTTATTTCATTTGGAAGTGATTGCCTTAGGCAATTATGCACCTGCAGCACGGATCCTGTTAACAAGCAGCATAAATAGCCTACAGTATGTCTATTGAGCCTTTTTTTCTTTAAAGGAAGCTGAAACACTGTATTTGTGTGTATCCACAAAAGCAGAGAATAATTTCCATGTTCAGTGATTGGCATGATTCTAACACGCCTCTGTCTTTGGTTAAGTATTAATCTGTTACATGCTCCGGTGTCACCTGGCATTTGATGACTCCTAAATCAGTTTACTTTTATGACTGTTGACAAAACTCAAAGGTATCACTTTCCCTTCATACAGAATCTTATATTACATTGCTCATTTAGTAATGAATAACGAATGAAATACTGCTGTGGTGTTTTTCCCCAATACCTTATTATGCACAGCCTATATTTTTCCTCCTTGAAACATTTGCTTTATAGTAAGCAGGATGCACTCACCTCAAAATGAATATTCAATGTATATAGCTTTTTTCAAAAGCATAATAATATCCTATTAACAGTGATTTTCCTATTGATAACTACTTAATTTAGTTTTTAAAATTGTTATTGTGATATTTGAGTACTTTGTGGGTTTATAAAAGTGTATATGGGAAGTACTGGGTTTTTTTCCCCTCATGATCTGCAGAAATAAAGACTTTAGCCCTGTGTTTATCCTCTTTTCGTCTTAGCTATGTAATACTTCCAAATGCTTTGAAAGCAGACTTGGTCTAACATTCAAGCATAGGTGTAGTCATAATTAGCACATCCAAGATTTTTCCTTTACCCCTTTTGCCTAAGATTAAATAACTTTAGGAAAGGAGATTATTTATGTTATCTCAGAAAAAGTTATTTGGAAAAAAAACCCAACATGCTTCAGAAAACTGTGCCTGTGAATGAAGATAACTAAGATAATAGTGATTAGTGAAATTTCATTCATATTAGGAACAAAAATTAGATTACTTCCACTTTATGTTACTGCAGTGATTGATCTAAATAAAAAAGAAAATCACTCTGTTATGTTCAGAAAAAGTTTACATAACCTAGCTGCAGTGAGGACAAACTATGAAAGCTGCACTCTCTGCATATTAGAGGCTAATGTACTGTCAGTATTTTAAAAAGATAGGTAGGATGAAATGGGTAATGATAGGATAGCTGGCTTAATGGTAATCCAAGTGAATTTAAAATCGATCACGGGGAAAAACATTGCATGAATCAGCTGCTAAAGAATTAAAAGGAAGCATAATTGGTAATGAGTCATTTGATAACTATAAAACTTACAGGTTGTCAAAGGAGCTTGATGTTTTGGACATCACAAATGTTGCTGAAATCTATGTTGCAATATGTTTAGATGTATGTCAAGTCTTTGACTTGGTATTACTGTAAATTCTTTTTAAATAGCGTGAAACCAAGTTACTGAATAGATTAAAAGGAAGTTTAAATAAAGATCACTTTGCTAATTACAATGGCATTTCATCAGCAGTGGGGAATTTTCTGCAGTTCTGAAGAGATCTGTCCAGGATGTCCCAACAGAGTTTATTGTATCTGTGACTGGTTTGGAAGAAACCTGACTACATGACACCTTTATTTCTGTTGCTTTTGATAACTCTTTTCTTTTCAGAGACTGAGTTTTAAGGCTTAATTTGCATATCTACTTACAATGCACTAAAACATAAAAGATCGACCTCTAAAACTGCAGGTGCAAAATATTCAGATTTATTTCTGTGCCTTTATGTTAATAGTTGTTTTAGAGCACAAATCAGATGGCCAATTTTGAAAATTGGGGTTAAATTACACAATTAGAAAACCTCATCTTCACATTTTGGGTCTGCTTGGGCATCTGGTAACCCCGCTCTTTTACTTTTGCTTCTAACTTTACAGGTTGAACTTGCAGCAGATGCAGTCCTTCCTGCACCTAAAGGTGGGTGTCACTTACTGTAGTTACAATATCAATCTCTCCTCTGTAGAATCACTTACTGTACTTTTTTTCTGTGCGTGGCATGCTAAACCTCTGTCTGGGACTCTGTGGGAGAGCCAGGAATGAGAGGAGAGAAGAGAGCTAGTCCTGCTGTGTGCAGAGAAGCTGTTCAGAGCATGCGTGTATCTCCTGGGCTGACAGAAGAGAGTCCCTTCATCATGGAGATGCTGGCAAGGTTCAACCTGGAGAAGAAAAGACTCCAGAAAAATCTTATAGTCCCTCCCAGTACCTAGAGGGGCTACGGGAAAGATGGGGAAGAGACTCTTTATTGGGGAGTGTAGCAATAAGATGAGGAGTAACGGTTTTAAACTGGAAGAGGTTGGATTTAGAATAGATATTAGAAAGACGTTCTTTACGAGCAAGCGTGGCGAGGTACAGAAACAGGTTGCCCAGAGAAATTGTGGATGCCCCATCCCTGGAGGTGTTCAAGGTCGGGTTGGGTGGGGCTTTGAGCAACCTGGTCTAGTGGGAGGTGTCCCTGCCCATGGCAGAGGGGGTGGAACTCAATGATCTTTAAGGTCCCTTCCCACACAAACCATTCTATGCTTCTTTCAGCCAACTGGATTGAAATGGTGACGTGGCCAGTTAAAGTCGGGGGTCTCCTTATTTTGGGGACAAGCTTGTGGTGATTGCTTGACTGGGAGGGACAGGAGTAGTATTGCTGCCCAAGGCAAATACTAGCTGTAGAGCCCCAGTATAACAATTAATCTTTCTTCTCAATTTAAAACCCCCAAAAACACCAAAAAAGTTATACAATGATGTTTATAATAAGCATTAAATATTTTGTATTCCCCTGTTCCACATGAACTCGGGCACAACCTATGCATTGCATATTACTGAAGAGCATTAGAGGAATGATGACAAACATTGATGGTGTGAATGTTGTGTTTCCATTTTATTATCATCAGATTTCTGGTTAGCACTTTAGTTTACAAACCATTGTATGTTGCGGAATCCAACACAACCCCACAGCCTATTATTTTATGTTTCCATCACATACATTCCTATTCTTTCTCCAAAACATCTTAGTTGATGTTAAACAAGGTTCTCTTAGTGTTAGAAATAAAAGCTGACCTGCTGGCAAGAATGTAAGGGACTTTGCAGAAAAACAAAAACATGGCAGGTTGACTGTTAGCGATTATTTAGAGCTGCTTGTCACACCGCAGATACAGCAGATCTGTTCTTACTTTTGCATACAGAACACGTGCTGTCATTTTGTTAAAGTTCTTAATAAAAAATTCACCCTAATCCAGAGGTGGAAACTCTAGATTCAGTGAAGTACTGAACACAACCCTGCTGTACTGCTTGCGGCTAAAAAGGCTCCTGCAAATGCAGGGATCTGGAAACAGGCTAGAGAGATTTTCTCCACTAGCTTCCAAGGTATTAAGAGAAGTCCAAGCCTGGAGGGTGAATCATTCTGTAATGCAGCCATAAGCCGATGTCTGGGAGTCTCTGTCTCCATTTTCCTCTTCAGCTGACCCTTTCCAGCTGATACTGGAAAGCTTGCTTCCAACTCAAGGCTGTTTTTTTTCATTCGGAAGGTCTTGAGGGCAGCAGTGTGTGTGTCTATACTTCACATGTGGTCCTGTTCCTCTCTGCTGTGGTGGTGGAAAGGATAAAGGCTAATACACAATGTTATTTTTAGCTTCATGAGTCATTCTTACAGGCAGTTAGTGTAACTTCTGTGCACATTCTTGCTTAGGTAATTTGGTTTGCCATCTCAGTGTGCCCAATACTTTAGTTCCCTGTAACAGCATCGTTTCTACTGTGAAGAGCTGAGATTGCATAGCAGTGGAGTTATGGAGTGCTGGGAGATATCTGTACTATGATGTTTGTTTAATTTACAAGTAAATGCCCCCCAGACTATATATGTTATTTCCGGTCAGGCACTTGGCATTGCGTTTGGAAAGACTTTTAAGGGTTTCTACTGATGGTATGCGTTCTGGAGACCAAAATGGAATCTCCTTGGCTCCTTGTTATTCTTCTGTCTCTGTTCTCAGCAACATCTGATCCCCTCTGTAGCACACTGAAGGTTAGTGACTTCTCTTGATAAAGTAGAAGATGCATCTGGAGTATCGTTCACAATGATGTTGCTTCTGCAGGACTACCAGGAGCACAGAAATTGGTAAAAACCTCTTTTGACTTAGCAGATGCCTCTTTGTAGTCAACAACATGGTGTTGTTATATTTAGAGTGTTCTTTCAAGTTACAACCCACTGTATTGATTTATTTTAAACAAATGCTTTCAATTAAGTCAATGCATTTTCCCCTCACCTCCTACTTCCCCTGAAGTTAAACTGATTTGTATGACACACCGTTACTTTTATTAGCAGATCATAAAACATGCTCTCTCAAAGGAAAAGCTATGCCTCCATTCCATAGGCACTTAGAGTGCCCTATAAACAAAATGGAGCTGGGGTCTGGCTCACCATTAAAATGACTCTGCCTGAAGAATGGCAAAAAACCCCTAAACATTCCTAAATAAGGTGGGTGATTAATTATCCCCAAATTAGGAATTCTTACGAAGATCTATGCTCATTTGAAGCTGTACTCATGTAAGAATTATACTGCAGCATGTTTTCTATTCCAACTTACATCACCTTTTGTGAACTAATTCCCAGATCAGTTAGGCGTTCAGGCACAGAGAATAAAATGTAACTACTGTTGTATGTGAGATCCAACCAATTACTCAAAAATGTGAACAAAAGCAGCACAAGAACACAAAAGTGTTCAAGCATCCATTATAAACAGTTCCAATTTCCTTTTTAAATGTCAAGTACAAAATATATATTTTACATGCAAATAGCACTGGAGTGTTGTTGCTAATATGGTCCTGAAATTTCATTTTCTTAGCATGACCTTTCTTGCTAACAATAACTTACATTTTAATTAAATCTGTGGCCATTTTCATTTCATGCCAAATATCCCCATGCTGTATATTACTGAACTTTCATGTCAGGAAAGAAAGTTTAAAAGTAATAGTCTTAAATACTTACTTGAGTTAAACTTTTTTGATAATATATGAAAGAAATTACATGTGTCTATTATCCCTGCTGGTTGGCAGAAACAAGGATTTTTAGGTTTAAAGCAACCTCACTTTCACTAAACTCTATATGTCAGGATGAGAGTGAAGTATTTAGCAAGGATTTAACTTAAGTGAAATGCTTTCTGTGTGTACTTTTTGGTACTTACAGGGCTAGTGCTGCTTTGCTAAGACCTAAGGCTACTCTCTATCTCAGTAATGAAGCAGCACATTCTGATTTTCTTTTCCAGGAAAAAAATATTGTGGCAGCTCTGCATTGAAAAGCTGGGGGGGCAGATTGCATTCTGGTGTAAGTGATTGCAATCTGGTGAAAAGTTGATTGGGGCTTTTGAGGATATACACCCTTATTCAGATGGAAAATAGTACATTAATCTGTCAGGAAATTCAGGCTTCTTCATGCATAGATGCTACTTTTGCCGTTGAATGATCTCTCTGAGATGAATCCAGAATGTCTCTTTGAGCATGTTCCCTGAAGGAAAGAGATACAGAAGATGTGTAATGAGAACCTGCCCAGCTCCCTTTCCCCAGACATACACACACTCTTCGCTTCTGCGCTGCCACAGACAGGCTATCGCTTATTGCTGGGATTTAACAAATAAGCTTCTCTGAGCTCTAGGAAACCCTGAAATCAAAACTTACTTGGTTTTCTCTGTAGGTTTCTGTCATGCTCTTATTTTTCATATCGTTTCATTATGCATTCTCAATTCTCACCCCAGCCCCAAGCTTAGCAGTAGAAAGTTGATAATTTAGACACCCATGGAGCATAAAAAACAAAGATGTATTTTAGAATTGGGTTTTGGCAGCTCAGTCTCCCTGCTGGAGCTCACAGAATTTCTTGAGGGCTGTCTAATCCCTCAGGTTAGCTCCTGCGTATTGGACAGGGAGCTTGGAGCTTGCCTTTGGTGTTGAAATAGTTACAGGCTCTGAAGGAGACCAGAGCTAGAAACTCTGGTTTAAGCTTTCTGTTAATTGACTTCTAGCTTTGAGACACATGCAAGCTGTAAAATTCTGTGTAGGTGTTTGCAGAGTCTTGGGAAGAAAATATATTTAGTTCTGACTCCAAAGAGCCACAAAATTATACAGATCTAGGATTTGCTAGGTTGGTTATAGTGCACTTGGGGAGTTATTTGGAAAGAACTTTTTGACACTGACCTCTCAGATCAGCAGAGATTGAAGGGGAGAAAGAATAAATTCCTGGAGGCAGAGGATCTTTGCCATAATTACTTCATTGTTTATTGGCCTTTTAATCGTACTTTGACAGTGATGGTTGTCTTGTATCAAGTTAAAATGCTACAGTTGCTGTCTGTTAGTATAGCAGAATGACAAATCAAGAAGTAAGTGGAAATAATCTACCATGTTTTAAAAGAATAAATGTCTTCCTTGAGGTTTTAAACAGTCATGAAGCTTGGATGGAGGGGTTGGTTTAGGTATCAAATTAGTTTATTATATGGCTGAGTTTCCTTCTTACAGTGTCTTGGGTATTACAGGTATAGTTTTATAAATACTCTATATCACTTACTTCAATGACAGATGGCCTGAGGGCAAGGAACTTTAAAATGTGATCTCCTGCTCTGTCTTCAAGATGCCAATAAGGTGCATTTACAACTGATGTTCTCAAGATCTGGAGTAAGTGCTGTTTGTGAAGGAAACATCTTCCTTAAACATTAATAACAGAAAGTGCTGTGTGTTCCTGTCATGATAGGATCTCTGGAACTTTTTTGAGGACTCACCAGGAATTCATTTGAGGAATTAATTGCTTTAATTATCTGAAAAAAAACCCCCACAAACTAAACCAAAAGCAAACCAAGTTTTCCTTAGTTGTCAGACATCAGACATGAGTGTGTGTGTGTGTTCCTGAGTGTTTACCTTTTGAGGTTGCTTTTTTTGTTATTGATGGCTTTTAATCATAATCATCAGCCAGAGGAAGAAGACAAGCAATGAAGTGTATACCACTGGGCTCTGGATAACTAGAAGCAATTTTTGATCAGACTGAGCACTTGCTGCACATCAGTGCATCTCTAAATAAAATAAGAAACAACCCCATGGCACTGTGTTTATAAAAAGAAAGATATGGAAGGGAAAAAGAATAAGCAAGCCAAGAGCGTTATCCTGCAGTTGCACCCAGTCATGTGAATAGAAGCTTAACAGTTTAATTAAGCTTGTTTGTAGGCTGTGTTTTGACTCTCATGAGCTTTGAAGGAGGGCTCCCATAGCTTGCTGTTAGGGCCAACTGGAAAAATTTCAAGAGAAGTTTGGCTTCTGACCCAGGATTCTGATGCATCTTTTCAAATATCCATGATGGCACAGTGAGAGCAATGCTTGCAAAAGAAGAAATATAAGATGGAAATTTCTCTTGTTACTGAAAGTTGGCAGTGAGCATAGAGCTGCTAGGAAAGTTAAAATGTCCTCAGTTTGTGTGCTTAAGACACAGGTGACAAAGCACTGCCTTGGGCAGTTCTTGTGTTCCCAGGTGAGGCAGTTATGTCTCATAAAATTTTTGGACGACAAATGAAGAAGCAGGAAGGGGAGAAACTTGATTCTTCTGTGGAGTTGCAGAATAAATCAAGTGGAGCATCCTGCTTAAGCACTCATTCTAAAAAACAACAGAAGTTTGTTAAAGAATAATGTATGAGACATGCCTCCACTGATCTAAAACCTCTGAGTGGCCTGTAGCCAGAACCCTATAAAACATTCACTTATGCAAGTGAAAATTTCCCTGGCAATAAATGGCTATAATAATTAGATTTTGAAAGGTGCTCTTAACTTTTTCACCTTGTTAGAAAACAGTGAGGATCTGAATCTCCATTGCACCATGCCAGCTTCACACTGCTGTAAATCACACCAGTTCTGATTAGATGAACTGATGTGGTAGAATAGAGAAACAAGGGAGAAAGGGTTGCAAAAGCATGAAAAAGTTTCAAAAAAATGTGTCTCCTTGAAATTAGCAGTTCATACCTGGAGAATTTCTTAGCATAGATGCTCTGCGCTGAATAACACTATTTTGTGTGCTGTGCTGCTTCCTTCTGTGATTCTTAAGGAAAAAAAAAAAAGAGTAGTAATGAATACAGCAAGCCCACAATTAGTATCCCACAATATGACACAAAAAAGTCAACTTTTATGTCTTCTGATTGTGAAATAAGGGGATGATTGTGGAGGTCAAACTCCATGTAAATTGTTAGAAATTAAGCAGCTTTGATAAGAGCAGGGGAGAAAAGAATGTAATTGCCTGTACATGTTATTCTGCTGCTTCATCACAAGTGTCTGTGTGGTGGTGATAAACTGTTCTGGGTTCTTTTACCTTCTCGGGTAGAAAAGAGACAGGTTGTCCTAAGCTGTTGCTCTTGGCAGTCCTAGTTGTCCTCCTGAAAGAGACAATAAGAAAGATGCAGCTCTAAGAATTGCCCATGCCAGCTGGTTGAAAAAGATAACTAACCAATTGTGCAAACTCTGAGATGCTAAGCACGATCGTTACTGTTGATTATAAGCTTTGTTATTTTGTGGTTTTATAACTTTGTGCCATTATCACAAATGAACTTTTCAGTGTTGTTGTTGTTTGCTTGTTTTTATTGTTCATTATTAACTAGGGATAGAACTGACTTTGAATAACCTAAAAGATTAGTCACTCAATTTTATTTCTTTTAAGATTAAGAAGCTTTTTGCAAGGACCAGGTGAAAAATCTTTGGGGCATCTAGCGCATAAACTGTGAATTTCCCAGGACTCCATATGGGAACTGCTGAGTCTGAAGGACCTAGCTTTAAGCACTTTTCCCACAAAACCAGCATTCATGTTAGAATCACTGAATGGTTTGGGTTGGAAGGGACCTTGAAGATCATCTAGTTCCAGCCTCCCTGCTATGGGCAGGGACATCTTGCACTAAGTCAGGTTACTCAGGTTAGACTTGACCAGACTACAATATCCCATTTTTCCATGTTTTCTCAAAACTGTAAATATTTACGTATATTTAAAAAAAAGTTACTTTGCCAAAACAATTCATAATTCACTGCAATCTAAGAACACACAATGGAACAAAGACCAGAGATCAGTTTAATGACCAGCTGTCATTAATGTCTCAGAGAACAGTCACAGGGTCAAAACAGGTTCTAGAGCTTCCAAATGTATGAGTTTGTGTTCTCCTAGCACTTCAAGCCTCCTTGCTGGAAAACATGAGATAAACCCGGGGGAAGGCTGGGGCTTCCAAGATTTTGGCTCTTGGTACATCTGGACTGCCATCTCTGGTGTGATTAACAGCCCTAGAAGAGACTTAATTGAAAAGTAGAATTACTGAAAAGAAAATTGATTCCATTCCACCTCAAAGCAGGACAGATTAATGCAGCTGGCTGCAGAAAACAGTCTAGGAGCACTTTGCCTGAATGAGCTGTCCTTGCACCCTTGCATTTTGTAGCCAACTGCCTTCAGGCTTCCAGATACAGAATTCTAGTTTATAAAACATATATCTCAAAGTAATTCTAAACCAGCTGTTATTGCGGTAGAAGGGCTTCAGTACTGTAGAAGTATCCAGCTTACAGGAAAGGGCACTGCGTGCAGAGCTGGAAAACATAGGTGGAGCAGTATGGAGAAAAGGTTTCCTGTTCCCCACAATAGAGAGCTTAGCTGCCGTTTGGTAAGGCAGGGCTTAACTCTCTTTCCCAGAATGTATAAACAAAAAATAGTCATGCACTGCTTTCTGTCCTCCATACCAGTTTTTCCCATTTCAAAAATGAAATTATTAAAAAGCCAGTAAAGACCAATGGGCCATCTGATCTTGTATCCTTACTCCAACAGGAATGAAAGCCCTGTGTTTCTTAGGAAGGTGAAGTAAATTCCTAACATATGCAAAACTCCCTCATATTTGTGGCATGTGGGAAGTGTGTCCTATTTCTGACGGTGATCATTCTTTCGGCATAATAACCTTTTTCAGGCAAGAATATCTGCAAGTGCCTCGAAGCATAGGGAACATTTATGGATCTACATAAATGCATAATAATAATAGTAGTCAGTGCCCTTAGCCATGAGATTTGATAGACCCTATAATTTAATCTTAACTAGTGCAGTGTGTCTGCAGATAATACTCTTTTTTCACAGTTCTACTACTTGCCACAAAATATCATGCTGTAGTAGTTTTAGTATCCTTCAAAAATAGAAACAAGGCAAGTGTCACCTTTCCATGCAAATAAATATTCTAGTTGCAATACATTGAAGTACAGGGAGAAGTAAGGACAGCAACAGTTCTATATCATATCATCTATATATATATCATCTATATCATCTATATCTCCAGGCATATTTAATCTCTTGGAAAGTGGAAGGGTGTCGTCTGCTAAGAAATTAAACTTGTCAAATTCTTTCTCTTAGTGCAGTACTTCTGATGTTTCTGAGTGTCTTTCAGACACATCTTCTGGTGACTGATACCAGAATTCTGCTTAGGATTGTTTCTTTACATCATGCCTCTTCCCTTTGTTTCTTGTAGAAATGCCAAAGATACGCTCGTAGAGAGACAGGAAAAGACCTAGTTTTGACCGGGTAAATTGGCACAAAATCGCATCTGAGCAGAAAATTTTCCATTTCTGTGGAAACATGTCAACATATATTTGCCAAATTTACAGTTGTTTCTTGTATAAGCCTGCTGTTGTTCTCCTAATGAAATCAATGCTTGAAATGAAGGTTGTTGAAGTGTGGGGAAATATGATTTTAAAAATCTTGTAATATTACTCAAAGTGATGTTACTGAAGGAGACGCTTTAACAGCTACTTTTCAGAAGTTTCTGACCACTTAAGCATATTACTGTTAATATCTTACATTTTGCTGTGTACAGAAATCCAGTGTCTTTGTGAGTGTCCATGTTTGAACAAACATTTCTGCCTGTTAAATGGGTAATAGGTAACTCACTGTTCTGCAAATGCATCCATATAGCCTCTTATTATGCACAAATTGGAAGATGACTAGTGGCTTGGATTTTTATATACAAATGATAAGGAAAAATCAATCCTTTCCATTCCACCAAGACAGTAAGTGTGCTAGAGTTCTCTCTACCTTTTTAAATATCTATATTTTATAAACCATAAAGAAGTAATATTTTCTATAGCATTGATACAATTTTAGAAAAAGAAATTCAAAGGACAAAAAATACTGAAGTGTGTCTTTACAGCAAACCTAAGGAAACTTAGTCAAAACTGGCTGTTCTTTGTTTTTCAATATGACAATGGTAGTGTCCAAGTTTCTAATTTTCTGACTTACAGAGGCAATTCAGCAAGCATAGTATCTTGTGTTTCAGTTGTCTGCTGATGGACATAAAGAGTCAAAAGAGCTCTTTCTTGATCTTGCCTTTGTGAGCACACTCCTCCCCTAGGGTCATTAATAGTTTGTGTAAATGTACTTTAAAAAATGAGTTTCTTCTGTGATCTAAAGCTTATTTATGGTTATATTTAGAAAAAAACATTTCCACAGTAAGTTGCTTTCCTACCTAATGCGCAGGAAGAATGTGATTCTGTAAAGTTGAGCCACGGAGTCAGACAGTCACGAAAGGCAGTTGGTGCTGAATGCTTGGATTAGATGAGCCAACTAGCAGCAATCATCTTAGTTCAGCAATGACCTCTTCCATGTCTCTCTGGTTTCAGAAAACATTGTTGCATAAAATTCTATATCGCTTCTGAAATTGGTCTTCAGAGTCAAAAGCTTCCTGATTGCTCAGAAACTGAAAGAAACTGAAAGAAGAAAAAGATATCACAGCATTGCAATTTATTCTTGAAACCTGCTGGTTTCATTTTTCCTTAGCTTGGTGGCGAAAACAGAATGATCAATATGCAGAATGGAAATGGGTGACAAATGCCAAGTGGCACAGATGCAAAACAAGTCTTATGACCCATGTAAACTTCCAATTCGAGAGTACAATGCTGTAGGAGATCTCGTTAGTGTGCATTTACATGGAACAGAAAGAGGAGTCATTTGAATAACATTAACTTTGTATTAAGCAAGCCAGCCTTATCACAGCTGAGTAACATCGGGTGTCTGAGAGACAGCATGCAGAAAGATGCAATTCTGAAAAGATATTACATTAAAATAGAGCTGTGCTTTCTGAATCTACTCTCATTACCTGGAAAGAGGCACTGTCTTGGGTGGGAAATGCAGCTACTCAGCATATTCCCTCAAGTGAGACTGGTTTTATGAGAATTACTCCCGCCCCCCAAAATTCCCAGGTTTTTGTCGGTGATATTCGGTTGTTTAAGGTAATGTTTGTAAAATAGCCTATTTTCAATGCTCCTTGCTCTGGAGACCCTGACTTTCTCATGCTTGGAGAGTTAGTTACAACCAATCATGTTAACATTGTCTTCAAGAAGGCTGAGTAGCAAAGGGGAGAACTACAACACTGGTAGGAAAGATGGTTCTGCATTTCCTATTGAGGCATGGAAATTAGAAAGGCTTTCCTTTCTTTAGCTGCCAGAGCTTCTATTCCGGGGATTTAAATTCACATGTCCTGTTATTAACAGAGGACATTAAGGCCTTCTCTCCCTATCTGTGTAATCGTCTCTAGATTTGTGAACTTCCTCAAAAAAAGGCACGGTTTTCAAGTCTGACTTCGGTTGTGAGGCAAGGCCTGAGTAATCCATACACTAGATCTTTGGCTAGAGGTTGGGTTGTTGTGTCTAAAGGTCAGGGCAACTCAGGTTCACAGATTTCACGGATGTCAGAATTAAGGTGAAACAACTCCAGAGGAGTCCAAACAACAATTATAAATTAATTCAATGGGGATCTGGCTCCTCAGGGCACCAGGGGCAGCCCCTCCCCTGGGTCTGTACTGCCAGCCAGTCTCTTCCTCCAGCCTACCCTGCCACGGGTGATTTGTCATGCACAATTCTTCTTTCTGGAATGTTCTGGAAGCTGTCCAGGGTTGGGGTGGCCACTCCAGAGTCCTGGGTGACAGTTACCTGGCGAGGAATTGTGGCACTGCAATGTAAGGAAGCCAGTCCAGAAAAGCGCTGCCTTGCCAAGGTGTCTGATCCTCCCAGCGCCCCCCCCCCCTCCTCTCTGGCCACAACTGGTTCGCCCTTTCTCTGTCAACACTCTTCAGCGAGTGTTTGCGGCAGTTTCCTGTAGTCTGGGTCTCTACAGAAGGTGGCGGAACGCCATCTCTGAATGGATACATCCCCATCTGTCCTGGAAGTGACACAGGCTGGGGGGTGGTGCATCCAAGTGTCTCATCGTGAAAGAAGTAACAAAGTTAACAAAGATCGTAGTGTTGCCAAGTTTGAGATGGTATGTGTAGAGAAATAAATTTTGGTTACTCAGAGAAAGTGATCATAAACAAAGAGATTTGAGGGACTGGTGCTTAAAAAATAAGAGGATTCCTCATGACTTTCCTCTTGCCAAGTCTGAAGGTAAGACTGAAACTAGGAACTTTTATTTCCACCCTCCTGTATATCTATCATGCTAGTAATTCAATTTGGGGAACATAGATTACGTGATTAGCACTGTTCCTGTTACAATTAGGAGTAAGAAATGTTTACAGACGTCCTTAGGGTAAAAAGACCCCTAAGTAATTGTTATAATTGCACAAGAATTGCTTATAATTGCTGGACTTCCCAGAAACGACTTTCAGAGGAAATCCGTGTAGCCAATTGCATTACTACCTCCTCAGATCAATATTATATTAGTCCCAGTGCATGGATACCCACAGGGCAAAGTAGCAAGCTATTAGCATTTCATTAACAATATACCATATCGCAAAACTATTACTCAAATGATTGATGACCCAGTAGGACATGTCTTCAAATGTTCATGAAGAACTAGTAATCTCCTCTTTTTCTTTTTCTTTTTTTTTTGCCTTCCTTTTCTTCCCAGCCTTTCAAATAAAAATTTGCCATGATTTTCAGATTTCCATACACTAAACTCTTCCATTAATAACAGGATAAGTGCACCAGGGCAGCAACAGTGTAATTGTCTTCAGTATATTTTTCTGATGAGTTTTAGTACTAATATGAAAAAAATAGTCAAACCCAACACCTTCAGTTTATATCCAGACTGATTTATTTTTTTTCTTTCTTCCAGGCTAAACTGCTGCTAATTAGTGGTAGATTTCTACATGAAATATTTTACGTGCACCATTGGGCTCCAGTTCATTTGCCCAGGCTTTCCATTAGGACTGCTATCTGTCAGAGGGGCACTTAAGCTCTTCCCAACTCAGGCTCCATTTAAATTTAGATGAAAGTGTAGCATCTTTCTGAGTCATCCAGTCACTCATCTGTCTGTAACAGAGAGGAAAAAAGGAAGTCGTAATATCAGTAACATGACCTTGCTGAAGAACCAGAAATGGAGATGGAGCCACTGGTTTAAAAACATATATGTATATGTATTCACGTGTGCTTACTTAATAAATACAGCAGATGCCCCAAAGATCCATCAGTCTGCTAAAGGAAAATGAAAGCAAGCAAAATAAATTGAAATATTTGAATTAGTTGCCAGCACTAAAACTCCCAAATTTTGTTCCTATGTCCATGTTTAAGCATTTCCTAAAATTCATTTTTATCTTGGAAAAGGACGTGAGCATTCAGCACTTCCTATTGACTTGACTTGATTTATTCAGGAAATTATCTAAGATTTGAGGGTCTAAATTCTAGTCTTCTGTCTTTCTAAAGATGAAGGCGTGTGGAAAATACAAAGAGAGTATTTTTTCAGTTGCTTTTCAGAGGAAATGATTTATTTAAATACAAATTTAGATGAATATGCTCTTTTGAAAAATTAATTGCAATTAAGGGTTTGGTTTTTTTTCAAAAGTATCCACAAGAACATTGTTTTACAGATCTCTCAGCTACTTCGTGTATCTTATAAGCTTGCCCAAAATGCTGTGTTCGGGTCCATAAAATCACTGTTATCAGAAGATTTTATTTTTTATTTTGGGTTTTGGCTAGTGCATGTTCAAAATGGATTATTCCACAAACATTAAGGTCATAGTTTTGTGTGGGGTAGAGACGTCAAGAGGTTAACATGAAATGTAATGCAGCCACCTTCACACAATTTTCTCTATTTTACCAATGTAGATATAAAGCTTTATAATTCATGAATTGTTTGCATTTCGTGTATGCATTGCAGACACAGCCTCCGGTTGATAGGGAGCTTACCAAGATTATTTTTATTTATTTATATGTACACTAACTCTTTTAATTGCTTGCTGTACCGAATGTTTGGGGCTAGTCATGTTGTTGATATCATTGTTCTGTTTTATCAATGGCCACAGTTGGAAGTTTCAAAATTCCTTCTATTTTTTAGAATATAGCTTTATTTTCTTCTGTGAGAACAGAAGTGAGTCCCATATAATAGGAGTCACCTTTGCTGTGAGGGGTAAGTGAATAAGATCTCAGGCAGCAAACGGAAAAATAGCCCATTAGAAATCATTCAGTAAAAATTTAATGTATTTAATACATTATATTGCCTATATCATAGTAATAACTACCATTAAGAGGCGGAGTTTTGTTTCAGCCTGATCTTAGACTATACTTATTACTTTCTATCCTTAAGAGTTAGTCCAAATAAAGGATGCATGGATGGGCTCAGATTTGGTATGAAGTTAAGGAAAAAATTAGTAGATGCTATTTTATAGACTGACATTTCCAAGAGCAATTAATCAGATTATTTAGCATGTGATTCTATAAAGTTGGAGGCGTGATCCTGTGGCTGTGGTATCTTCACCAGAGTCTGTGTTATGGACCAGGGCGCTTGTACCAAGCTGAGAGCAAAAGAAAATCCACTATGCGACAATACCAAAACACAGCTGAGAAAAATAGAAGACTGGAAACTAAACACAGGAAAACCCAATCCCCCCCAAAAAAACCTATCTCAAAAAAGCCTAATCCCTCTTAGACTGGCAGCATAGAGTACGCCTGCGTGCTGCGGAGCTAGCTGTAGGTTTGCCAGCCCCAAGCTGGCTGCAGTGCAGCCCTTCAGGGGTGGTAGAGGCTGGTGGGGCAGCAGCAAGGGTGGTCAACTGAAGACCAGTTCTTCACTCCCAGCTCTGCTGCTTTCAGGAAACCTGTCTGTATGTGTCAATACCCTGTACTGGCTCACTTGGAAACTTTGACAGTAATTGGGCTGAACATTTGTGTTTGGGAGGATTTTGCATTCAGTGAATGGAGTAGCTGTGTCATAAGTATAGGTACACCAACATCTGGTGAAGTATTTTTAGGATTAGGGCATCTGCAAGTAAACCTGATCTAAAGTTACTATTATGCCTTTTTTTTTTCAATTAAGTATTGTGTTTCAGGCTCTAGGTTTCTTATTCAGTATATTTGGGCTACTAGTCTTTACCCCATATTTTTCTGGGGAATTCTAGCTTAGACAGAACAGGTAAAATAGGCATGTGCAAAAAATCTTTTTAATTTCAGCTATCTTGGCTCGTTCTGAATCGTTCTTGGAGTACTTGTGGCATCAAGATGGAGAAGCATGAAAGGCTATTGATAATGCTAAGGCTACAACTACAAGCTTATATCTCTTTTCTCCTGATCTGGAAAAAAGATTCAGTGAATCCAGCGTTCTGCCATTCTGTCTTATCTATCACCCTATGAGATTTATTAAGATGTATCACATTCATCACTGGTCACCACAGGCATCAGCTTCTTTCTGTTGCCACTACAAGAGATATGCAGCAGAAACCAACAATTAGGGAAGTGGAAGGGTTAAAGAAACCTAAGGATATTAGTGAAGGTGTCAGGAAAATTAATCTGGTATTTGGTTCTGTTTTAGTCTGTTAGGATCTCCAGGAAATGTTCAACATGTTATCTTAGCAATTTACACTTTTTTTCAATGTGATTTATCCTTATCAATTTACAGCAGAGTTCCTGCTGTTCACTTTATAGTTTTGTTTTTCGTTGTTTTGGTGAGATATGACATTAATTTGCCTTCACATCTTTTATTCATTTTAAGTATGAAAAAATTCTATAAAATCTATTACCATATGAATTCTGGAAAATACAACATATGATTTTACTAAAGATTGGAGATATGCACATATATTATTAAGAAACATAGAAATCTGTCTTGGAAGAAAATAAGACAATATTTGTGTATCTTAAAGTCACACTTTTTAAAATTAGGGTGAAATTGTCTGTGAACCATAATATCTAATTGATTTGTAAACTGGTGGGTTTTTTTGTTCATCCTAGAGTGATGCTTCACATCTGCCTTCACCAGCTCTCACATGAAGGTCACTTTGCAAGGTGCAAACATCTTTCCTGCTGGCAGCTTGCGATATGAAGACTTGACCCTTTGCAAATGGCAGGGGTTTGACCTGCAAGTATGGACATAAAGGCTGTAAATGTGCCTGTAATAAAAAGGGAATTTGCATGAGAAGAATAAATGAATATATAAAATTCAAAATACCGCTCTGCGTTAAAATTGTTTTACCAGTCAAGTAAGTATATCATTTCAGCTTTATCTGTGAAAAACTCTGGTATCAAATATGCAACTTCTTTAATTTACAGTATTTGACTTAAATGTAGATCCTGTTTAAACCTGACTTAAACTGAATCTGACTAATTTTTTAAGCTGTGCTGTGTTTTAACACCTAACTTCATACACTGCATAAACTGAAAATGATTGTTATATTTTCAAAAACTGATAGCCAGAATTTTGTAGTGGTAAATCATATTTTGGCCTTTTGTGTAAGCATAAAGCACTTATATACTCTCTTACTGAAGGACATCAGGTCCATTTCTATAATTATTTATGTGATATTAAACAAGCCTGGAGCAGCATCAAGACAGTGATGGAGTTTATTTACTGTTGTTTTTACTAAACTTGTATGTAAGTGATAATTTTATTTTACACTTTCATGAGCCAATAGAAAACAGTTGAGCACAGCCTTTTTAAGTATTTTTCTGCCATTCTGTTTTCATTAACTTCAAAAGTAAGATGGAATTTCAGTGGTGCAAAATATTTGCTTGTTAGGGAAAACAGTTTAGGTGTCAAGGTTTGTGGCAGGTGTAAATTGAACAATTCCATATGTTCTTAAAAATGATTCAACCACAGCATCAAATCCCCTGTTAAAAAGTTCAGAAAAATTCAGAACAACCTAATTTAGCATCCATCACTTTAGGAACCTTTAGCTTTTCACTAAGATTGATGAACAGAGGAGCTGTGTCAGATCTGTTACATCTATGCTACTTTCAGTGGAAAACTATTAGACTCATAGGAATCATCTTGGAGTCTCTCATTACTCAAAAAGCAGAGTCTTTGTGAGTGCCCAACCTTCCAAAATGCAGCAGATTTTTCCCATAAATGAAATACTCTAAATATTTTTCCATAAGATCTCATATTGTGCTGATTGTTTCAAGCATCTGCAAGAGCTAGGCTCATGCTTAATGCATCCAAGCCAAATATCTGACCAAACATATCCTCGCCAACTTCACCCACATCACATAGTAAGTAAGTAGTAAGACTGCTGGCAATTTGAGATTGCTCCCTGATGTATTTGTTTCTGTTCCCCAAGAAAAGAGAGGGAACATATTCTAGATGCTGGCATCGCAACGCACGCTGTGTGATTCATAGGCAGATGTACTGAAACAGCCCACTCCAGTGACTTTTGCTACAGGTTTAATAGCCAGTACACTTTGACTGATGTATCTGGGATACCTGAACACCTTTACCACCCTTCAGATGCCATGAGAAACAAGATACGAATCCAGAGATTACAATATAGAGAAAGTGGCATGGATAAAGCTGTCAATCTGAACAGAACCAACCATCCTCTGAATACAGCAAAAATGCTTCCAGTGCCTTGTTTGCTGCTGAACCAAATCTAAAAACACTGACACGCAATGTGTCAAAATTGCAAACAATGACACTTCTCAGAAATACACTGCAGCTTTGAACAAGGTATCCGCAGTACAGGCTTGTTTTAGTGGAAAAATAAAAGCTCACCAAAGTTTCTCCCTTGTTACTAGATGCCATATTTTACCAGTATGTATAATACAAAAAATGTTCAGATAGTTCCAAGCCATACAGCAAGACCAAGACTTTGAATTGTTCCTCCTTGCTCTTCAGAAAAACACATAGTCAAAAAGAAAACTCCTCCATTACCATGGTGTTGCATCTTATAAGTGAATATTGCGTCTTTTGTTCCTAGTGTAGAATCTTCAGTATGCCATTTCTTAATCCTGTTAACTTCTGGGATCCAGTGCAATGGTTATTGAAATGATATGGCTTACAAGTATCATGAAGCAGTAGTTATAGACCAAAAGTTCATGGCTTTCAGTTAAATTTTTTGACCCTCATTCATCTATATGCAGATTCTGTAGATCATATACTACACATGCTTATAGGCTATGTCATTCGGGATGTTGTGAACATTTGTAGGACTTAAAAGAGAAATACATGGAAAATTACAGCTTTCATTTACTTTCACACAATATTAAAGCAGTTTGTAAAAACAAATTGCAATGATGACCCATTCTCTGTTCTTTATAATCCCAGCAAAAATTTGGGGTTTTCATGCATTCATGCAGTGACTAAAACATCAGTGCAATTGTGCTTTACAATGCCAATTGAGCCGCCTTTTAATATAGGAAAAATTCACTGTTACCAATTATAATCCTTAAAAACCAAGAAAATTTACTGACAGATTGAAACCTGCTCTTTAACTGATGGATGTAAAAAAATCTTCTAATGAAACTGTGTACCAACAACCCAAGCTGAAAAGTACAATGGAAAATTTAAAATCTGTATGGCTGTACTTGTTTTAAATTTATCAGCAGAATGATTATTATGGTCCCTGAGATCTTAAAAATGCTTTGATGAGTTATACCATTTTGGTGGTGCGTGGTTAAGTCATAATGGCTCTCAGACCTTGCAACGTCTCTTGTGCACTGGTGTGAGGTCTTTGTCCAGTACTCGCTGGAAAAGAAAAATAAATCGAAACCAGAAATTGAAATAATTTAACTAAAAGTTTTTTGTTTACTCTGTCTATTGGAGTGGCTAAATTGATGAACTAATAGATCTAAAATAGCATAAGCAATAGGGAGACAGATTAAGTTCTGTTACAAGGAAAGAACAAGAATGAGAAAATAATCAGAGCCTCTCTTTTTAGAAACTGATGGCACCTGGACTTGTGAGTGCTTGCAAGTGAAGAAAATGTTTCCTTGCAGGCACTACTGTTTCCAGCAGTGTGTCTGGTTGTTGGCAGATTTTAGGTTACAGTACACAACTATTCTGTTACATGCTGTGGCTGCTAACTATGAGTGGTCGTCGTTAACTGGAACTTGGAGATGTAGTGGGCTGTCTCTGTTTGGGTCAGAAATGAGTTGAAAGAAGGGCAGGCAAAGAAAAAAACACCTCTAGTTATGAATACTGTTTGTTTTGGTGTTGACCAATCCAGAGCAAAATTTTGTGTTGTCATAAACACCGGGATAAAAGTTTGCCTTACTCAAACAGTGAAAATAATCTTCATGCTCTGTTTTGGGTTAGCTGCAAATATCCAGCCAAGTGAACATGGCAGATGGTCAGCAGAGGTTGGAGGTAAGGCTGAGTAAACCTGGAAACACTGACTAATTTATATTTGTGTATCTGGCCTGAAGGGCTCATCTCCTCTGTAAGCTCAGTCCATGTCCAGGATTTAAGGCCTAGGTATAACAAGGGATCTGAACTTGGAAATATTTGATTTACAGCCACCTGCCTCCAGAGTCAGGGATGGAAGAGCCATCCAGAAGCTCCATGCTGAGCAGAAGACAACAGTGTTGTGGGGAATTCTTCATGTGCTTCATCTTAGAAGTCTTTAAAAGGAGAAGAACAAGCATTGTGGGGATCAAAACAAGACTTGAACCCAAAGTAAGTACTTTTACTAGGGGCAAATAGAGTCATAGTCCTCTTTTTATTTTTCCTCCAGTCTCTGAATCTTGTGCTCTTGCTGCTCTGGGGCCTCAAATTGTCCCACATGGGATGAGAGCATAGTGATGAGAGCAGAGACTTCTGTGTTGGGGCGTCTGTAGGAAGGGCAGAGAACTGGCGTTTCTCCAAGTAGGTACTTGCGTGTTTCTACCTGCATGCCTCTTTGGATTAATGGCTTGTGGAAGCAGCTGATCTCTAATTCACGTGCCTTCACTCAGAGATAGAAGGATTTTAGGTGCTCTTTCCCTCTGTACTTAGTATTTTCTGTTGTCAGACTTGATTCTTTCCCAGAAAGTGTGCTGATTTTGCATGTATTTTCTTATCCAACTGTTACTCTCATTGACTGGAGTGAACCTGGGTGCTGACTCCAGACTTTGAGTTTCAGAGGGGCAGAGGCAACAGAGGAGAGGATGTTGTGGTACCTGGGGCTCACAGCTTTTTCAGGGTCTCAGTTTACTTACCCTCTGGCATTGGCAATTTTTTGAACTAAACTAACCCAATAATTATTAAGTTTACTTAATCCAGAATCAATATTGTTAAAGATGATGGGACCATTAGAATAAAAATTATGGCTAGCTAGAATGTCCCAGCTCTCTTCCCATAAATACCCATTGAGGTATTCCTGCCCTGCCTACCACTGGCCACAATACTAAATTTAGTAGCAAGTGATGGTTTTTATTTCTTTATTTAATGTGAGAAATAATTAGGTATCCTACATCCTTCTATGGATATATCCAGAATGAAGTCATAGTGTAGTCCATAAATAAAACTGGCAATAGTTTGGTATGTGTAATTATATGCTATCTTGCCTTGCATTTTATGGATTATATTTTAAATCATGACCAAATTTTGCTCTTGAAATTTGATATTTTCAAAACAATTTAGAAACAACAGTGCCAAGTTCTAATTTTCATCAAAAAAGGAAAAGTAAGATCTTGCAATCTGCAGAGAAACACACCAATGCAGCACGAGCCTGTGCAAACTGATGCAATTCCTTTCCTAAGCAATGAGAAAGGAAAATGTGACATTCAGTCGTTTTTAGTTCATGTTTTGTTTCATTCTAACAGCTTTGCTTGGTAATTTTTCCTCCAAAATACAAATAAATGTCACATAAATGAGAACATTGCCAAGTTATAGTAGAAAATTATTTGCTTTTTAACATAAAATATTTTTTTTAAAGGAAGTGTATCAAGCATCATTAGATCTCATGAAAAAGTAGTCAAGAAATTACTTGAGCCATTCAAAACAACCTAAGTCTCTCTACTAAGTTTTAAGACGGATAAAAAATTAGGTTGTTCATATTCAATATTCAGTGTGTCAAACAAATATATTCAAGAGTCAGTGACAGCAGCATAAATGTTAATTGATAGGATGCTGGGAATGATTTTGTATCAAGTGCTAACATTACCACTCAATAACTGACAACTTTAAGATTATCTTGAATATGTTGGAAATCTGATGTGCTTTCCAAGTGACTTTGACAGCTGTGGTCTGCAAATAATCCAGAAAAGTCAAGCAGTATGTTTCCATGTAGCCTATACCGAGTAGAAAATTTTTAATTTACCATAATAAGAATTGGGGAGAATATCTATATGGAATATTACATCCTATTTTTTAAAACTTATGAAATTTGAATATGTTCAGATTATTGAGAACTGCCATTTTCTGGTTTGACAAGTCTGGTTCTGAAGATTTTAGGAGGTTTTTTTTTAACTGTGTCCAAAAAAAGACATGATCGATATACGTGCACATTTCTGGGAGGGGTAGAAGATCAAATAGCACCAAATATTGAAACTGCGTTATGTATCATAAGCCACATCTATGTTGTGAACAGCGGAAATGAATAGCAGATCTGCCAAAGCCAAAGAAAACAAAATATTCTTGTATCTATTGAGCTTCTTGGAAAGACAGAGTGAAAAGTGTTCCCAGAGGTTAAAGAAGGGCCTCTGGTTTAAGTTGTGGGTTGTTTTTTATTCCCTCTGTCACCCTTGACAGGTTTTCTGATCACTGCCACCCCTTCTTTTTTCTCCCTTTATGCATGTGTTTCTATTGCATTATAGTGATGCTGTAGCTGAATCGGTGTAAATTTTTTGTACAGAAAACCCTAAACGTCCTGTACAGGGTAGACATACACAGAAAAATTAAGAACAACAGATCTTTTTTTTTTTCCTGGAGTCCTGCATCACTAGGAAGGAATGTGATTCAGCACCTTTGCTGGCACTGTACTGTGGAAGTGTCTCTTTCTGTTGAGATATTTAAATTAAATCTGCGGCACTCACAATCAACAAGACGTTCATTTTGCTCTGGCTCAGATACATCCATTCACTTTGATATTTGCCATTCTACATGTCAGATCATTTTTTAAACCTGAATAAAGCAGGAAAATTTCCTTGGAGTGGAAATGGCAGTAGTCAAAATCTGGCTCAACGCCGTGAGTCATCATCCCACCCATACCGTGACCTCAGCAGGGGCCAGGCAGGGCACCCCCCATGGGACACCACAAACCAGCACAGGGCACAGTGGGTTGGGACCCACACCTGGGGCGGGACCGTGGGACATAATGGATCCATTCCACAAGCCTGCAGGCGGAGCTACCATCTCTTGGGACTAGCTGTAGAAGGTGTTTAGGAACGTATGGATTCATTAATATTTCACAAGTGTCTAGTGTTGGGGTGTGTATTTAAAAGATGTGTAGATGTGGTGCTGAGGGACATGGTTTAGTGCTAACTTAGCAGTGCTGGCTTAACAGTTGGACTTGGTGAACTTAAAGTTCCCTTCCAACCAAAATGATTCTATGTACATAGTATGACTGACATTGATCCTGAATGTAGCTTGATTGCAAGTCATTAGTAAATCAATAAACCACTTCAATCCTAATTTGGTTTAAAGTATATGAACTGACCAGTTTTTCCCTCTGAAGCATATCAAGAGTATTGCTAATAAAAACTGTGACAAGTAGATAATACTTAAGTAAAATGCTTTTGCAGAAATTTATAATGTTAGTATGGAGTATGCTGAAAGTATTTTTTTGAAAGGTATAGTTTGGAAATGTATTGGGATTTTTTTGAAACTCAGAATCTATTTTTGGATTATTCCAAAGTGCTAGTAAGATTTTGTTAAAACTAAGAAATAACTGAAACTATGAAATGGAAATATGACTTGCATCTGAAAAAAAAAGAAAATTAAAAAAAATAAAAGCTAGCACATCAAAACATCCCAGCCATCAAATTTCATAGTTCCACAAAGAGTCTTGTATCTTGGCTTATTGTCTGGGGTTTGTAGTTTTTTAATTAGACTTTGAATTCTAATAAGATGAAGATATGTTGTGGTTTTTTAAACAGAAATTAGTTTTCAGACCATTAGCATATTTATATAAGTAATATTGAATACGACCCTTAGTTAAAAACTCACAGTAAATTAACTTTTCCCTTAATATAAATGATATTTTAGACCCACTTTAATTATCCATAATAGAACATCACATTAATCTGAGATAAATTCTCACAGGAAAAATATGATATGTTTATATCAATAAACTTAGCTGTGTCAATTTGACTTGAAAGGAATACTTAAGCCTAGAATTCATTTCACAAAAAGTTTGAGCATTAAACTCACGTCAGGGGAATGGCAGAATACTAAGGAAAAGTAGAATATCTTTACTCTGTACAGTCAGATTTTGAAAGTTTATAAATGTGTCCAATATCTTCATGGCTAGATACTTAAAGTTTTCTTTTTAATTAGGTTAGCATATGTTACAATACATTAGAAAACAAAATATAACCAATGTGTATTTCCAACACACTGTTTTGCAAATATAGAGATATTAATTTGAGAAAATAATTTATGAAATGCATTTCAACTACAAATGGCACATCATAATGTCACAGAAATGAATAAAAATGCTGACGTTTCCAAGAATTAAGTAGGATTTTAGCTTTAGCTCTCCATCTCTTTCCCCACCAACTGAAATGAATATGTAATGCCTCAAACAAAGTAGTTTCATATTGTAATCTTTGATACCAGCGTGATTAGAAAAGATTAAGAAAGGTTGCTTCATACGCTGTGCTGAAAAATCAGTACTGCTGGGAAGAATGATAAATACTGGAAGCTGCTATTCAAATAAAAGTAATTACTGATACATCTGTATATTTATGGCACTATTTTTCATTATTTTTGTATCATTGCACATCATGACTACTTCGTAAGAATCCCAGATGAAATTAGTATTAGGAAAATTCTAGAAAACCAACTATTTAATATAGTCACCCAGCTCCAGCACTGGGGTGCTGGACCTAACTCAGAAATCTAGTTTGTATTATTAAAAAAAAAATTTAAAAAAGAGATAGTATGAAGTGCTCAGCGGTCAGTATAAATCAGGATTTGCTTCAGTGAGATGAAGTTCATAGTTTCAAAGTTTTATTCTTAAGGAGCATGAATTCAACCATGATACCCTAAATATCTTCTCTTCATTCAGATGTATGAAGGAAATGTTAGACGAGTTGGCTTGTTTAGGGATCTTTAAAACCACTGCAAGCCCACGTGCAGTAGGAGATAGTGGCTAATTCCAATATGACCTAGAGATGCAAAACTGAGTTCAAGGCTTTATTTTACCTTCTGGCCACATCTGGTAAGAGGAAAGTCCATTCCTTGACAGTTTTGCTTGCTAATAGGGCAAGGTAAAAAGGACAGAAAAAATAAGCATGCCCCTGTTGGACAATGTGCTTTGATACTGGAAGAGCCAGATGTGCTTTGTAGGTGCTCCTCTCTGGCAGTTTGAACAGGAGGGATAACTTGAGTAGGAAAAAAGAAAAAAAAACACACTGTAAGAGCCCTTGTATTCTGCCATTCTCCTGCTGACCTAGATTCACTCTCTGATAGAGTTATGATGTTAAAAAAGAATATTACTTGGATGTGTACTGAAGTAGAATTGTAAGCTAGAAGCAAGAAGCAATTACTAGATTTAGACATGTGAATCTGGGTTACTTAAAGACTTTGGAAATTATTTAATCTAGAAATGGAACATGTTATAGGTTGTCTTTCCATGTATACTAATACAAAGATTAAAGATGATAAAGCCTAACAACCTAAAATGCTACATGAATCTACATTAAGACCCAGACAGATCAACTTTGGTCTTTGCAGGCAGAAGGAATAACTACTGGAGCTGTATGAGTTGAAGATGACATAAAAACAATAACATTTTGAGGCATATAAATTTGTCAGTCGAGCTATACGTAAATTATTTCCTCCCTTTACTGGAAGATTTCATCAGTACTAGAAGGACCAAATTATCTTTCTGTTATTACTGAAGGGTCTAAGTCTCAAAGTTGTTGTCCTCCTAAGGTAGTCCTTACCTTCAGAGGAAGGAAGGTTTCATCCCTGCACTTATACTGAAAAAGGACAAGAAATGGTTTTCTCAGGTAGTCAACATTTTTGAAGGCTTTAAAAGTTTTTTAATTTGTGTAAGGAGGAAATCAAGTTTTTGTGAAGTTTATCACCTAGTAATTTGGGCATTGGCTTGTCTGAACATTGGTTCCTGGACCCTGACAGTTGCCCTATTCTGAATAGGGATGAACAAGTAACTGGAGGAGAGGAAGAAATGGAGGGTAGAAAGAATTGGATCAGCATTTGGAGCGTAAATGTGAAAAGTTACACTTAATTTTAAGAAAACTTTTATGGAGAAGATTAATTTGAGAACAAGCATTTAATAGAAACACAAATGAAGTGGAAAAAAAAAAGTTAAAAAATATTTGCTGCAAGGTTTGAAATCCTCATTCTTTAAATCACATAAGCAGTTTTTGCTTACAAAACTGAAATAACATGGTAGTGCCGTTGCACTGCTATCTGTAAGGCCAGTACTGATACTTATGCTTGTTTAAGAAATACAAAACTTGGGTTCAATTCATCCATCAGCCTGAGGGCATTTGACTCTTGACCAGGAACTTGCTCAAAACATTATGAAGTATCTCATTTAATAAATTAATATTTTTCTATGAAACATTCCTTATCAGCCTTTTTCTTATTGTGGAACATAACGTAGGGAATCTATAAATTTTTTCTGGTTCAAGAACTTTACCATCTTCATTTTCCAATAGCAATCAGCATATTTTAATATTAAACAAAAATCTTGACTTAAATAATTTCCCTGTGTATTAAACTTGTTAAGAAGTATCAGTCTCTCAAATCCATTAATTTAATATGAGTAGTGTTGCCTGCAGTAACGCTACTGAATATATTGCTGAAAGATAACATTTGGATAAAGAGGCGATTCCTTTACAAATGACTTCTGAAAATAAATCACTGCCCTTATAAAACCTAATTTAATTAATCTTCTAGATGAAGGCAGTAGTCAGTAGGAAGAATATGATGTTGTTTAGCTCCAGTCTTCTGAATATTAATATTAAATAAAATGATTCTTCTGTTTATTTATGAATACTATAGATGTCTATTCAGGGCTCCAGCTCTAAAATTTGCCAGTAGTTGTTTCTGTTCCTGTGTTCTTGTAAACAAAGACTCTCACTTTCCTTCATTTGATTCATACAAAATTTTACCAACAGAAACTATGGTAAAACTCTCATTTCAGGGAGAAAAGGATTAATGAATGTGGTCTATGCCTGCCCTGAGCTGCACTTGGAGAACTCTACTGTGTGTCTGTGTGTATGATTTGAGAATTAACATCTACAGTACCTGACATTTTAAATTGCATAATTATGCTAGAATACATAAATAGATATACAGTTTTTAGGTCTCTATGTGAACAGAATCTAATTTTACTGTAAAGATCACGTAAGAAGCCTTTCTTTATAAGACCCAAATAAACCAACCTTTATATCCATGCACAATGAATTAGCACAGCGAGTAAATTATTTAAACAGCATTAACCTGGATACAACCACCTCAGGCCTGGCAGCGTCAAAGTGGAGATGTCACAGTTTAGGAGGAGAGCTGGAAGAGTCTGTTTCGCAGAACCCTTCTGCTTCCTTTCAGAGCTCCCTGCTCACGGAGCTGGGAAAGCCCAATGTCACAGCAAATTGCTTCAAAAAAGTTTACACTCACTCTAGTAACATTGTAGTAAGCATAAAGGGAGGAAGTACCAACGGTGTAGTATGACAGATAGAGCACTAAACAACTTTTCCTAAGCCTCTGGAGATAACTGCTTCAAGTTCAAGCAAAGAGTTCTTGGTACATGACCTCTTCACTGTTGTAGCAAGATCTTATACGATTCTGTGTTTTCTTATGCATTTATTTATTTATTTATTTTCTCCAAGAAAGGCTATATATATGTCGTGGCTGCATACAGAATAATGTAATATTTTTAGATTAAAATGTATGTTGATGTGCTTCATTTAAATAGAATTGATTTTTAAAGGAGGCAATATAATTTTTTGCAGTACCCTGTTCACCTGTGGGAATGCTCTGAAGCTTGGAAATTTAATCATTTGTGCCAGCAGACCTATAACTGTAAATAAATGTAAATATTGCATCCTCTAGAAATATACTTCTGGTCTCACTACCATGGCCTAAGTAGAGAAAGCATATGAAAAAAGATGATAGCTGGTAGAGAAAAGAAATGGAGTCTGGTGAATTTGGTCTTTGGACTTAATCCAAGAGTGAAAAAACAGCCATATCTCTGTTTTCAAAATGTGTATTCTTGTAAGTTTTTGTTTCAGAGAATGTTTCTACCAAAATGTGTTTTTCATTCCTCAATTAAATATTTCAGCTACAATGAAGAATTCCTTCAAGCCTGATGATACAACGTCCTAAAAGGTGAGATGCAATAGATAATTTTTTAAATTATTTCATTGAACGAGACTTTCTCTTCCCACTTGGGTACAGTCTCACAAAGACCTGAAAGCCATTGCCTTACAGTTGGCTCTGCAAGGATGCTACTGCTCTTACAAGTACTCCCGTACTGTGCTCAGAGAAGATTAAATCCTGATAATCAGCATTTTCGGTTATCAGCACTCTAGCACTAATAGAAAGAAGGAGGAACAGTTTTACACTTGCAGTGGCAGCAGAAAATTGTTTACCTGTCCTGCTGTACACTGCACAGAGCATGCTGAATCTTCCACTTTGGTACAATGGAAAATAATAACTGTTATGCCATGATTTTTGCAGATACATGTGTTTCTGTGTTGCTGATTAATACAAAATATGTAAGACCTGACCTAGAGCAATACTGCAGCTTAATTCTGTATTTACAGAGATTACGGTTTTTATGTCAAGACACTGAGATATTTACATGACGTGGGTATTTTCCAAAAGCTAAGAAATAATGAAAAATGATTTTCCAAATCTAGTGCAACTGTTGCAAGCAATGTAACAGCTGGTGATCTACAGTTCAGTGAGAAATGAACAAACTGGTCTAGGCACCTGCAGAGCATAGATAAAAATTAACGAGAAAGTGGGAATTTAAATAAATAATGAATTGAACATCCAGAGGGGAGAAGGTAAAAGACTAGTAGCAACATATAGTGGTACAATTAAGTTAGAAATTCCAATCAGTCATTGAAATAAAAGGTAAGGATGGAAGAGTTTGCTCAGACCAAAGGTTTCATAAAACTTGAGCAATGACTTTTGAGTACTCAGAGAGGAACTGAATACCTACACTTCTCATGCATTGCTGCTTTTAGATTCACTTGAGAGTACAGCCATTTTCAGATAAAAGCTATTCTAAAGTATAAGTATGGAAATATAGACTGTGATTTTGCTTTTAGAACAGAACTTATGTACATTTAGGCAGATAGGGATGGAATAAAACACCAACACTTGAAGCCAGGTATAAAAGCAGGGATTCTGGTATTCACCTGAAATTCCACACATACCCAGAGCTGGCCATAACAATTAGGCAAATAAGCTCCCACTTCAAACCAGAAACCAGGGCACTGATAAAACACACACCAAGAAAACAAGTGTTATTTCAAAAGGCATTTGTGGTTACTTTTTCTTTGATGTGAATATTAAAGAGCAGTTGTGTTGCTTTTCACATGGGATTTTCATATCCTTGACTCAAGTTGAATTCCCTTACTCTGAAATAGTAGGTGTGGAGTCCAGCTGGCTGATCAGGCAGGTTGGTTGGGGCACTTTCCATCAGCCCTGTTGAAGTCATGCTATCACACAAAGATGTCACAAAAGACTGCCAGGGCAAATCTTGGCTGTCAGTATACTAAAAGAAGGCACTTTAGATAAAATTAACTCACTTTTTCTTTGAAAATGGTTTGCAAGTTACTTGAAGAGTATAGCTTCCCACACTACTTTGACTCTATCTTTTATAACAAAAAAAACCAACAAACAACCAAAAATCCAAACAAGAAAAGACAAGGAACAAAAGGGAAGTATTAACTATTCCCTATTTAATATGCAAGACAGTTAAAGTAGCATGTGCCATATGGTTCTGCTTTCTTTATGAGAAGTTATGTGGTGAAAAGAGGAAGAAGCCCAGAGTTTGCTTGCTTTCCAAGATGCGATGATCAGATTTTAATTCTTCCCTATCCAAACCTCACTTGCTTTATGCTGAAATAAATGTCTTCTAAAATGCTGCGGAGGTGACATTTGTCATTCACAAAGTTTTCAGGGCCTGAGCCAAGGTCCCTGAAATGATGCAAGTATGCCCTTCCTTAGCTGTACATTTTACATGTTCAGTGGAGAAACCTGTGACAAAAGCACACTGTGCACATGTGGCATAGAGTTTTTCAAGGGTTCTGTCTCTCCATAAGACAATAAAAAGTTCCTAATACTGTTCAAAGGCGATTAGCTCTCGGTGAGAAACCCTTTCATGCCAAATTTGTGCTCTCCAGCCCAGCTGTTTCAGCTTTGGAAGAAGTTCAAAGCAGTAACTTTACAGCATGGAAGAAAAGGTCTCCTTATTTTTCCTTTTCACTCTTAGTGTGGACATTGCGGGGCACCTTTCTTAGTCTCTAAAGCAGTATTTATCTTCTCTCAGAAACCAAACCTGATTTCATCATTTCAAATTATCTTAAAAACTTAGAGAATATGGAGAAGGCCTTCATGTAAACTATAGCAGTTCTTTACACACTTTCCACACGCATATTGATACTAAAGCATAAAGGTTAGCCTCAGCTTTTCTAGGTTTTTCATGAGGTGAGTCAATTATGGCTCCCCCTCTGGATTACATATAAAGTGGCAATTTATCAGTTGGTAAAGTGGAAGACTTTTTATTCATTGGTATGTGATTATTTGTATTAACAGGTGAAATACCATTTTTAAAATGACCAATATTTTCTCTGACTTTACAACATTTTCATCAAACTGGAAAACTTTCCCATTAAATTCACTTTGAAAAAAGAACCTCACAAAGACTAGATTTATTACTCAACAGATGCTCATCACATTGCTTAATGCTTTATTTCATGGTCCATATTCATCATCCTTTTTTGATTCTTAAATCTATACCCAATTCTTTTTGAACATCTGGTGTTCTTTCTCTTCTATGTTTTTAACAGAATAATTTGTTTGGGCAAAGTGTTTCTTCTTATAATGCTCTTAATCCTCATGGGTGTTTGGAACACAGGCAAGAGAATAGGACTTCTGTGATTAAATGTAAAGATGCTTGCAAGATTGTTTCATTTTCTAATAAATATAAATTTGTTCCTTCGATGACATCATCTCTTGGCAGCCTTTGACATAAATCTGCTGTTGCTGGGATCGGGACAGAATAGTCTTTTGAAGGAAATTGTTCTGTGAACAATTGATCTGTGTGCAGACTTCAAGGTAAATTAAAAAATAAACAAACTTAGATTTCTTTTTAGAATGAGCATTAAACTAGGCAATGTAGTTTATTGAAAATTTAAAAATAAATTTTAAATATTCATTGAAAAATTATTCAATATATTTTCACGTTAGCTATTTGCCATATGTCATATCACTGATTTGCTTTTTGGTAAGCACATGTATCTAATAAGACTGTTATCACACCATCTGAATGACTGATATAGCTGTACTGAAAGATTGTATTTTTGCCATCTCAGTAGAAGACTTTAAAATCTTTTTTTTTTAATTGTTTTTTTTTAGTCTTAGATATTTTCTGAGGAAAATAAATAAAAGCGAATAGGAAAATTTCAGTAATTCACCATAGTGAATTACTGTACACCATATCTGAAATCTCATTCTGATCCTGTCAGCTACTGCATGTTCTGCTCATTTCAATGGAGCTGTTAGTACACACTAGCCAAAAAAAAGTAGGAAGGAAATACATAACAGGTGCCATTTTTTTATTACCAGATTCCAATAGTTTTTTCGGCTACAAATTTAGATGTTAACAATATTGAAATATCTTGTTAAATCTTCCAGGGGACATTTTCTTTGTTTTAAAAAAAGGAAAAAAGAAATCAGGAAAAAAAAAGGGGTGTGTGAGTGTGTAAAAAAAAAAAAAATACAAACCTGGGATATTCAGCATCATAATGCTAATGCTTTTGGGCAAAAATGTGGTCATTCAACCTAGGAAAGAGAATTAAAGCAGGCACTGTAACTCAGCTGTTCTTTCTTTGGTATACTGATATTCTTTCGTTGCTTTGGTGACTCTAGGGAAGGAAAGCTGCCCTCCAAGGAACTGCTGACTTTGCCTGGAGGAAACATCACATCTGTTGAATTACACAGCCGTTTCATTCTTCAGCCCAATTTGCTGGTGAAGACTTTATATATTCTCCCTTGTCTTTAATACTTCCAGCTGTTGTTCTTTCCCATGGAAGGAAATCCCTGCGTAGAGACACAGCAATCCTCAAGGTATGCACAGATTTACTTCTGGTGTTCAAATACAGTGTGTGGGGTAGAAAAGTCTCGTCACAGTCTTAGCCCTGCTGATCTGCTGCGATGCCGTTCCTTTCCCCTCAGCACAGGTGGAGCTAGAATGGTGCTGGCAGCAAACTCTTGAGTAGGCTTCACCTGCTGCGAAAGAGGAGAGTAATGACAAAGTACCTCACTATTTCCCAGTTTGCTTAAGTTACAGAAAAGATTGGCAGCACTAGCAGGAGTTATTGCAACAGCCCATTTATTCTGCTTTTGGAAAGAAAAATAAAAAAAAAAAAAAAAGAAACCTTTTTGGAAATTTCATCCAGAAACAACTCCTAAGTATCTATTTCTAAGTATCTCTCACTTTAGTAGATCCACACAGCATTTTTTCTTAGTTTAGGACATTCTGAGAAGGTTGCAAGACTGGTAAGCCTAGCAGACTATTTTTTCATCTTGGTACTTGGTTACCTCTTGGTTCAAAAACTTTAATGCATGAGATGGGACTTCTTTGCTAGCACACTGTATTGCTTTCTGATAGGAAGTATACCAGAGGTTGTCAAATGCTGATTTGATCACAATGGATGCTAAGATCAATGGCAAAATATGGAGGCTGGGGCTAGATGCCTACCCTAGATACCTAGAACACCTCACAAACCTTAGGAATGTTCAGTATTATGCAGAATAAATTTATCCATCATAATTTTTTTAATCAATCTGTCCAATGTTGAAATTTCTCAATGACTTTAACTAGCCAGTCTCATCTCTGAAATTATCTTGGAAATATAAAGGATCTACTGGGGACATGTAGTGTGTGCCATAGCAAGGATGCCTTGTCGAGCAGGTGGTTTTAGTGGCACACAACAAGGTCGGAACTTGAGGAAGGATCTGCTGAGGGTCTGCCTCAGGTTCCAGAGATCCTGACACCAGACCACAAGGTCATTCCAAGAGCAAGCGAAACTCTTCCATGAACATAAGTGGCTGTAGGAAGAGTTCAGGTTCAGAAAAATAGCAGTGCAAGCCAAAATGGAGGTTTCAGGACAGTAATCAATTATGAAGTGCATTACTGACACACATAAAATTTGAACAAAGACTAAGAAACAGTATTAATACATCAGAAAAATAATTACAGCTTGTGAGCCTTTGTTTAGTTGTCGGCTCTTGAAGAGCAGTTCCACTTCAGTTCTTCTGACAGCATGAAAAATTGCTCCCTTTCATACATGCCTGTGCCTTTACTGGGGACAGTGAGCAGTCTCTTTACCCTCAGTCAGTTTGTCAGCAGAATGACTTGGGCATAGGGGATGTACCAGGCAATCTTAAGCTTTGCTCCTCACTTGTTCATTCTCATCACCAGCATTTGATCTTCAATGGGACGGTAAATTTCTAGCCATGCTATTTAAATAAGCTGGAAGTTATCTAAGTGTGGAAGATGATACAGATGCTGCATTCTGCAATGTACTCATGCCTACTATGTAGGTTGTCTGCTTATAGAAATCACTTACTAGCAGAAATAATTTGGCTATGCTAATCAATACCAGTGTCTGCACACCAGCCACGCTGCTGCAGCTTTTTACTAGTGCTTACTGATTTCCATCAATAAAAAAGCAAAACAAAAGAAAGCAAATTCTTCAAAAACTTGCAGGCCCTATGGCCTGGTGTAGGAGTGTGGAACTGGTTTGTGACAGCTTGTCTTGCTGTATTCAGGGACAATCTTTTAAGCCTAGTTTGGGTGTTTTCAAGCCCAGCTCATATTAATTTGCATCCCTCCAACAAGGGGGGAAGAAAGGAAAGGTGTGGAGACCCGGGGGATCTCTGTTCTTCCCTAAGAGCAGATCAGCTAAGATGATATATATTACTGTGTTTAGCATGCAGAACGTGGAGCATGTGGCACTGGAAATCAGACGTTAGAAGATGCGATGAAGCCCTTTCTACCTGAAAGAATTGAAAATGTGGCAGTCTTTTTTAGCCACCCTCATGTGGAGCCCTGCTTTTTGGGAAACATCAACTGCAACTTTAATTATTATGAAAGTAATCACGTGAAAACCTTTTGGTTTTGCAAAAAATAAATTCTTTTGAATGATGTTAATTTTTAATATTTTAATGTCATATTTGGTGAAACACCAGAGGGGTGGGAACTGTGAAGCCTCTTTACAACTTTTCATCTTGCTGGTGCTTTGTCGACCTCAAATATATAGAGATTTGCATATATTTTCCCAAGAGGTTGCCATTTATCTGACAAGTGTTGAAATAGTAGTTGACATCTTTAATAAGAAAATGGAGCCAGGGAACAGAATGAGTAAATTAAAACAGCCATTAATTTGATTCTAATTTTGATGTAAAAAAAAATCAAAACAACTAAAAAAACCTCTAGACATGAACAGGTATTCAAAAAACTGCCATGATGATAAAAGTAATCCTTGTCTGGAATCAGATATTAGAGATTGTTTATAATCAACCAGCACAAGTTCAGAGTTCCACTGTTAAAAGTTGACATAAATAATTGGAATCTGGGGACTAAAATAACTAAATGGTAAATGCATTGGTTTATGAAACAATTTCTGGGTACAGTTTTTTTCTCAGCAGAGTGGCTAATCTTTTTTACCTATAAAAAAATGTTAGGCTTTATAGTCTTCATTTTTTTCTGACTTGATATTTTTATTTGCTTCTAAATTAAGAGGGTTAACTTCAGTAATTGCTTATTGATTCTTCATATGCAGTGGCTCACATGCAATGCTCATATTCTTTGATTGTTCATATGCTCATGTTTTCTGTTTGTTAAATCACTATGGATTTATTCAAAATCCTTTGCATTCTTGAGCTACCTGAAAAAATTTGGGTCATCTGTAAATTTTGTCAGTCCACTGCACTGTTTCTATAAAGTAGCTGAAAGAAATAATGGGAACACCATCTATTCATGTGGTTTGAAGTTCAAAATTTCAGTTGCTTAACTTCATCAACGTTAAATGGATTGAAAGTATCCATGTAGGCTATATCTGTTTGACATAGGCCTTCTTTTCCAGGAAGTCATGGTTTAAAGTGAGAAAATGATCATCTGTAAAGATTCACTTACTTAAAGTGAGAAATGGGAAAATGTATTGGCAATTTGTAAATATTTCATTTCATTTGTAATTATTTAATTTGTAAATACTTCATTTTGGGTTTTTTTTTGAGCAGGGATGTGAAATGGTTAGAAAATGTATTTGTATTAGGTTTGTTTTATATCTTACTGGATAATTTATTAGTGATGTATGATCTAATAAAGTGATGCATGTCTCAAAATCACACACAATGTGGAAGTGCTTGGTGCAGAGCTGGCACTAGCCTACATCAGTTGTTACCTGGCAGGCCAGTTGTTGCTCCTGTTGCTTCTCAGTTGATCTATGCCTGAAACAGGGAGAGATGCAACCTTTCCTCACAATAATAATAAAAAAGATAAGAATTTGCAGAAGGTGGATGTGACAGACATCATGCTTTTTCTTGATATTTTAATGGGAAACTCTAGTCCTTGTGAATTCAGAAAAAGGCTTGGAAGGGCCAGGATTGGTTCTGAGAGACAGAAATGATTTTGCATTCCCTAGATATGATTTCTAGAGGTTCAGCTGCTAATTCTGGGTGTTTGGGATTGCCAAAAGTTGAAAGCATGACTTAGGGATTTTACTTCCTTCTCTGGTAGGTCTCTTAATCCTGTTGTATTTAGAAGTTAAGGAAGCCTTTTTGTGTGATTTGATTCTAAAAGTTTACATATTGTAATGGTGAAACAGAAAATAATGCTAGGATATGAGTATAAGGTGTGAAACAACTGATGCCTAAAAGATGACCTCAATGGCCTGCTGAAGAATGTCATAAGCTGAATTTCTGCTACTCAGTGCTTCAGATGGAGTCTTTGTAGGCTATCACACCAGTTTCTAGTAAGATTTTTAAACCAGTTGGGGTTTTGAAATTGCAGGTCATTGCATCTATTTTTTTAAATGTGTAAGGTAAGGAAATATCTAACAGTTTCTAAATGGAAAAACTGAACCATAACTTGGCACTTTTCCGAAAGATCACTGAGGGGCAGAGTGTGGATCACTGACTTTATTTAATTACAGTTTTTAATTCTGTTGAAGATTACTTTGCATTTTTAAAGGCTGATGTGCTTGCTCTGATCTGATACTTTCATTCTTAAATTATCACAGAGAACTACATTTTAGTAATAGCAGTACAAAGAACAGGTAATGTGTTTTTTTTCCCAGCAATGAAATTTGTTCAGCCATTCTGTATCCAGCTCTTGTAACTTTTCGAGGTGAGATTGAAGGAATACAGTGGGCCTTATTTTGATCTCTTCTACATGGGTCTAATACCCACATATTTATTGTTTGTGAAGGAACAAAAAAAGAATAAGTCTGTAAAGAGAAAAGGTAGTGAATGTTTTGGGGTTTTTTTTGCAGCAAGGATTAATTTCAATTTACCTGTAAAATTAGGAGTTGAATAAGATATTCGTTACAAAGCAAAGCGGTATGGTGATAGCATTGTTTTATGGGATTTTTCACATGAGGTTTTATTCTTTGTTGCCCTCTAAGAAAAGCATATATGCTATTTCAGCTCCAAGGGCCTGTTTCTTTGTCTTGTTATACCTGTGTGACTAAACCAGCTGCAAGACAAGATCTAGTTATGACTGAGTATCTGCCTGACCCGACTGGTGTAGCTGACTTTTTCTAAGTCTACCTCCTCTCTTCAGATTAATGTTCTATGCAAAAGGCAAGTGAAAGAAGAAATCTAGAGATCCCTGACGCTTCCCCAGCTCAGATTTAACTTCAGATTGTGAGCCTTTTCACTGGTACAACCTCTACTCTACCCCCCTGGCTGTGGATGAAATTGATTTTCCTTAACCCTTCTATATTTCAGTAGATCCAAATTATTAAAACTTGTATGATTCCAAGAATATTAATTTTGCTCAGAATATTTGCTTTTTCTTCTTTTTCTCCATTCTCTTTGGTGAAAATTTGTAGCAAAACCGGGATGTGGCATTCTATATGCAATATAGAGTAACGTCACATAATTTAAACCAAAGAATTTCCTTGAGCTGAAGATAGCTAAATTAACCAAAATATGGAAGTGAGGAATCTGCTAAGGTTCTTTGTATCAGATCCAACTTGGCAGTACTCTAAAACAGTAACCATAAAGGTGAAATGCAACAGGAAATGAAATCTAACAGATTGAAGCTAAAATTTTTTAATGTTTACAAAAACATTGAAATTCATAAAATGTTCTTTCAGATGGCACAGTGCAAATGTCAATTACAAGTCATAATACATTTTCTGTTCAGAGAGTTTCAAATATTTTAGTCCTATATTAACATACTTATCCCTACATATAACACTGTATTGCAAAATGTCTATATGGTGAGACAGTTGTGAAATTTATTTTTTTATATCTGTTTATTAAGTTATGCATGATAGTGGAGTCTCTTGGGCCAGTTATAATTTAATTCCTAATACTATTTACCTGAATTATTCATTTGCTGTGTTACTGCAATGATTTTGGGGCAAAGGTGATAATGCTTAGTTATTTTTCTAGGACTTCTTAAAAAATAATTGGATTAGAAATCATGCACTGAGAACCTACTTATTATTCTTAATGCTTCAGGACTTATTTAAGTGTTTTAATCAAGCAGTAAATGATGTATATCTCACACTACTTTCATTCCTGGTTTTTGAATCACAATTTATAAGCACTAGAGCACAAGCCTTTTTCATTAGGAAAAACAAATTTTTGTAGCATTTTGTCTTTCTCATTCTACGCAGTAGGAAATAAAACCTAGACATTAATGTTAGAGGCAAGCCATACTATGCTGTCTAAATAAATACACAGAATTAGCACATCGGTAAACTAACATGATCATAATTAATCTAATACACCTGCAGAATATTTTATCCAAATCACTCTTAATTGATTGCCATTGATATTTGCCTGAATCACTAATAGAAATACAGCTTTTAGTGAGGAAAACAGTCTGGTGTATATTTTCATTAGACTTCCCATGGCTGTATTGCGCTGCACCTGCCCGCTCCCCAAATGCTTGTTATAGCTGTCATATACTTTTATGAGGATAGGAGCAATGTTCTGGCAAGCTAACTTGACTCAAATTGTGTTCGGATATAAAACATGAAGACCCACTTGTGATTGCAAAGGTAGTAAGTCTAATTTGATTAGTGCTCCGGTGACATGGCATATTATGAACGTCATTTGTCATTTCTCATAACTACTCGTGAAAGGATCATTTTCAGAGAAGGAGTAATTGAAGGCCGTGAGCACATTCGGGGGAAGAGCTGGGGAGAGGCAGGAAAACAGCAGTAGATCGTGATCAATATTAGCTTTAAAACAAAAAGAAATAGGAAAGGCAACAGCATACCTATCTTCAGTGGGAGTAGGATTTTCTCCTGAAGATTTACCTTACTGAGTCTCAACTATTAAAAAAACCCACAATTTAAAACCTTAAAACTCTGTTGTTAAACAACTGGGCCTTATTCTCTAAAAATTTTCTAAAAACACCACTTTTCATGAGTTGCTAAGCAACTGGGATTGAAGAAAAAGGCCAGATCCTCAGTTTATGTGAAGATTTCTATGCATATGTGTGTGTATATAACTCCTTATACACACTCAGATTTTTCAAAGATAAGCATCAGGTTAGTCTGTCTGTCAGGCAGATTTGGTTGTGTACACAAGTCAGCTGATTAAATGATTTTACAGAGATGGCAAAAATTAAATGTTCTGACAGAATAAGTACGATAAAAAAAATACCTTCTCCTGGAAAATTAGAAAGGTTTTAAATTTTTCTTTCTCAAGCATCCCCTTGGAATACGTGTTTGAAATTATTTGGTTTTGGCTTTTCAGTTTTTAAGAGTATTGGTATATAAATATTGCTGAAAGGATTCATTAGAAGGCTATGAATACGGGGGGAAGAAGCTGGGTGAAAAAAGGTCTCTTTTTCTCATTTTTACACAATATTCTCTCTATGTTATCAAAAAACATACTCAGATTAATGTTAAGATAATGCTAGTGTGACCCCAAAGTGAAAGTGATTGATATTTGTGTCATTAGTTATTTATGCAATTAAGTTCATAATTGTAGTATATTCATGATGTTTATGACTGTTGTACCTGGGAAAACAGAAGACTGATATAAATATGAATCAGGAATAAAATGAATCTTAAAACATGGGTCTAACCTAGTGAATAGAGCTAGGCATTGCAAAGCCATATAGGGGAATTACCTTTGGACATCAAGCTATCTTTGGATTCAGTACTAAAAATATTGGAATTTCTGCCACTGGGCTTTTCTGAAAATATGAGCTTTTCAGGGGAATTTTGGCTCTGCTTCAATTGCTAAATGGAATTTTCATAGTAATTTGAACAGTTACAAAAATATATCATCTGTGAATCATTTACGGTAAAAATGGACACTCATATTTAGATATCCATACTTCAGAATAGCCTAGATTAAAATTATTCAGTTAGGTCATCATGTTATTTTTTCTTAATGCTTTTCCTATATTTTTTTTCTGTAAAAGTACTTTTACACAAATAGCTTACAGATAACTCTTTGGAAATGCCAAAAAGAAGTGCTCACTGGAGGTGGCAGCTCTAAATTTATTGAAGGACTGTGTCAATGTAGGGAATGAGATAAGGTCGCCAGTCTTTTTCAGTATAATAAATATTGTTTGGGGATTTTTTCCAAAAAGCATTATATAAAAATATAATACACAGTGCTGCTGAATTAGAGTTGCTTTGCTAAATAACTTGTAGGCTACACAAATGGAAAGATAAAAATGTGGTAGCTAGTGCCTGGGAAAAGCCATGGTAGCTTGGATATCTCCAGCAACTTGGTGTTTCTTCTCTAAGGGCTCTCCTCTTCCGTACTGCTGGCAGTCTTTCTGACCTGCTTCCATTTGGTATCTTCATCCAAGAAGCTTGCTTAAAACTTAAGCGAACATGCAGAGTTAGGTGAAGAAAAAGCTGAAAACGGTATTATCAGTATAATGCCAATGTTCAGTTCATCATCCAGTAGGGATACTGGTAGTGAAACAACATCAATCCTTCAAAAACTGAGTAAGGTCTATTTTTTTTTTTTTTAATAAATAAATTATGCTAGATATTATTAGGAGACTATTATGGTTTTTGAAGCCATGTGTCTTGCATTTTAATTATCACCTACCATCCAGTGCTTTGAATGTTTTTGAGCTCTTTCAATCCATTAAAGCAGCAACTGTGTTAATAAATTCTAGTCACTGATTGATATCAAACGACATATGTAACAAACAGTCCATCTGTCTCTGTTGTGTCGTTCCATGCCTTCTTTCATGTTTCCATTACAAATTCTGTAATAAATAGTCTGATCATTTTGAGTGACATTTGGGATCTTTATTGGACAAGACGTTTCAAGTACATCTGTCTTTCTACTGGTTTGTAGCTGACAGTTCTAGCAACATCTATTACCTTCCAAAAGGCTGCACCTGAAGTATTCTCCATATTCCCCCTCCTGCTTTTATTTTTTGTTTGTTTCATATGATAAGCAAATTTTGCACTCAAGTTGAATGGTAACAGTTAAAAAATAAGCCTTTGTCATAGACAAATCAAAGTTTAATTAAAATTAATTTTATTTTGGATATGTAAAAATAAACTCCTTACCTGTTTCTATTTTGCGTGTCAGCACATTTAGTCCAAAAGTGCAGCATAGTAATTGTTAGTGACTAAATTGTAACATGATATATTCTGTTCTGAGCTTGTAGTTCTCTACTTTAAATATTAATATTTCATTATTACAACACTTTATTTTCAAGTCTTCTGAAGAATGCAGCATCATACATTTTTAATTATTCAGCCAGACACTTCCCATATACACGTGAGTTTTAATAGCATTTCCTTCCATTTCAGAGGAACCCCAGGGTGGTACAGAGGATGGCTCAAGGGCCCAAGCAGCTGCTCAGGAGCTTCTCACCTAAGCACCCAATCCACACTCCGCTGGAAGCCACCACTGCTGGCAGGCTTGGGAGGAACCCTGACTTGAGGTCAGTTCCCAATGCCTGGGGAAGTCCCCATGGCATCACTGAGAATCAGTCTCCTTGCTTGCAGTCAAACAGGTGAACTACCATTAGTGTCCTGCTCTGAAGCCCTTTGGCAACATTTAAGTGTTTACGGCTGAGATTTTGGGATGAGCCAGTCATTTAAAAGCAAACTCTACGTTTTCTGGTCTTTCTCCCCTCATACACAGCCATGTCATACAATATTACCATATGCAGTCAAGTGGATATAAAGTGAATTGTCAATGGCACCATGGATATCTGAGTGTCTACAGGCACCTCTGTGCAACTGTGAAAGCATTAAAAAAACCTTGGGCCAAAATGTCTAGGACCCATCTCAAAATGGATGATAGAAAGTGCTGAAAGTTTTCAGCTTTAATGGTGATGTTTCCATTTCTCCTTCTCCCTCAAAAGACACGGACAGTCTTGTGTTTAGAAGTCAAAGTGTAGGCTTA
>VXAK01011775.1:357703-412795 GCA_013399435.1 Arenaria interpres | reverse complement strand
ACAATTCTGTGATTCCGTGAGTTACTGCCAGTTGTAATTTGAATGTCATGCTTTGGTATTAGTATTTCTGGCAGGGCTTTTTTGTCCCGTCTTCGCAACATGTACCTGTTGTTTCATTGCATCTGTTTAAATTGCGAGAGATGAATATGGTGATGAATCAAAGGTAGTAAAAAATCCTCTTTATATTACATTTTCTTCATTTTTATCTTTCCTTTTTTTTTTTTTAAGATATTTCCCAATCTCCTGTTCCTTTTGGCATATTTCAGTCACTTTGTTTATGGGCTAAATTCTGCTATGACTAAGTTTATTGATAAAGCTGTCTTAAGTTCTTTTTTCTAAAGAGGCAGCTATGTTTGTAGCCAGCCATGAGTACTGTCTCTGCCTAATAAAACTAAGGCCTTCATTGCTCTGATGCACTGAATTTCCAGGGCTGAATGTGTACCTGGATGTGGACCTGCTGGGTAGCGGCATAAACTGTGGTATGGCATAGGGCCATTATTAAATTTACTGTATGCTTCTGTGGTTCCTGGCAGTGCAGTCTCATCTACTGAGAAGCCATCAAAATAAACTCCTCAGGCAAAACATCCATTAAAGTTTTTTCTTTCAAGAAAAAAAAAAAAATCTTCTGCTAATTTGCTGCAATTTATGTTTGCTTTGTGATTCTGCAGCCGAGCCTGTCAATGAAACTGTGCTAATCATTAGGAATTCAGTGCCTGTGTGCATTCAGACATCCTACAACTACCACTCCATAACTAAAACAATATTCTAAAAGGGTTTGGTTTTGGTTTTCCTGCATGGTTAAAGCCTTACAGCATGTGATTTTGCACTCTTCTCTCCTTAAAAATACTTGAGCATATTGTTTGACGAAATAACTGTACTTACAGTGTACATTTTTCTTTTATATAGTGTAGTTTAATGATAGAAAATGGATGTCTCACAGATAAAATTACATACTACATACTATTGTGTCCTGTCTCAAAGACTTAAGCCCTGTAATCTTTTAAAAATTGATCATTAGTCGCTTATCTTCCATAATGTTACTCTTGGATAAAATTTGGAAAACAGTTAAATTAAAAGAGAAAAAGTAGAATAGGAAGCAGTAGGTAGCACTTTGTGGGAAGACCATTAGAAATGAATAGGGATTGGGTAGGAGAAGCGTATCTTACAAAAGGTTTCAAGATGCTAGAAATCCAATGTGGAAAAAGAACTATTCAACTGTTTTAAAATATTGGCTTGATTTTTTTCCTCTTTTGGAGATGGGATGGTCTGTGGAACCTCTGTGAACCTTATAATCTTGTGCAAAAAGCTGTAGCTCCATTCAGATTTTGAATAAGCAACTTCCATTCCATTGTATTCCTTCACACTTGAAATCTATGGCTGTGTTGCTCATCTGGGAAGCTTAATGCTACAAAGTTAATTACAAAACTATTTTAATTGCCATTTTGGAAAGGATGAGCATCTCAAGAGGATGGTGCTTTCTTTTGATATTTTAGTATTAGTTTGGATAAATTCCCACATCAGGTGACTGTGCAAGTGCAGGGAGGAGATGCAGGGATCTATCACACGCAGCAAAGTTTGTGGAGACAACCAGAGTTTTCAGATGACTTGATTGGTCAAATTCATGCCAATAGGAAGGATTGTGTTTGTGACTGCAAGAAAGTGCACGAGTGCAGTGAACAGTAATACACAGCTTGTGTAATTAACATCTTGCTCTTTTCCTAATTGTTTCTAAATTGTACAAAGATGCTCAAATTTGTGCTGTCTGAGGCCAGGAAAGCTTACTTTTTAAGCAATGCTTTTAGCTAGCTAAGCCATTTCAGACTCTCTCAAAATATGCTCTTTTTACATTATTTCACTCTGATTTATTTTTTTTTCTCATTTTTATCTCAGTGTCTTAAGTAGAGCAGAGGCTTTACCATGTAAGGTTGTTAAACCCGTGATCCGTCTCGTCCACTTTTCACTATTGGTCAGATACTAGATGCTCCTGGTAAGAGCCAGAAAGCTAAGTGGCTGAGCCTAACTATAGGAGATATTGAAATTTAAAAGCTCTTTTTACATTTATTCATGGGCAAGGTTTTGTTTCTTAAGAAATGAGATATCTAAAGACAAATACGGAAGGGAAGGGTATATGGTCTCAGTTACTCTAATTTCACAGCTTTGAGAGAGGGCTGGGGGAGGAGCGCTGCTGTGTATTGCTGTCTTTATCAGAATAATACCGCATCTTCATATTGTTTAATCCTTGTTTACAACTTCCAGTAATCCTGGCTTTGGGTTTCTAACATACCAATGGTTGACACTTTAGATACAAAAGTTCTGGATATTTTAATTTAATGCCGTTTCTGTTAAGTATTTTAGCATTTAGCAGTATTGACTCTGACCTGAAGTTTCATTTTGCCTAGAATTCAGCAGCTATGATTATCAGGGTACAACTGCAGCCTTAGTGCTCTCTGGTAAGGATGGGAAAATTGATTTGCAAATTTCTGCACATCAAGGGGTTGCCTGCCAAGGCCTGCTTTTCACAAATGTGGATCTCTCACAGTGGGAACGCACACAGGCAATTGCTCTCCAAGAGACACTTTACTCTCAAATTTGCTTTCCCTAGCTTGAGGCGGTTGCACGTTAGCTCCAGGTGCCTGTTGTGGATAGCTACATCTGACCATCTACAGCATCATTTTAGGTAATTTTGCATCCTTGTGAAACTTGTTAAAAAGCCATTTTAGAGAGACTTTCCATGCTTTCCAGACAGGACAGCTTGCTGAGCTGGTTAGGAAGGGCATGTTTGTATGTATCTCTAAAAGATGCACTGGAAACAACTGAAAGACCGAAACAGCAGGAAGCTGGGAGAGGAACAAAGCGATGACAATACGTATGGTGTCCCTACCTAGAGACAAGTGACTTTTGGGGAGATCAAAGGATGCTGCTGCTCTCAGGCAGTTTTCTGTAAACTGAGGGAAGAATATAAATTTAAAAGTGCAGACATGTGCTCTGATGTGAGGTTACTGAAAACAGCCTTTAACCTTTGTAATTTAAGTCTCGTGACCCGTGGAGCACAGTTTCCCCACGGCTGCATTCACATAAGAGAAAGAAAAACTGTTTTTCCTTTCTTTTATCTTTCCCTTCTTCCACTTAGTTTAAAAAAGGAACAAGTAGACAACCAACTGTGCAAAAATCCCGGTCTGTTGTCTTTATTACTAGTATCTGTTGGGTCTAAATGTTAAAATTTGAGGTAATAAGCTTGAGAACAACCTAGGAAAAAAAGAGAAAACACTTGGTTTTTTGGAGAGTTTTCCTGATGGTTGGTTTTCATAAGCGACATCAACAAAGATAGTCACCCCAGAAGGTCATTGCCACAAAAAGGAGCCAACTTCCCTATCTTAAAAGATGCCACATAGGGCAAATTTTACAAAGGGCAATAAATTGGCTTCCAAAGGGGTCCTGATTATACAAATACTGAAATAAGGTGATCTGTTCTTGTAGTGTCTCATAGCGCTCCATAGAACAGCTCTTGTCACCACTGTATCCTGGTTTCATTACAGCTTCGTGCCATTTCTGCTCGGGTTTGGAACTCAAGGAAACGTGAATTTACCCACCTGAATGTGTTCTTTTAGCACAAATCTTAACTTTGTATTTTTTCAGACCTCCTACATCCACCCTGCAGAAAACATGAAGTAGACAATAGCTCCTAAGTAGCAGAAGAAGAAGGAATAATTAATGTATTTTAGGGGTTGGTATAACAAAGTAGGGAAGAAAAGGTGCATAGGTACTTCCAGTTTTCATGGTTTCACAGAACAGGAAAAAAAAAAGGCAGAGAGAGAGAGAAAGGAAAATTCTCTAGTGGCCAGCTGGGAAGAGAAGTGGTGGGTGGCCTAAGGTGAGCATCCTCTCCTGGGCGTCCTGTTCCATGCAGCAGGGAGTCACAGTGATGTTGACAACCATGACCAATTTGCCTCCTCAGGCACGTGATACCTTTCATCAATACCTGCCCAACCTTCTTCCTGCTGGGCTTTCTTTGACCACACTCTTGCCATTTTTGACTGTGATTGGAATTTGTTTAGTTAGATCCTAAGTGTTGCACGCTAATTGAGTGCTAAGCCTTGTGCACACCTTTTATTAGGTAGCTTTTACCAGATGTGAGAAGGGCTGTTATTTACTTATCTTGCTAGCGCTAATGCAGACTCACTTAGCAGCCTGGAAGCTTGCAGGAGGATGGGGTGATGGTGGGAATCTTAGTGCAGAGCTAGAAACTGAAGCTGCAGGGTGACAGGGTGAGGAGACAGAGGAGGAAGGATATGATTTAGACATGGAAAAGAATTGCTGTCTCGGGGACTACGACAGAAAAAAGGTTCAGAGTGCACCGCACAAGGCTGCAAGGACGCACGGTTGGGAGACCTGATGAAGCCATGTCCACAGTGTAGCCTCAGGGTGTGAAGGTGGAAGGTTGTAGTGAAAATGGAGGCTGAAACTGCAACCGGGAGGCCTTCAGCGATGCATGAGTTAACGCACAGTGCAGCATACTTAAAATCCTGTTTCTGGATGCATCCAAAAGCACTTCGGTTTGATAGCACGGGGCAGATAGAAGCCTATTTCAGACAGGGATGTGGCACAAGTACTCCTAAACACATGCCATAGTAGCATTTAAACAGTTGTATGGTCTCTCTTTCCTCCTTCTTGCCACTATGCATCTGAGAAGTGATGGATACAAGTTTCTCTCCAAGGAGTCCTTATTAGATACATCCCCAACTATCTGACTTAAAGATGTTAAAGGAATCAGCCAATGTGCACGCACTCTGGAGAAAAAGAATACATTCTTCCTTTATTTGTGGCTTTCTGAAAAGCATGCATGTAAAGATCTGAAGTGTAAGTCCCAGGATCCACAGTATTCATAAGGAATATTTTTTATGGAAAATGAAAGTGCAAAACTGAAATCCTTAATCTACTTTGTTTTCTTTAGTAGATAGATAAAAAAGAAGACAAATGGGAAAACAACCTTGTATAGGGAATTTGAGAAGACTATTGCGATCACTCAATTATTCAGAACTGCCACTCGTCACTCAAAGTAAGAATTTGCCATTTAGAGAAAGCATCAATCTGAATAAGAAATTACTGTAATTAAAGGTGAACATGGCTGTGAGGTATTTCTCAGTGCAAAGACAATGAAGTTTGTTCTGAGGCAACTTTGCTGTGAAAATCCTGCAAACAGGATTATATTTGGAGATTCTTGTGGTGTTCTCTTTCACTGTGTAGTACAGTTTTTCTGTGTTTCCACTGAGGTTGTTAATTAGCTGCTGATTGGTCTGAGAAATTATCAACTGACATTTACTTTTTTTTTTTCCAAATTGGAGTTAAAGAAAGAGCTAACCTAAATTGTCAAGCCCAGAGCCAGCAATCCTGGGGGGAATTTAGAGCTCAGACCATATCTGATGCACAAACATGCTCACTTTAGTTGTGCAACATCCAACAGTGACAACTCACATTGCACTGTAATAATTCCATGACAAGTACCTTACATGGCACAGTTAATTTGTGGGTGAGCAAATCCTGTATAAAAGTAAGGAGTGGATTCTCTAGGCTGGATGGGTTTCTGTTCCAATGAACTTCAGCTCCTGAACTCGTTCACTTGATTTTGTGGTTGTGCTTAACTCACTCGAATGTGCTTGTGACTTTAACTAAAGCAGAAATGTGCAGGTCCCAGCCTCGGTGGTGTAAGCGTTTCCTTCAGACCAGTTAAGTTTTCAGGTACCCTCAACCGCTCTTTGGGTTGTAGTCATCTGCCAAATTGGGATTGCTTCTTGGAAGAGCTGTCTACTGGTTTTTTGGGTTTTGTCAAGTTTAATTAATTCATTCATTAATTGCAGAGAGATTCAGCCAACCTGTACCTTTAACAATCTTACATCATCATCATCTTCTTTTCTTTGTTTATTATTTTAATGAAACAACCTGTGTCTTGAATGACCCTGCTAAATGGGCAGCTGTAAGTAGCTATGAACATAGAAGAAGTTTTATTAAAAAATCGGCTCACAATTACATTTTATTCTGAATTATTTCTCTAAACCTTAATCTGTTTTTAAATTCAAATTTGATTATACTTGAGGCTCCATCTAGGTTTAAAATAAATTTCTTTTTTCTTCATTAAGCCTAAACCCTACATTTTTTAATGCATTGTGTATCTGACTGTAAGTAGTTAAAGTTGAATTTTTTTGTCAAGATTCTCCTAGCTGCTAAAAATTTGCTTCTGAGGAGCCCTCATTTTCACCAGTAAGAAACAGAATTAAGCCTCTATGGTTTAGCTTTCTTCCATTTAGGGAGAATTTGGAACTAGACATGGATTTGAGCCATCCGACTGCCCAGCGTGTATAGAAACTTGTAGCTCCACATACCTCAACGATGCTTCTGTGTGCTTAATTCCATGATGAAACCATGGTGCTTTTTACTTCTTTGTGCCTAGCCAAAAAAAAAAAAAAATCATGGATGTCTTATTTATTACTATTTAGCTTATTCTGTGTCTGAAGACACTTTGCATGTGTCATGACAGCTTTGCTTCTACCTCCTTCCTGTTTTCCCCTATATAAACTGGGCTTGTCTGTAGTGATAGTTAACTTAGATGAATCTGATGAAGTTATAATTAAGGCTGACTAGATTCTCATCACAGTCACAACTAGTGCTACTTTTTGACATTTCATGTACCTTGTATTTCTGCACTGATACTTAAGTGCATTTTTACTTTGCATTTCATATGCTTTTGACCCAGATTATCTCTGATTGGTCATGTTGTATCAAAAAGCTCTTCCTTTCTTTTCTGTGTTTATTACCTATTTAACCGTAGAAGCATAATAATAAAGGCTTGGTTAAACTCCAGCGCTGCCTTTGTAGGGATCCTTTGGTTTATTTTGGAGGTCAGACCTCTCAGCTTCTGTTTCTCCATAATAATCTATGCCAAAGGAGTGCTAGGAGAATTCTAATTCTTTAACATTTGTAAAGCCTTGAATCACAAGGCACCTCAGCATATGCTTAGAACATCTGGCTGAAAATGAGGACTTACAAATCCTACAGAGAAAGTTTCTATAGAACAGATTAGACAACAAGCTCTATGGAGAAGGAAAAGCAGGGATGGGCAAGGTGGAAATAGAGGGAGGGAAAAGGAACAGCAAGTATAGAAGATTAAAGAAAAGGCAGATAATAGAAGGATAGTTGCTGATAAGGAACAGGTAGCTAAAAACTATTATTCAGTAAATTAAAATTCTAAAACAAAGAACAGAAGACTAAGACAAAAAGAGGGAACAGATTAGCCATTTGTTATAATTAAATATTTGCTTTATGTTAGTAAAGGGAATTAAAGTAGTTAAAATCATATCTTTCAATAGATTATCCTTTGCTGTGATTGACAAATATTTATTGCTTGTAGAGGTTCGTTAATATTCATTTGAAAAGGTTCAAGAAACAAATGTAGCTATGGCTTTACTGGTTGTAGGTAGAAAATAACTGTATTTTTTGCTTATCCAAATATGGACTTCAAGTAAATTGCTCTTGAAGTAAATACTAAAGACATGATCGCTTTAGGTTTAAACAAACAAGCAAAAGGATCTGAATTGTGCGTGTAAAGTTTTACACTCTAAAAGAGTATTTCTTGTTTTCTGGCCATATTGCCCCAGGAAAACATGTGTGAAATGTTTTAATTCCCGCCCCTCACCCCCCTAAATGGCATAGTAACTGTAAGGCTAGAAAATTTGAAAGGCCTCAATTGCTTCTATAAAACTCATTATAGAAGATTCAGGCTGTGTGGCCTTTCTGGTTTTCATCCAGCAGTTTCCATATGATACCTATGCCTTGGAGCATTTATTCTGTTTAAAATTAAAGCAAAGAAAAAGGAGAGCTACCATGTATTTCTTTGTCAAGGCACGACAACTCCATTATTTATTAATTTTTAATTCCTCTGTTACCTTTTAAGATACAGCAGATTTAAAGGTATATAAAATATTCCATGCTACTATCATTTAGTAGCAAAAAATGAAGAAAACCAGCATTTGATGTGCTCTAATAATTTGAATATCATCTATAATACTAATTCCCTTCAATGGCTAAATGAATATAAATGAAATGTCATAGTCATTAAATATCTGTTGGAACATCTGGCATTGTACCTCAGTAGCATGTAAAGCCTGCTGTGCATGGAACATGTCACGCTGTTAACGTGTTTCGGGATGACTATGAATGTGGCTTTATCCCCAGCGCAGGTCAGAGACTGCATTTGGCACAAATGCCTAGTGCAGAATGGGTAATGCTCGACAAAAAAGTATCTCCCAGAAGGACAGGGAAAGCAGTGGGTTTGTGTGATAGACTTTTGAAGATCCAGAAGGTGACACTCAACATAGAATCATAGAATGGTTCCGGCTTGGAAGGGACCTTAAAGAACAATGAGTTCCAACCCCCCTGCCATGGGCACAGACACCTCCCACCAGACCAGGTTGCTCCAAGCCCCATCCAGCCTGGCCTTGAACCCCTCCAGGGATGGGGCATCCACAGCTTCTCTGGGCGACCTGTTCCAGTGTCTCACCACCCTCACAGGAAAGAATTTCTTCCTGAGATCTAGTCTAAATCTCCCCTCTTCCAATCTAAAACCATTTCCCCTTGTTCTCTCACTACACTTCCTGACAAAGAGTCCTTCCCCAGCTTTCCTGGAGGCTCCCTTCAGGTACTGGAAGGGGCTATAAGATCTCCCTGGAGACCGGTTTGTTCCCCAGGCTGAAAAGAAAAACCCCAACTCTCTCAGCCTGTCTTCATAGGAGAGGTGCTCCAGCCCTCTGCTTATCTTTGTGGCCCTCCTCTGGACCCGTTCCGACAGGTCCATGTCCTTCCTGTGCTGAGGACTCCAGAGCTGGATGCAGTACTCCAGGTGGGGTGTTACAGAGCTGAGTAGAGGGATAGAAGCACCTCCCTTGAGCTGATTCTACACGTCCATTGAATAGAAAGGAGAAAGTGACTGTTAACTGTATTAGAATTCAAACAGCATGGAAGTTTACTTGAAGCATTTAGTAAGAACAGGAAAACCTAAAACTTGATCTAAACCAGTAAGACTTTAAGCTGTGCCCTTCCCCTCTCCCATCTTGTTTTATGTCTGTGACCTTCTGTTATTTTTTGCAAACGCGTTGGGTAGGAAGCGCAGTACTGGTTGATAGAATATGAAACTATTGTCAACAGGTACCAAGAAGTCGCAGCTTTGGATATACGAATTTTTTAACCTTTGTAGACAGATAGTACTTAGGAGGGCAAAATGGCAAGAGCCTGAAGGTGTGATCATAAAATTGTGTTCAGGTAAATCAGCGGTGTTAGGGATGACGGGTAAATATCCATTGCAGTGCGTATCAAAGAAGTTCCTAGTAATGTTAATGATACGAGAACTGTGATTGTCTTTGAGAATGCCATCTCCGATGACAATAACTCTTGATTCCTTATAAATTAAAGCTAGTGATCTAATTCAGTAAAAAACAGCCTGAAGGTGGTTGTACTTTGAGATCAGATGATTTTCAGATGTTCTAACACTTCACTCCAGTTTTCACATGGTGAACAGCAACATTTACTTGCAGTACAGAGTTTGTCTTTTCAGCTGGGAAGATTCACACAGCAGTTAGCACTTTCTGAATTCCGTATTTTAGAGTGTCAAGGAATCTCATTCCATTCTAAAAATATAAATAAAAATTCTTTATCACTGTGATACCTGAAGTTATATAGGCAAATCTCTCTTTTTGGAATAATAATAGGATATACACCCTAATATTTTCTGCTGAAAGATTATGTCTCTAATTTGTCTGTGGGACGTGTAGGCACTCTCATTCAGATCTATAAAAAATTGTTTAAGCACTATAATGAATTTTCTGAAAGTAAAAGGTGTTTTTGGAAAGAATAGTACTTTTTTATTCATGTAGAGAATTTAGGAGGTATCGGAAGCAGTAAAATTTATCTTTTTTATTTTGTTACGCTGATAAAACTGCTTGTATTTGTTACTTTGGACAGAGTCAGTATAATTCAAATAGACCAGATCTTTTTCTGATGAATAGTATGAAATGAACAAGAAAGATGCTATTAAAGTCTAGACCTGCGGCCGCTGTATTTATGAATGCAGACTCTGGGATGTTCAAAGGCATGGTAAGTTCTGAGAGCAAGAGTTTTTGTTATAGAGCAGATTCTGCCAGATGCTGCAGGAAAGCAAATGCCTGTTGCTCACTGGCATCCTATGGTTACTACGCATTGGCTTAAGAATCTACCTGTGCAGAGCCACGATTACTGAATGGCATCCGTGCAAGGAAATCTTGTTTCCATACTTGCTTTATGTCAGAACCAGTTCTTGAGTACAGGTCCTGAGTTCCTGGATGTTGACTTTTATTTAGGAGTTCACTGGCGAGTTTTTGAAGTACGCTCTGCTGAATACAGTGCCCTTGGACAACTGTTCTTCTGCCTGAAGGCCAAGAGTCGAATGGGTGCTGCATATATTAAGGGTTTCTCCATCAATCTAAAAAGCGTCAGTGGCAAATGAATTACTTGAGCCATAAGTATATTTTGCTTTATCGGTGAGAAATTCCTACGTATGCTGTAACTTCAATGTCTAGGGATGCTCTGGGATAAGAAGTATTGTATAAATGTAGGTGATTATTGTTACGTTATCTGTATCCCTTATTTCACAATTCTTTGGTTCAGAACCTGTGGTACCATGTGAGTGGAAAAAAACCCCAGAAAATCTAAATAAAGCACAAGGCCATCCGATCTGCCCTAACAAGAAAAAGAATTGTTAAGGAAATCATAGTGCTGAGGTCTAAATATTTCACAATTAGGCATTCATTTGGAAAGAGCAGCTGCTCTATATCCTCCACATACTATTTTGCTTATGTTGTTTACTGATTACAAAACACAGAATATACTTTTATTGACTGTGTTTTCCCCTACAGTCTTCCAGGAGCGTAATAATGAATATTCACATTAAGAAACAGCTTCAAGGTTCTAGCACCCGCAGCAGCTGTGCTTCTTACAATGTCTGCAGTCACTTGGGTTGACTAGATGTAAATAATTTACATGTGCTGTATATAGCAGCCCTTTCAGATCTCCATATATTTATGCTAATACATAAGTTAGATTTTGCTGGCAACCGCTCTGTTGATCAAATTGAAACAAAAAGTAGGTTGTAGCTGCTCAGGGACTAGTCTCCCAGTTTCCCAGTTGCCCTGAACAACTGCCATGTGCAGTACAGAAGCCATCATAGTTAAGTGTTGAATCTCAAGATCTCTGAGGAATATTTTAGAGCTAATTATCACAATCAAGAAAGTCCTTGAGGTCAGAAGGCACTGAAGTTCTCTACAGAGTTTGTCTAGTTACCTATTACTTCAGAATTTATTAATATCCAAAAACACATCAAGGAGCAGGCAGTAAGCTCTTTTGATATACAAAAGCAAGATTGTTCCTGCACTTTTTTCGTTAATGATATAAAACTGTAGCAAGGACAGGAAAAATTGCTTTTTCCTTTACTATCTACCACGGAGGTTTTGCATCTTGTGACAGATTCTTAAGTTTATAGTTTTAGTTAATAGCTCTGGATGCAATGTGGTGAACGATCAGACTGATTACACAAAAATATGAGGAGGCTGTATCTGTTAGACCTGTGAACTCGCCTCCCCTCCCCGCCTATGAATGTGTCTCTTGTATAGATGAAAAGCAGTATGTGCAAGTAAAAACCCGTGTTTTCTAGCTCTCTGTTAAGGCACACAGGTGATCTATTTTCATATAGGGGTAAGGACTGTTCGTTAGGAAAGTTCCTGCACTGTCTTTGAGGTTTTGTCAAAAGAGTTAATTGCTAAGTGCATATGGCTTACCTAGTTGTCCTTTTGCATTTCTGCTTTATTTTAAAGGATGTCCTCCACTTACCTCTGTTGGCAGTTCTTTTGGGTTATGTTTCCAGCTGAAAGTGCTAAACAGGGTTGAACTTGACACCACAATATGAGGACATATACAGTCAAGAAACTCCCAAGTGTATAAAATTATATTGCAAAGTAATATCCAATGGAAAATGCATTATTTATTGATTTGAGAGCAGCACAGAAAAGATGCACAGAAAAGATGCACAGAATTGCTCGTGATGTACATTCTGCAGCTTTCTAGCAGGAAATCATCCATGGCTTTTTGCTTAATTTTAAGTTTCCATCAACCAACAAACATACATTTGAGTATTCTCTTTGGTTAGACACTGTAATTAGCTTTTCCTCTGCGTAGACTTCTGTTGTGGGTTTTTGGGTTTGTTTTTTTTTTTTGGTAAGCTGAAAGGAAAAACGTAATCGTTACCACTGTTGCCCAGCACAGTGGTGAGGACATTCAGATGTCAGTGCTGGGCAAGCAGTAAGCAATTGCTTTTGCTGGAGGGATATCACTTTCTGACTAATGGTTGCTCAATGTTAGATGTATTCCTGATACAAATAGACATATCCACTTAATTGAAAATTAAAAATGTCAAAGCAAACTCTTCAGATGATAAGTCTTTGCCTCATTTCAGCCTATCTTTTTCTAAACCAACCAATATCTTTGCTACAGGCTCAAAGCATCCCTTAGATGCATATCAGAAACATGGAGAAGTGCAGAGAATTGAGATTTTACTTGCAGAACAGAAGCTAATGGACTAGTTAGTGGCTTATGGTGAATAACAGAGTGCCAGTATTTTAACAAGTGAGCTCGTGATACAGCCTGTGTCACAAGGGAACATGTGTTCAAAAAGACGATTCAGTGACTAGAGAATTTATATGTGGTTTTTTCTATATTAAACAAAAACACATGGCTTTTACACCAGAAAAAGAGGCAATGCCAAAAAGTGTTTAAAAAGAGTGGAAAAAACCAAATGTAGTGTTTAGCAGGATTTTAGAAATGCTTATATATAGTCCTGAAGATGTATATTGAGGTAATTGACTATACAGAACAGGAATTAAACATGGAGCTGGGGACGAAATCTGAAACATTTACTGTCTGCTGCAGTTTGTTTTTTCAAAAGGAAAATCTTTGCTCTTTAAGAATATTTTTGTAAGTCCTTGGAACAGTCCTCTTAGGGCTTAGGAAGTAATAAGCATTATGTACACAGATGAATTATTCCAAATAAGGACAGAAATTACTTCAGGCCCGCCTCTATTATTGAATAGAGAGGGAGGGAAATAGAGAGAGGAATATATATACTTACGGACTTAAACATGCTTATAGATACCTAGTAAGATTTTCAAAAGCACCTAACTCCTGTTGGTTTTAATAAGTATTTAAATATTTGTGAAAATCCTACTTATGTGTCTTAATTTATCTGTACACTTATATTTGACTTAAAATTGGCTTGTAGAATAAAATTCTTCAAGTTTTCTGTGGCTCAGGTGCTTGCATCCCGTTATATTTTGCTTTAGCGTTCAAATCACCTGAGACTGAGGTGATAATAAATGGATGTAGGAGTCTGAATCAAAGGTGTGACTGCAATTTGTATAAATGTATCCAGCTAGCATTACACGAATTGGTGAGGTTATTGTTAAGCCCTGTAGGTGTCAAGGGTCTTGAGTCAAATGTGTATTTACACGTGGACCCATGTAAACTCCATAGTCCAGTCTGAAGCCTAATTTGCCATCTCTATATTGCTCTTACAAGACAGATTTGTTCAAGTTTCTCTGACTTGCTGTAATTGCAATTTTAGATGGCAGTGTAGCCATAGCGTAAGCTTTGAATGCTACGCAAAATTTTAAGTCTTCAATTCTTAAAGGAAGTGAATAATCGAATGGTAATTCCTGAACAATTGCCATAATTATTATTAGCACAGATCATATACATATTTTCAACAGATACTCCACAGTGTTTTCCCAGCCGAAGCTTTCCAGCTGGCAAGTACTACTGTTTTCATCTTTCCCCCTCGGTAAAGTTCTGCTGTCAGGCTTCTCTCAAGTCTCATCTATCTGTTTTGCAATGATTTGCTTTCTGCTACGCAGAACAACTCCTACTTTTTCTTGTCTTGTGGGGTTTTTTCCACTTTTTCTTGGTAATTTTTTGTTTTGCGAATTAATAGTTTGGTTTATAACTAGTGGCTTAAGAAATCAAAGTAGCAAACTTCTAAACCTTGGAAGCAGAGGGCTTTAAGTCATAGTTACATATTTAAATTCTTAGGTTTTCCAACTGGATTTCGTTAAACAATATATTCTTATAAATAATTAATTCAGCTCTCCATCTGCCATATAATACGTGGTGTTTCTTATGATAGATCACTTGAAAACAAACATTTCTTCTGAAATGAATCTCTGTGGGAAAGTGGATCACAGGTAATTTTTAGACATGAAGGGTCCAGTGGCAAAGTTTGTTGAATTAATATATTATTAACGATGAACTTGAGATGTAAAATTCTGGAACAAGTCCACGTTGCAAGACTGCTTCCTTATCCTTGATTGTCCGTTGTGAATTGGTCTGTTGGTTTCGTAGCAAAATTCCATTAGGAAATTTCCCGAAAAATGTTTAGAACAAGAGAACGGTCTAACCTAAAGTGTCAGTAATTTCATGGTGTGTTATGTGTCTTGAATATAATAGTTCAGCACCACTCAGTTGACATGGTTTGTTAGTTATCATCAAACTCCCAGATCATCTTTGTGCAGAAGCCCAAAAGGCTCTCAATATGCACATGCAGTGCAATTATGTGGTAATCAAAATAAAATTTAACAATTTTGAAGTTAAATTGAAAATAGATAGTCCTTTCAAAGCCCTAGATGAAAGGGAGACGACCATATGTGAATCAGATACAGCACTGCTGAATTATCTTGTTCAATGTCTGTGCTTCCTAAATAATAGACAAGGTAACTGTACAAAATGATTCTTTTGAAGGATCTGACAAGCATGATTTATGGCATAGCCCAAAACACATTCTTTGCTCGAACGTTCAGTCGAAAGAGCTTCATTTTCCCCAATTCTAATATTCTGGAGTTATATCTAAATTGTGTCTTAACTTGGGAAGTCACAGGAGGGAGAATATAAATTACACTCTTACAAAAATATACAAGAGATTTTAAATTGGAAAATTGCTATTTTGGAATGCAAGACAGCAAACTACAATTAATCACTGTTCTTCCTCTCATCAGACTTCACAGTGAAGCTTCAAGAAACATAATGCAGTATTTTAAAACGCTCATTTAAAAACCTTTCTCAAATACTAGAAACATCTGGGGAAAAAAGGACATCCTTGTTTCGAATAAATCATTCAACGAGTTAATATTTGAGAACCTAAAACTAATTGAGTTTGCGTAAAGCCTCCAATTTAAAAAGCTCAACTCATGGAATTATTTTTAGATTCAGGAATTTATGAAAATTCCCTTCCATATGGAAAGAGAAAGTGATAAATTGGAATATTAATTCCAAGAAAACAGGTGCTTCAGATTTTCTGTAGGTTTTAAAGGATGGCTAATATTGTTCTTAAAGCACAATATTCATCCTAATCAATAATACAAGTATGTGCTTTCTCAAACACTTGATACTCTGCTTCATGTCACTGAGGTTCCCATAGAGATGGCCTGTCTAAGCTAAGTCAGACGTATGTCCTCCATCTAGAACCCTCCTCTCTATGTGCTGTAGACTCTTATGACTCATCTGCTGTATTCAGAGAAGGGATTTTATTGCCTTATAGGTAGAACAAGGGAATCCCGTCTAAATATTTATCCTGCATAATGATATTTTGCAACTACACTAATGCAGTGATGCAAGAGCAACCAGAGAAGGTGCAAGTCAGATACCTATTTTCACTTGTAAGTCCCATAAAACTCTCTTGCACGAAGTCCAAATTTCCTGTTTTTACTGGAGCACATGACAGCTATTGGAGTTGTTTGTACTTAATGGTCTCAAGTGATTTTAGACGTCTGCAGAACCTATTGGACAAATATGTCCATCAGGAGTGGCAGCTGGGATCTAGGTATCTAAAATGCCACTACACATCCATGATTAGGTGCTGAAATTGCTTCCTTAATGTCTTACCTGCTCAGGTATTGTAGGCTCGTGAAAGGGACTAGAGGCGAGTCAGGAATAACATATAGTGTGATTACACTACAGGAGTATTTGTGAGAAAAGATAAAACTTCATAGAATCATAGAATCCCAGGTTGGAAGGGTCCTCAAGGATCATCTGATCCAACCTTTCTTGGCAAAATAATGGTCTAGACAAGATGGGCCACCACCCTGTTGAGCTTAAAAGTGTCCAGCAGTAGATTGCTCTCATTGTGAAAAATTTTCCGCTTGTGTCCAATCGGGATCTCCCCGGGAGTAACTTGTACCCATTACCCCTCATCTTTTTCATGTGACTCTGTAAAAAGGGAGTCTCCATCTTCTTTGTAGCCACCCTTTAAATCCTGGAANTGAAAAATTTTCCGCTTGTGTCCAATCGGGATCTCCCCGGGAGTAACTTGAACCCATTACCCCTCATCTTTTTCATGTGACTCTGTAAAAAGGGAGTCTCCATCTTCTTTGTAGCCACCCTTTAAATCCTGGAACATGGTGATAAGGTCTCCCCTTAAGGGAGAAAAGGTCTCTTCTTTTCTCAAGGCTGAGCAAACCCAATTCTCTCAGCTTTTTTCGATATGGCAGGCTTCCCAGGTCATCTTTGTGGCCCTTCTCTGAACTCTCTCTGGCCTGTCTACAGCTTTTTTTGTAAGGCAGGGACCAAAACTAACCACAGTATTCCAGGTGTAGCTCGACAAGCGCTGAGCAGATTGGCATAATGACTTCTTTATCTCTGCTGGCTTTCTTTGCCTCGGAGCACACTGTTTGCTTGTTGTCCACCAGGACCCCCCGGTCCCTTTCCACAGAGCTGCTGCCCGGCCAGGTAGATCCCAGCCTGTGCTGCACTCCTGGATTATGTTTTCCCAGGTGCAAGACCTTACGCTTGTCTTTGTTGAACTTCATAAGGTTCTTGTTAGCCCACTCTTCCAGCCAATCCAGGTCTTCCTACAGGGTGGTTTTCCCTTGTGAAGTGTCCACTTCCCCACTCCATTTGGTATCATCAGCAAACTTCATCAGGGTACGCTTGATCCCATCATCCAGATTGCTCATAAAGATATTAAACAGCGTTGGGCCCAGTATTGATCCCTGAGGGAACCCACATGGGACAGGTTGCCAGTTTGAAAATGAGCTATTTGCTACCACCCCGGGTGCAGCCTGTCAGCCAGTTCCTCACCTACCGTATGGACCCCTTGTCTAGACCGTAACGCATCACCTTCTCTAGGAGGAGGCTGTGGGGAAGTGTGTCAGAAGCCTTGGAGAAATCCAGTAGGCGATGTCCACTGCTTGCCCCGCATCAACCAAGCAGGTTACTATGTTACAGAATGTGATCAGGTCTGTCCTGCGCGATTTGCCCTCGGTGAATCTGTGCTGGTTTTTCCTAATCACGTGTTTCATTTGACTTGTGATAGCCCCCAGGAGGATTTGTTCCATAACTTTCCCAGTGTCTAAAATAAGACTGATGGGCCTATAATTTCCTGGATCCTCCTTTAAGCCCTTCTTATAGATGTGGGTGACATTAGCCTTCTAACTTGTCATGACGCGCATAATATATTACATAATATACAGGGAGTTTTTCATAACAAAGATTAGATTTTGATTATTATATTTTTATTTATTTATTGGGTGGCTTTTTTTGGACAGCAGTAACAGGACCCAGATGCGAGGCTTTGGAAGATTTTCCAGTAGCAGCAGCTGGCTCCTTGGCAGTCTCCTCAGGCAGTTGTGTTGATGCTTTGGAGTTGCCTCTGGCTCTGTCATGTAATGAGGCAGCTGAGGAGCCTCCTTGTATATTTGGATGATGCCATTTCTGGTAGATACCATTGAAACGCCTTTAGTTTTAGGAAAGATGAATGATTTATTTTATTTTTTTACCTGTGCAAGATATGTATGCATGATATCTATGTATCATATACATAATGATGTAATATGATGTGTATATAATAGATGTACGTGTAAGACTTTCAAATTCCTTCTACTCTAGAAGGTGCTTTGCAGTGCATTACTGAGTCCTTAAGAAAAAGCCTCACAAAACAATCACTGAAGGTCCTGCAAAGCAGGTGGAACTAAAAGACTCGAGACTGGTGTGGCCTGAAACCTGGGCTGGAACTCCCCAAAACATACCATTTTCTTTTGTAATAGTATCTAGTGTGAATAGGTAGCTACCTCCATTATCCCTACATAGATTTATCATACTTCCCCATTTCATTGAGTTCTTTATCAACTGCTGTGCTTTCCATACCTACATGTAAAAGTTCACATACGTTCAGAAATTACTTATATGGCTCCTAAATTTAAAAAAAAAATAAAGGGGGGGGGGAGTGAACACATGTTCACGTTATGCTGTGCCATATGTTGTAGTAAACTGGGTGTATGAATTCCCATATGTGGATTTTTCTTATCTCTCTCCCTTACATAACTTTAACATGAATGTCCAAATTGCCAGAGGAAAAGGCAGTGAAATACATTTTTAGCTCATCTTTAACAAGGCTTTCATTGGATGCCTACAGTTTTTCCAGTGCAAGTAGCTACAAAAGGTAAGGGCAGCATTAGCGGATATTTTTGGTGCATTTAAGATTGTTTGGGAAGTCGAGTGCCTTTGTGAGCGGAACCAGGCATTTTGAGATCCATATCATATTGACTGAGCCTGCATTTAATTGCAGGTGTACATTTTTGCCCATAGTTTCTCTGACTTATGGGTAAGAAAGTCCAAGACCAAATTAAAAAAAATAACTTCAACATCAGAATGATTTGTTCCCAAAGGTTAGAAGAAGTCCCACGCTTTCACAAAGCTATCTAAAAGCTTGTTAATGAAAAAAATCCATCAGATTTTTAATCTTTCTTTTTTTTTTGCTTAAGAAAGACCCAGTATCATTTGCAACCCTCCAGCCTTTGTTCCGTGCCTCGCGCACCCCTTGTGAGGAGACAGACGCTTTGCTTTCCCGTTCTTAGAGAATTACTGCTCAGGTGTCGGTTGCTGGTCCGAGCTGCCCCGAACCTGCCTTCAGCTGGGCTTACTCCAGCTGATACGGCGCTTTCTGTGACGCCTTGCAGGGCCTGAGGTTTTAAAATCGGAACCTGGAATGGCAGTGACATTTAGGCTGCAGGGCTTTTCATTAAATTAAAGCCACTGGGGAGACTCTAATCACAGGCATGAAGCCGAGAATGGGCAAAGAAGAATTTGATCAGATAGTGCTCTTGTAATTTGATTGTGCTTATGTAAGGGAGGGCTGGGACTGGCAACAATGAGTAAGATGACATTAGGAAAGGTTTCTATTTCTACTGAATAGCTAGTAAGAGCTGAGTAATGTAATTTTTATTCTTATATGAACTGACCCAAACTTCAGGGATGATCTGGACTCGCTGTGCTACAAGGCTAACATGGTTCAGTTCTTCCAATCCTGTTCTCTTCTTCATGCTTATGCTTTGGTAAATCTAAAAATAAATTGAATGTAAATCTGTTTATGCAGGAGTGAATACGAAGAATGTATCTTCTGCACATGCAAATGATCTGGTAGAACATGTTTCCTGGATGTGCTTTTAGCTACCTTAGTAATCTGACTTACTCAAAAACAACAGTGGTACTAACAAGGAGGATGCCTGTGAAGTTAAACGAGGGTTTAGGTACCTCAGAAACTTCTTAACATGACTTCAGACACTGGTATTTACACTACATGAATGTTTCTCATTCATAGGGAAAGAAGCGGGATTTAAAACACTCCAAAAAGGATTTTGAACATTATACGTGTCATTCATGTATCCTTTGGATGAATCATTTGCTTCCCCTAGGGGAAGCTAAAGGCATATGCCTGTTGAGAAAAGCTTTCCATTTTTGCTGAGAATGAATGTAAGGTAGTACACAGAAGAAAAAACCCCAACATTTCTGTTAACGATAGTGCTGGAATCTGACATCTCCCACTCATTTTCCCTTTTATTGGCAGATTAAAAATGGGGAAGATGGAAGTAACGTAAATCCAAACTTGCAGAGGGACTGGGAGGTAGATTTGTTTTTATGTTTTGTGTCTTGTATGATCAACCATGATGTAAAATGCACACATGCGTTCTGCAAAGAAGAAGTTTTAGATGAGCATTTTTGTGTTTACTTTCATCTGGAAGAACCAAACTGAAACTCAGATATAGGATTCTGCTATAAAATGCTTATATCCTCAAATTTTGCTGCAACATTAGTGGCCACCTTTGAAACTCGAGCCTATTGCGTGAAATTATACCTACTCACTATGTTAGACCCATTGTGTGACAAAGTACACTGCTCAGAACAGTCAGCTCATTATCCCTTTTTTTTTTTTTAATCCCATTCAATGAATCAGGTTGTTGTAATATCAAAAGCTTTATCAGTTGATTAGTTTTTAATGTTCTCAGGAAAAAAATAATCAAATCAAGAAAGAGATGTTACGATTTTCTTGTATTGAGCGTCTGTCTGCTTTTAGTGCTTGCTCAGTCATCTTCCAGGGGAACAAAGTTGAGCTTTTTTTTTGCAAAAAAAAAAAAAATTTCACCATATTTTGCAAAATATTTTTAGCAGTAGTTTTTAGTGCTTTGTTTGCAACGCTATTGTCTTAGCTTGGCCAGAAAGCCACCACACTTCAATTATTTACATTTTTCATGCTCTCTAAGAAAGCGGTTCTGATATTCTTCATCAGCTGTAATTAGATATAAAGGAACAACAACAATGAAAAATAATCCTGTAAAAGATCCTGTATCTGAATCAACCAGGACTGAAACCTTGTTGTTGTCAACTGAATTATGTTAGAAATGAGTGTAAACGTTATCGCTGCCTGGGATAACGTTTGCGAGTGTAGAGATGGCCTATCCTGCGGTGTGAATTAGCCATTGTACCACTCAGCTGTCCGGCTCTCAGCGTGATGTAAAGAGCAGTGGAAATGCAGTACTAGTGCAGAAATTTTACTCTTTTCCCTGCTGCCTGAGCTTAGCAGGGAGGCTTTTAGACTTGTGAGGGGAAAATGCTGTCTTTGTAGGTTTGATTTCTGCTGCCCCTATACATTTAGTTGTCAGTTAATGCCATTACGTATAAACTTAGGATTTAAGGGAGTGTCTTCCTATGTGCAAGTGTAATTCTTGTGAGCGGATCTATAGAGAATAGGGTAGCTCCTATCATACCAATAGCTTACAAATCACTCGGAAATGCTCATCGCACATCACACATTCCTTAGTGAATATGTTGATCTGGACAGGATTTTATTACAACATGAAAACTGTTTTACGATTTTTGGCTGAAGTATGTTTTCCTATCAAATTCTAGGTAATATGGTTTTGGAACAGGAAAGATATCCCTTGGTGACTTTTTACTAGAAAATTTGAAAACTAAATTAGTGCCATTTGAATGCACATGTAAATTCTACTTTGGCTTTCAGGAGCCAACAAATTTCAAAGGTTGCAAATGGATTAAATGCATAAAATGTAAAAGAGAGAAAAGGTAGTGGCTGCTTTTCATCGTATTTAATTTTGTTTCAAGAAAGTAAATGGAAGGAGAGAGAAAATATAAATTCCAATAAGTAAAAGGTTTTGGAATATTTTGCAAAATAATTGATTTAATAAAAGATAATAATCCCATTAAAAATTTGCCATATAATGTTAATAACCCTGGTCCAAGTAAAGAGAAGCTGCTCATTCTGAGTTTTAAAACCTGGAGTTGTCTTTAGACCTTGTCTTAAAGAAAATCTTTCTATTAGAGATATAATTTTGGTCCGTCTTGTGAGCATAGATATCAAAGGCTGGGCCAGGTGAGAATTAATCCTTGTGTATTAATCCTAATTTAATCTTAATTGTATTGTATCAGCTAAATTATCTGTGTCTGTGGTTATTATACATCTAATCAAAATGTTTAATGACATTTTAGATACTCCAGACTATTTAGATGAGTTTAGCAGTGGTCAGCATAGCAGATTCATCTTAGTCTTCTGTAATAAAGGTAAAGGCATAAACCACAGTGCTATTGCAGAGCAATTACTTGTATTTATGATTAATTGCAACTATTAACCATCTTTCATGAAAGAAAAAAATTATTTCTTATGATATGTAATCTTGTATCTGTTGTAGAAATAATATGACATCTAACAATACCTACAAATATATTTTTGCTGAAAGCTGAAACAAAACTACACAATAGGGTTAAGAGCAAAATAGACAACTATTTTTGCCAATATAGTCCATTTTCAGTGCTAGCTAAATGGGTAAAGAGAACAGTCATGAAGCACTCAGCCAGCTCTACTTAGGATTTATCTTACTAATGCACATTTTGGAATTAGTACGTTTTACCTTAGTAAATCTAGATTTTAAAGCATGAATGTAAAGGACTAGTCAATTTTGGCTTTTTTTCAAAATGTACTTTATGAATTTGATAGGCCAACACAAATATCAATATTTTTCATTTAATCAGTTCTTAAAAACAAGTGTATCACTTTTTAATTACTCAGTAGCTTAAAGCTGTTCTTGTTGGACTGCTATGAGCTGTAATGTATATAGGTACATAGAATACATCATCTATCAAACAGATTGCACTTGCTGTTAGTCACAGCTCTTTACTATATTTAGGGCTTTTTTTATATAAAACTTTGTAAGTGAAATCTTGCTTACGCTGAATTCAATGGCAAAACTCAACTGACTTTAAGTAGCCAGGATCTCACCCCTTGTTGAAGGATTTGCAAAATAAAAACAGCAATTATAAAGTAGAATTTTTTAAATCAAAGATAACAATCTCAGCCATTTAATTTTCATAGTCTCGGAAATATTAAAGAATTATTTTTTTAAAATGGATTTATATTGCAAGATTTATTTGTTGCCTCTAAACTCCCCAGTCACTGTATCATGCTCATTGGAATAAGGGACTTTACCAGCAGTATGTTCACAGCTGTTCCTGTGCAAACAGTCCGGAGATGTACTTCAAAAGACACCCTGAATGTGAAAAAAAGGTCCAATGTACAAACTGAATTGCGTAGAGATTTGCTTGCGTCACCCCAATTCTGCTTCCTCGAGGAAAAACAAATAGGGAAATAAATTCGTTGTCAAGTTGCTTTTATCCAGTAATGTGGCTTGAACTAGGAATTAAATACCATTTTTCTCAATTGTACTAAAAAATGAATGCACTACTCATTTTAAATCTATGCAAAAATTACTCATTATTGAATATCAAGTTTCTGTTCAGAGCCTTTTTTCGCAGTTCAGAAATCTAGCACCTAAAATAGAAGTTTATAATGTAAATGCTGATACAACATAATAATACAAGCAGCTGATATGATGATAATCAACCAAACCTGTTTGCTAAGGGCTTTTTCAGCATTTTAAATGGATGAAGCCTGTTCATAGCAAGGAGTCTGCGATGGGAAGCCTGCAAAGGGCTACCTCATTACTTGGAATGTAACACAACTCAGTGAAGACAGCAATCAGCATTCCAATGTATTAATTTCAGGCTGAAGCTTGCTTTCTCTCTGCATTTTGATAAAAATGCACTGAAAACAAAATAGGCAATAAAAATTAAATTTGGTTAGGATTTGTGTGGAGAAGATTGTGTACCAAAATCCAAGCTAGCGTTTGGGTAAGCGTACATGAATTATGTATTTATATCTCTAAGGGTAACATTTTTACTCTTCTGAGTTCTCCGTTTTAGTTGCTCTTTCAGACATCAGTGTGCTAGGAGGTAGGTTTTCGAGAGTTGTATTTCTGCCTAATGTTCCCTAAACCTATGGGCCTAAAACTAAGTTCCTGTTATTTTTGATGAAAAGTATGCGTGGAAGTTAATATAACGTGGAGTTGACTTTATCAGCAAGGGTAGGTTTGTAGAGATTGATAGTAGTGTTCGATGGGGAATAGGAAGAAAAAAACAGATGAACTGCCTGGCACAAATCTGGGATATTTAATTTCAGTGGGAGTTTTGTCTGTGTGCAAAATAGTGCCCAGTATTTCCCACAGTAGCGAAGGTGAATTTAACAGGGCAGGTCTTCAATACAAGTCACTGAGGAGAACACGATAGTCAGTGGAGAGCCTGGAAACTAAGTCTAAATCTTGCTGCACTGTCCCACCGTGATCAATGCGAGCATTTAATTTCACTGTCTGTGAGGTTGATCAGAATGTTTAGGTGAACTTGGCAACTCTGGAGACCTGTGTCTGACTCCACTTTATTATATTATCTGTGATTCCAATAATCTCAATTTATGTTTGCACAGAAAGATTACGCTATTGCTGTACTGCTATGCTATCTAGCACTTTCTTTCCTTAGTACTGGATAATAGAAAGTGTATTTTTATCTCTAACATCCCTGACTTTCTAGCAGTGGCATCTCCCTAACTCCGACTACGTTTAAAGCTATAATTAATCAAAAACGAATATTGAAGGCTACCATATTGCCAGTTTTTCATACCGCTGGTTTTTATTTTTTTATATTTTGTAGAAGCATTTAAAAATTCTCTACTAAGATCTAGCGTTGGTTGATTTTATTTTTATTTTTTTTACTGAATTTTGGGAAAAAAACTCTCCTTATTAAAAAAATATTTATGGCATTTAGGTTTGTACAACAAAAGACAAAATGTTAGATACATTGAATTGTATATGTACATATATATAAAAATACATGTTTACCAATCAGAACCAATATAGAAGTAGGATATAACTCTCAGTAATGTAAATGCCATAGTGAATACATTACAAAGCCCATAGTTTCTGGTATTATGCTGATTATTGACTTCTTTTCATCATTATTATGATGATTCTGGAACTTTGCCACTCTTGTGACTGTTCTCAGCAGTCTTTATCCTTTTCTCTTCCTTTCTTTTTTTTTGAATACTGACCTCATATCGTCCAGGGTCATAATACTGCTAGAAGGCCAAATCATACTTGGCTGTTTAACAGTGTAATAATCTGTATGGCCAGAGGGAATTCCCTTTCTTAATTTTTTTTTCTTTACTTGTACAGAACAAAAGGTTGTGATGAAAAGGGCAAGAATGCAGAAAATAAAAAGTTGAACCTTAAACTTTATTTTTAAAGCCTTCTTAAATTTAAAGGTATATATATTAGATATAGGATGTCAGCTAGAGGAAGATAATATGCTAGAGAACCGTGGCATTATCATGTCTAAATCTTATGGTATTCTGCTGACTTTTTTGGTGAGTTTTCACTAAAAAGCTTTTGAAAAGTGTGAGAATTTCAGGAGGTAACAATAGTGAGCACTAGTGCTGTTTGTTTCTTATGCAAGAATAAATCGTATGTACATACATTTCAACCAGGTACAACGAGGAGAAGATTTATTTTTTGAAAGTATAAGAGGAGGCTAAATATTAGTTTTGAAGAGGAACAATTTCAAATAATACAGTGGTTTCTGGATTAAATTGTGGTAAAACCAGGGCACAGCAGCTCAACTAAAGCTTCACAGAATATGAAGGAGTGTCCATATGTCTGCTTTTTGCTTTGGTATTTTCTTTTTTAAATAGTGGGGGAGGAGGAAAAGGCAAACGATGCAAGCTCTTTCCCAAAAGCTAAAATCTGACAGTACTTTGAGTCTTTATGATGCTGTAGCTCCTGTGGAGAACCACTGCTCTCTGATGCCTTCCATGCAGCTCGGTCTTTAGCATCGTAGCCTTGCTTTAGGTAGCTCTGTTTAGTAATGTACTGTCTGTCTTGAAAGACCGTTAGAAATTCATTGAAAAATACATGGGGAAAACCATCGAAATCTGCAGAATTCAACACAAAAGGTCCAGCCTTAGGCCTAAGTGTGGGTTAGTCAAGTGTAGGGTGCTGCACCTGGGGAGGAATAACCCCATGCACTAGTACAGGTTGGGGGCTGACCTGCTGGAGAGCACCTCTGTGGAAAAAGACCTGGTGGACAACAGGATGACCATGAGCCAGCACTGTGCCCTTGTGGCCAAGAAGGCCAATGGCATCCTGGGGTCCATCAGGAAGAGTATGACCAGCAGGTCAAGGGAAGTTATCCTCCCCCTCTGTCCTGGTGAGTCTGCAGCTGGAGCACTGTGTCCAGTTCTGGGCTCCCCAGTTCAAGAAGGACAGGAAACTGCTGGAGAGGGTACAGCAAAGGGCTATGCAGATGGTGAGGGAACTAGAACATCTCTCTTACGAGGAAAGGCTGAGGGACTGGCATCTTTTTATTCTGGAGAAGAGAAGACTGAGAGGCACCTGATCAACACCTAGAAATACTTAAAGGGTGGGTGTCAAGAGGATGGGACCAGTTTTTTTTCAGTTGTGCCCAGTGACAGGACAAGAGGTAATGGGCACAAACTTGAACATAAGAAGTTTCATCTAAAAGTGAGGAGGAACTTCTTTCCTGTGAGGGTGGCAGAGCCCTGGAAGAGGCTGCCCAGGGAGGTGATGGAGTCTCCTTCTCTGGAGACATTCAAAACCTGCCTGGACACGTTCCTGTGTAACATGCTCTGGGGGACCCTGCTTTGGCAGGGGGGTTGGACTAGACGATTTCCAGAGATCCTTCCAACCCCTTATCATTCTGTGAATACGGAGGCACTAATGTTGCATGCAGTCAAGGGTTCACAAAGGTGTATTTACAGCCTGGAGATGAGTTTTGCAACTGGTACCGCAGGGTGCATCAGGAGCCACGCTGGCAGAGGGCAGTGATGGACGGTGCGGGCAGTAATACCCTCTCCATGCCAGTTCTCAAGTTTCTTTCCCTGACTGCACTCCTGCATTTTTATGCTTTACTCTTCCTATAGAAAACTTCTGCATTTAAACAAAGTAGAAACTTGTACACATTTAACTTCGTTTTTTATTATAATAAGAGTAAAACCCATAGGGTGAAAAGTAATTTTTCCTTTGAAAAAAAGGCTTAACAGCTGGGAATTTGGAAAAGTGAGGGAAAAGAAAGAGTTTAGCTCAATTAGGTACTGTCATTCAGTAGCTTCCTCCTGGGATAACTTCATTTCTTTATTCTATTGTGTAAACCTAATTCCATTGTCATGAAAGAGAACAGATGAAAGGAGTTAAAGAAGTCTTAACTACAGAAAATCTAGTATATTAATTTTCCAAATTGTACCAAAAGAAAAGGGTGCTTTTTCTGTCCTGCAGTTTTTGCTTAGAAAGCAGTTAAGACCTCAAACCTGTGAGCATCCGCCAGGCTTCTCACCTGGGACGGATGTGAGTTCCACAAGACTCTCATGAGCCTCTATAGATGTTGAAGGTTTCTAGGATTCCGATGTAAAATAAAAGAACACTTTTGAATGTGCTTTCATAACATGTGTATGCAGGAAATAAAATTTGGCTTTTAGGATTTCCAGGTTTCAAACTTTTAACCGATGCTGTTGTTAATGTGGGCAGCCAAAGGAAAAGCAGTGAAACGGTTCCACTGTGAGCCTACAACTGTAACGTTGCATGGAGTAGGTGGTCTTTACGTTAGAGGTCTTGTTCCTTTCAGGAAACATAGCCACGGACCTGGATCTTGCAGGGGGATCCACAGACTCAGAATTTGGTGATTGTTCTTTCTCTCTGCACTCTTGTGTGAGCCTTCACGGGTTCACGACAAAAGACTGTACTTGACTCTCTTGGTTTGCCTGTCTTTTGGTATGCTCTTTGTGTAAGCTCTCCATCTGTTCCTCCAGGTTCTTCTTTCCCCCAACCATATGTGAAAAGTATCTGTTGGTTTTGGCAGTGAGCTTGTGTCTGTTGAAATGGTGATTGCTGTGTAACTTCTTCCTTCACTGCAGAGCTTTTAAGAAGTGCAGCTCATGCCCTGGCTGAATTCCCAAACTGACTATTCCTCATTCCTCTCACTTGCAGGGCCCAGACAAAGGTAGCTGGGAATGAAAAGTTTGCGTGGGAAAGCAGAGACACCTCTCTGTATTATAACCAGTAGATCAAGTTTGACTGTTATCTCAGTCTTATTTGAAGCAGGACTTAACCATGGTCTCGCACATATCAGGAGTCATCTGGCTATTGGATAGTCTTGCTAAAAGTCTCTGCTAAAATTATTCCACGTTGTCTGAGCAATTCCATATTCATTGGGTGATGGAAGGAGAAATAAAAGAGGATTTACTATAGTTTGGTAACTAAGGCATTGATTCATATAGGACATCCCAATTCAAGTCTTTTGTCCCTTCTCCTGTGAATATCGAATGACTCGTAGGTAGTGAAACAGCTTCAGCAATTCCACTACGAAACACCTCACAGGTTGGTACGTAGAGCACTCCTTTGGGATATGAAAACATTTGTTTCAGGATCTCACAGCAGATCAGCTACAGCAGGGATCTGAAACAAGTCTCTCACCCGTTTACTCAGCTTTGGGTACAGTCAAGTGAACGTACACTAGACAACCTTTCTTCTCTTTTTAATAAACCTTCCTCTAGATAAAATGTGTTTACTGACAAGATGAGAGAGAGTACAATATTTTTGTTTTTCACTGAAAGATAGAATACTTGAGTGGCTTCATCTTAAAACCTGCACGCACTATGTAGTTAACTGCCATTACTAGATAGGCATTGCATCGTAGCACACGCTATGTAGTTAACTGTCATTACTAGATACGTGTTCGCAGTAGAAAACAGTAAGAATGCCATGCTTGCTCAGTGCTGAGATAGACACCTCCCACCAGACCAGGTTGCTCAAAGCCCCATCCAGCCTGGCCTTGAACCCCTCCAGGGATGGGGCAGCCACAGCTTCTCTGGGCACCCCGTTCCAGTGCCTCACCACCGTGACAGTAAATAATTTCTTCCTAATTCCTCATCTAAATCCACTGTCCTCAGGTTAATATTGTATATGGTGCAATTTTGAGATTAGATTTCAGTCTGAATCTCTTAAGAGTAAAAGCACCTCAAACTTTTCAGCCACCTTTTTGAGGAAATTGGAAAATTCAGTTCTCTGCTGTCTTACAGTGATACAGATAATGTGCATTAAAAAGGAAATAGGGCAGTAATAGCTATAGTTACATCAGTTCTTGCTTTTGAGAGAGATGCATTTATAGGGCACATTTGACATTTTTTATGTTCTTGGGTTGGAACTTTATTACTCAAATGTTTAAATATAAAATATTGAAAATGTTTTCCTTCTCTCCATTTTCACAGATGTTCTTTATTTTTAAAGTAAATATCAAAGATACTTTGAGCCAAATTCTCATCTCAGTTATATCCAGCCACGTCTGCGGGTTTCTGTGCACTTGCTTAAGCATGTCTGATCATGGCTTTCTTCCCTCTCTATTTTCCCACCTATTCTCACTGTCATATGCTTCGGTAAAGCCTTATCTAATGTTGGATACCCTTAGCACAATTCCATGTGGCTCATATTGCCAAGTTGGGTATTTTTAATTTTTTTTGCACTAGCAAAAGACTTTGATCTTTATTTACAAACATGAAAAAACTACAGATTAAAGAAAAAGAATGTTAGAGTTGCTGCAAGAAGAAGATTTTATCAAAATATCTAAAACACAAGGGCAGAGAAGGCTTTCTTTTTCTTTTTTACCTTCGGCTGATAACATGAGTGGAAACCGCAGCTTTCAGGTCCATAGTCGGCTCTACAACTACTTGAAAGGACACTGTAGAGAGGTTGGTGCTGGTCTCTTCTCACAGGTAATTAATGACAGAACGAGAGGGAACGGGTTCAAGCTCCAACAGGGTAGGTTTAGACTGAACATTAGGAAGGAATTTTTCACAGGAAGAGTGGTCGGGCATTGGAATAGGCTGCCCAGCAACGTGGTTGAGTCACCATCTCTGGATGTGTTTAAGGGACGTTTAGATGCGGTACTGAGGGATATGGTGTAGGGGAGGACTTTGTAGAGTAGGGTAGATGGTTGGACTCGATGATCCCAAGGGTCTCTTCCAACCTAGACGATTCTATGATTTGGGTTGGAAGGCCCCTTAAAGATCATCCAGCTCCAACCCCCCTGCCCTGGGCAGGGACACCTCCCACCAGACCAGGTTGCTCCAAGCCCCATCCAGCCTGGCCTTGAACCCCTCCAGGGATGGGGCAGCCACAGCTTCTCTGGGCAACCTGTTCCAGTGCCTCACCACCCCTACTAGTCCGCTTTAGGGACTGAAAGGGGCTATAAGGTCTCCCTTCTCTTCTGCAAGACATACAACCCCAACTCTCATATGNGATATGGTGTAGGGGAGGACTTTGTAGAGTAGGGTAGATGGTTGGACTCGATGATCCCAAGGGTCTCTTCCAACCTAGACGATTCTATGATTTGGGTTGGAAGGGACCTTAAAGATCATTGAGTTCCAACTCCCCTGCCCTGGGCACGGACACCTCCCACCAGGTTGCTCAAAGCCCCATCCAGCCTGGCCTTGAACCCCTCCAGGGATGGGGCAGCCACAGCTTCTCTGGGCAACCTGTTCCAGTGCCTCACCACCCCCACTAGTCCGCTTTAGGGACTGAAAGGGGCTATAAGGTCTCCCTGGAGCCTTCTCTTCTGCAAGACATACAACCCCAACTCTCATATGTTAGTTTGCCATATGTTGCCATATGTTACCATATATTTTATCAAATGCATGGTGGTCTTTCTGTGAATGCAGGCTTACATTGTGTCTTCATTATTAAAAATGATATGTCTTTTACAAAGAGACATATCTAGCCTGGAGATACCTTAATGGAAAGCCTTTTAGAAGACAAAGCAAGAGACAGTTTTACCTTTTTCTTCACTGATTTTCACAAGGAAGCTACAGTCTCGTATTAGCTATTTAGCTGTAAATAACACCTTTTTGTGTCAGAGACGGTGCTTTCTTCATGTAATATGCTAGATAAAAATCTACTCTCAGTGCTTGAGTAAAATGCAGTTAGCTCAGGATTTAAAAGGTCTTAAGCTGTGGCAGTGTTATGGCACATTAAAAGATCTAAGCAGCAAAATTTTTTTTTAAAGTATTTTTGACCTTGTCCAAGGCCAGGTACCATTTTCAGAATTAGCATTACACCTTCAATTTAGTCATGCTTTAGGCAGCTTGGAAGGATTCAGAGAAGTCCCTGTATTAACTGGAGTTTGAAGACTATAGCAGTAGCCTGGATCTTTTTGTAGGAACCTGATCAAGACTAGTTTCTATATTTCCTGTATATCGGACCAAACTTACCAAATTCAGGTGCCTTTAGATGTTTCTCTACTAAATAGTTCTACTTGAAAAAAAAACAAAACAACACAAGTGTTTCCTACTAGCAAACCAAGAGGTTTTGCTTTCCTAAGCGGTACCCAGGCTAAGCAGCACAGCCCATACTGTTGCTAAATTGTACAGAGGAGGAACATCCCTTGTCTAGGAACTGTGTGGCTAGAAAGCTCTAAATCCATGCTTCTCGGTCTCTATACATCAATCGGTGCAAACCTATCTGCATATATATATCTCGCACAGTGATGAGTATTAAATTAAGCTGTGTGGGCTTTTCAAACTTTGCCTGCGTCAAGTTTCTCACGGTTCAGTGCCCTGGCCCAGTAATAGTACCCCGTTAGCAGTGAAAATGCAGGGGGGCAGGGTGGAACCAATGAAATAAACAATAAATACAGTTGAATTAGGGAGATTTGGACAAACATCTTCCTAGCAATAATTTTGTTAGACTGACCTGTCTGTGTTAGGGGACTCTGTGAGGATAAAATGCTGGTCAAAGTAATGCCAGGTCCACAACACTGCCCAGTTTACAGTAGGAAAAGTATAGGTAGCATCTGGAAGCCACTTGGAAAGGAAAAGATTAAAGCAGAAATGGGGAAAGTAAACAAAAAACTAGCATCTAGGTCAAAAAAGTAGTGTTTGCTGTTGTGTTCTTTAATACCGCCCTTACTCATTTCATGCATGCTTTCTTTTCTCTGGTTGAATTTCCTCTGCACACCGGTTGTTTACACTGTCCTTAAATGCTGTAATCAGCCTTGCCCAAACAAGGTTACTTTTCAGTAATTGGCTTTTTGTAGGAAACTTTTGTCGGTAGTCACAGTTAGTATTCTTTCTCCCTTGTTCAGCTTTAAACACAAATTCTTTAGGATCCTTTTGCATGGATGGTTTTCATCTTGACAGAGGCAGACCTTCTGCCAGCAAATACTACTGCAATGGATTACAAATCTCCATTGCTCTCGATGTCCATAAAAAATGTCTTTGGTGAGCTAGTTGGTTTGTGGTTTTGGTTTGTTTTTTTCAGTCTGTGGTGCCTCTGTGCCACTTTATCTGTTCCTTTATAGAAAGGTTATGGCTGAAAATGACATGTGTGATTAGCGCTGCTATTTTGCAACGTACGTAGTTTTGCCCTGATCTTTAGTGCTATAAAGAAATGTCTGAATTTTTAAATTATTACCACTCATTATGCGTTTCTCATGATCATTTGGCTTCTGAAATCTGTAATTGGTTTATCAACGACATACAGATTATAACTTGAAAAAGAAACACCTCTAAGATTATCAAAGGTGACAACTGTTTGATAAACTGATAAGCAAGTTTAATAACCTGCTTCATTAAGTAGAAGCAGAAATTAATCTGCAGAGACATTTACATGTAAAAAGAGCAAGTCAATTGCTCAGTGATTTTATTTTTTAAATTATAATAACAAATCTATTACCGAATGAAGCAGTTTCTTTGGCTGTCCATCTCTCAATTACACAGAAGACTAGTGCTTAGTACAATGAGATCAATTAAACAGTAGAGAAAATGTGCCATTTTACAAATTACTAGCAATTACTCTAGCTTCTTTCTGAGTTATGGGGTCTGCCAGATGCCTTTGAAGCTACTTTCCGAAGCTTCACGGTTAAAATTAAGGTCCAGCAATTTATAATTCAACTAACCATCAACAAACCCTAAAAGAAAACGTTGAATATTTTCTTTAACTCAACAGACCTCTTTCCCATTTTTCAGGCTCTTGTTGCCAAATTGTTAAAGTTCCAAGCATAACCTGGATTATTTCTTATGAACATTCAGATCAGAAGCAACTTAAATAAGCACTGCCAATCACACAGAAAACACGATGTCATTAATTGTGACAACTTAGCTCTGAAATATATTTTTGATGCTCTTTATACTGAGTTGCTCTGGACCTTTTAAGATATTCTGATGGTGTGCAGACAAAATTATGTTTTTTAATGTTCTTGAGATTACCTTCAACTCTTAGGTGTCCAAACCCCAAATAATTTACCATCTAATATATTTTGCTATTACTGAGAGATCCATCAGGTCTGAAGTTCCCCAAATCCACCTTTCAGTGGCCTTGCTTTCTACATTGATAGGCCATATACATCCCAAACTCGATTTCTTTTTTTTTTAAGCACGCTAAATTTTCAACTTGCCTATGCAATTTTATCTTGTTTTTAGGCTTCTGCACAGCAGACATAGTTCCCTGGACCAAAAAACTTGTACAACATGCATTAGGCAATATTAAGGCTAGCCAATTAAGCGCTGCTTCTGCTGAGTAGAATACCTCGTTTATCATTATACAACATCAGCTTTCTAATCCCTTCAAGCAATGAGTCTGATGATTATTTTACATTTCTACTACGCCCGTAGAAATGCGCTATCCTTCCTGAGCCCTGCTACGTGCTTTATTTTTATATTGCATTATTGACTGGCACTTGCTGTATACTCTTAGAGAGAAGAATGTCACCAACATTGAGAGGAATATCAGAGCGGCTCCCAGTTCCTCTAATAACACTTAGCAAATTTACATGCCAGGGTTAGGAAAATGGCTTGCAAATTACTCATAGTCATCAGAGTGAGGCTATTTTTTATAGAGGAAAAAAAGTCTTCATATTTTTAAGCTTGAATAGCTTAAATAGATAAGGAGAAAACAGTTTCCAACAGACATCAAAGCAAAGAACTAAGAGAATTGTTATGGGGTGGGAATGCCTCTAGTCTGAAAAACTAGTAATAGGTTGATGAGGAATTGCTAAGGGAATGGGTGATAAATAGTTGTTGTTAGTGGGGATTGGGGGTTTTTTTGAAGTAAATTTGATTTCTGGGATAGAGTTTCACATGGATACATTCTGATTAGAAGATCCGACTTCTGCTCAGAGCTTGAATCCTGATCTTTTGTAAACAGCTCAATGGGGAGCACTAAGCCTCTGGACTTAGGCGCTTACTCAATATCCCCAGGAAACCAAAGCTCAGGCTCCGGAACTCAGGTCTTAATTACAGAAGATACTTCTATGGGCAAACTCAAGGTATGTCAAGGACTATTTTAGACTTCAAGAGCAAGTTAAGCTATCTGAATAGACACGGTTTCAGATCCCTTCAGTGCACTTCGCATTAATCAGTTCTAATTCTCTAGCTTTCCCCTATCCTGAAGGCTCTCTGATGTATTCTGGTATGTCACAGATTTTGCTGTGCTTCTTTGCTTGTATCTGTAGTCTTATTTGCTACTATCATAAGCTTTCAAACTTGCTGTCATTGCCCCGTTCCAAGTTACTACTGAAAGGTGATGCTGATGAATAACAGAAAAGGGGAAGTACCAGCTTGCGTGCTGAGATAAGCTATTTAATTACTCGTTCTTTCAACTTTGGATATTACAATTAAGGAATCTTATTTTAAAAAAATCATAAAAGTAGGTCAGTGGTGACTAGCGTGGATCTGTGTGTGAATGGAATCAGTTCAGATATTGTACAACAACATTTGATGCAAGCATAATGTACTGTTTCCAGGTTTTAAAATCTTTGTCTTCTCTTGTCCTTCGTGAATGCAAAGGGAACTCCCCAATGGTTAATGTGAAATAATGACATGCAATGAACAGAAATACTCATGTTTTCTAAAGTTTTAGTGATATGATTCTTGATAATTCTGCTTCCTGTAGTGTTTTAGTGCTTAATTGTGGGAGGATTTATCCACATGTTGTATGGCACATACATATGTATTGTCTAGTACTACTTCTATGCAGAAGAATAATACAGTTATCTTTTTGCTTTGATCTTTTCTCTCCCTTAGTAGTTTTCTGGTTTTATTTACAGAAGTAAAATGAAAAGCAGAAAGGTTGGGGTTTGATTTTTTTGTTTGTTTCATAGTTTTACAATCCACCTTATTTATCTAGTTCTTTATTCTGAACTTAATGGTCACCATTGTTTTGCATTGCAATATGTGCAACATCATCAGCAGGACATGTCTACACCGAGAGAGAAAGTCATAAAGTTAGATACGAACATATAAAGCAGGGGGAGAGGAGAAGGGCAACGTCACATACACTGAAATACCACATATACTGTGCAACAACTGCAAAATATGCAGTATATTATATGCAAACCACTTTCAAAGTGGTGGGTTCGTTTATATGAGTAAAGTGAACATGTTTTAAACCCACAGAAATTCTTGTACAGGTATGTTCTTAGTTCTTTAACTTTATTTATTGGAATTTAAATGTATTATACAAGAACAAATCTTTTCATAGATACTGCAACAGATGGTCAAACACCATGCTTACCTACAATTATATCCAAAATTAGTGTGGATGGTTATATCATCAAAGGCAATAAAGGAACAAATGTTCACAAGCAAATCTGAACCATCACACACCCAACCTACCCTGCAGAAATCCTGTAGGCCAAGTAAAGTCGAGATGAAGTGAGTTCCTCCCAGCTGAAACAATTCATTAGTTTGTGTAAATTAGTTTAAATCGCATCAGCTAAAATAACGTAATATTTATTTTTCAAATCTCAGCTCACAATCTAAAGCAGTGTTTTTAAAATCTTGAAAGTACCACGAAACCTGAAATCATAAAATACTAAATGCTTTCATTTGTCTAGGAAAAATTATTTTAGATAAACCACAGCAACCACTTCTTCTGACTTTGGAAAAAAGCCAGCAAGTCAATTATTTGTTCAGTTCTATTTGCAGTGACAGAAAATAGTCCTAACTTCCATATGGCTGCAGAGGCAAACACAGCTTCAAAGGTGGGTACTTCAGCTTGGAGATGTTTCATGATAGCCTTTCTCACAGATAATCAGGATACTCAGAGCTGGCATGATTAGCTGGGTACGTACATAGTCCAACCAGGACTTAATAATGCCTAAACACAGAATCATAGAATGGTTTGGGTTGGAAGGGACCTTAAAGATCATCCAGTTCCGACCCCCCTGCCATGGGCAGGGACACCTCCCACCAGACCAGGTTGCTCCAAGCCCCATCCAGCCTGGCCTTGAACACCTCCAGGGATGGGGCAGCCCCAGCTTCTCTGGGCAACCTGTTCCAGTGCCTCACCACCCTCAGAGGAAAGAATTTCTTTGTAAGATCTCATCTAAATCTTCTGTCTTTCAGCTTAAAATCATTACCCCTCGTCCTATGGCTCCACTCTCTGATCAAGAGTCCCTCCTCATCTCTCCTGGAGCCCCCTTTAGGTACTGGAAGGGGCTCTAGGGTGTCCTCGGAGCCTTCTCTTCTTGAGGCTGAACAATCCGATTCTCTCAGCCTGTCTTCTTCGCAGAGGTGCTTCAGCCCTCTGATCATCTTTGTGGTCCTTCTCTGGACCCATTCCACAGGTCCATGTCCTTCCTGTGCTGCCTGTGGAGAAAGTGGAAAAGAAGGTGGCTATAGCAGCCCTCATCTTTTTTCAAGTAATTCCTCTCAAGGTTATTCTGGGTTGGTTAGCTGATAAAGGATGCCATTCCAGTTCACCTCTCTGACACAGACTAAATCAATTTGTGCACCTTGTGTTTTGGTATCTTGCAGTGTAGACAGATAAAAGTATTCTTCAGTATATTTTCCTTTCAACATCAGTGATATGGCTTTCATTGTTGCTCTAAAACAAATCAGGCTCAATCTTGAAACCCTAATTCACATAGGTAAAGATTAGACTTGACCTTTTGTTTTGGCTTTTTAAGCACTTGCCTTTGTATCTATTGTCTGTCAAGTTTTCCAGAGTGGTCTATTCAGTTTCATCTCCCTGAATTGACTGGTTAAAATTTGCTTGTGTGTGTCTGAGTTGGAGGGAGTGGAAATCAAGAGAAGTACTTCCATATTACCTTTTAAAACAAATACAAATATAAGAAATTATTAACTGTTTAGTATTTTTGTTTGTCTATATAAATTATAAATCCCTTAGTACCGAGGTTTGTTTGATATTTATTGTTCACAGTTGATATTTGGTAAAATAATTTGTAATACAAACTTACCGATTCCTTAATTCAAAACCTCTTTGGAATTCATAATGTTTTTGACTGGTTTGCAATTATTTGAAGATTTTAAAATACCATGAAAATTAACAGGACTGCTTTGAAAAATGCCGTTAGAAAAAGTAATATATGCCCTTTAAAGAGAGCTGTTGTTTATTATTTGTTCATACTGTTTATAGAATTTTAGCCTTCAGCATCACTAACTGAATTGCAGGTGAAACTCACTTTCACTTTTGCTATTATTTTATATACGTGTTGCACCTTCTTACAGTAGAAAACAGAAAAGTTATTAAGAGGGGAGAAAAGATCTTTTTCTCTACTTCCTTTGGAGAGGAATAACCATGCTAGCTAGTACGGAGGGCATTCCAGCTTAATTCTGTGTGCATGTTTGCTGGTGTCATTATCATCAGTGCTGGTGTCACTGGTTGTGTATGAGAATTAGTATAAGAGAGAGCGTGTACAAAAAATGCAATCAGATTGTACAGCAAATGAGCAGATCTTACTTGCCAAACAAAAGCTGCTAATTTTTCAAAAACATTACAAGAAAGTATTTGTGTAAATAGCCTAATAGAATGAATCAGGAACACAATTTTTGAGTACGGATGTTCTTAACGGATACATCAGACATACTAGGCTTCAAATGATGACTCTGGCCTGACCCGTCTCTACTCAGAAGTTGTGCAAACCACTGCAAGACATCAAATGGGAATGCCCATCAATATCTCTTCCACCAAAACCCAGCTGAGAAGTTCTGTGGAGTTTCTTCTCCCTCCCTCTGTACCAGCGGCACGCTTCCATCGGGTCTCTTGCATACCCAAGCTGCTATCACATGGAGGTGATGGAAAGCAGAGACGGATGGTTACTGCCACTCCCTATGCAATCCTTCAGAACTTATTTTGTACATAATATTTTGTAATTCATGTGGCAGGAGAGGAGAGCACTGCTTTGCTAATGGGGTGACACTGCTGAATTCACTAACAGAAGCTTTAGAGAACAAAATCCAACAATCCGTGATTGAGACTACATTATCATTGGACTCCCAACTCCTCAGTAGTTTACAATGATTTATAGTCAGATTGTTCCATGATAATAAAATATCAAATGTGCTTATTAGAAATTTTCTTACCATTTGTAAGCCCCAGTCAGTTGCCTTGTGAAGGGCCTTCATATTCAAATGTAAATTTAAGGCTATAATCCCCAAATAGTTTTCTATTATGTCTAAACCTGTCAAGTAACTTGGGTTGATTTTTCATTCCCAGGTGAAAGGTAGAGTGCTCCTGTTGTTTTGGCTAAGCCCAGAGGATTCTCATCTATTCTGGCTGCGTTTCGCCCCACTGCATTTCCAGAGTTAATTTGAATATACAGTCAAAGAGAAACTTTTAACTTAGGGCATTGAACATAAAAGTAAAAACATTAAAAACACCACCACTGTGTGAATTACAGCAGGAGTCCCTGTAATTCAGATTGCATCCAAGTAGTGAATTTGGGAGCATTCCCGTCTCTGGATCATATCCTCTTTCTCAGGAGGAGATCTCTCATCCTGATCCCTTGGTGTGCACAGGTCCTGCCTGCACCTTGGTTTCTGTGGCCGGAGAAGCTGACCCCATAAGCCTGAATGGAACCACCAAGCCCTTTGAATCACTTCCTGACCTGAGTGTCCTTGTATATGTTTCTGTACTTGAAGAAGAATTTAGCCCTTTGAATTCCACAGAAAATAAAATAAAATAAAATAAAATAAAATAAAATAAAATAAAATAAAATAAAATAAAATAAAATAAAATAAAATCAGCCAAACCACAAAGAAACCCAAGTTTAAAATAAAACAATCAACTTTCATTAATTAAGTTGCAGCAGCTATATTTGCAGACCATATAGCAAATAAGCAGAAAATCTTTAAAGAAAAAAAAATAAAGGAAGGAAGGAAGAGAACCTTGGAAAGATTGCGGCTGAAAGATAGCCTGGTCATGCTGCTTCCAGCCTGTAGAAATACAGTTCATTTTACGTTGTTTTACAAATAGGTAGGTATTTTGTCATGGCATGACTGTCTGCCTTTCAATTCAAATGGCATTGTATTAGTCTGCAAAGCCAGAAGAACCATTCTCTTTGGGATATTATCTGCATGGTATTAGGATTAGATAAAACTAGATTATGGCAAGCGTTTTGCTTAATTTTTTTTCTTCATTTGCCTTTCTGTAGAAAGATAGTTTCCCTATTTTCAATATAATGCAAAGATTTTGTTTTCTGCATTAACAAACATATTTAATACTTACCAAAATGGGCTTTATGTTTATACTTTGTTAATTTACCAACTAGTGACTCCTTATGTATAAACTGTTACTGCTGTGTTGAAATTAGTGTATTTATGTTGGCTTGCATCAGTTGAGCACTTGTTTATGTATATTTTAATCTTAATTCCTAAAATTCTTATTCTACTGTGACTTGAGCTCACTTCCTTAATCTTGTGATCTAGAAACAGTAACTTCCTATTACCCTCATCTAATGCAAACTACATTTCCATCTAGCTGAAAAAGGCGATAATAACATTTTCACTTTTAGGATAAGTAAAGTTTATCAGTTGGGGTTTGTATGGCAGAAAGCAGTATAGCAATAGGAAATAATTAAAACCACTTAAAATTCAAGGAAATATTACGTCACTGAAGAACATAAAGATGTAATTTGGGGACCATATGGTACAAAAGTATAGATGTCATTCTCCATGGATGATTATGGCATTATATCAGTATATGGAATAATTGTGTGATTTATACTACTTCACATTGCTGTAAGAGAATAAGCAAGATGTTATGAAATTGCAGCTTAGGAAACCTTAAAAATGGAGGGGGGGAGTGGAGAAACAGATCGATGCAATTACAGCTCCTATAACAATTTGAATCTGGTAGCAACATTGTTAGCTGTAAATAATCCTAAGGTTAAAAAAAAAAAAAAAGGAAAAAAAAGTCATTCCTAGTGGACTGTTCTGGAAATACAATTTCATAGTGTTAATCAGGCAGTCCGGATACTTAAAATATATTATAGATGTTTCAGAAAGCTGCACTAAAGCATGTATTTAATAAAGGAGACTTGACCCATCGTAAGCATTCCATGATTATTTAGCTAGAGCCTTTCTAAAAATGGCTGCTTTTTTTCATTTAGTAAATTACTTGTGAATATGAGATTAATATTTATTGCCTTAATCAGGAAAGCATATGGGCAGAAGCTTTCTTGGGGACTGCTGAGAACCTCTGTGATGTTGCAAAGGATATGTAAACCCCCCCACAGGACATTTCCTCTTTTGACTCTCACACACGCATGTGAGTGAGTGTGTACAAACACACGCACACTCACTCACCCTCTTTGAGCTTTTCAATTCATTTCCCCATGCTCTGTTGTACAACTATGGAGACCTGCCCAGCAGCTGATGTTCACCATGGAGGCGAGATGAGTTCTCAGGAAGGCAGAGAAGCCTTGTTTTAGTAGGAGGGCAAGCAATGCAACCTGCTTGTACTGCTGTAGGGGTTGTTTTGTTGTTGTTTTTGGAGGGTTTGTTTGCCTGTTTGGTTGGAAGGTTGTTGTCTTTTTTTTTTTTTTTTTTTAAATACGATCCACTGGAAAATATATTTGGAGAGAAAAGCAACCCCTAATGATGTTCTGTTGAAACAAGCAATGCTTGCCTGGCTGAAAACCAGAAGGAAAATAATGACATAAAAATTGTCCTTGTTCAGGAGCAATAAGCAAAGATTATATATAATTGGACAGTTATGAATCAGTGAAATTGTATACTTTTTCATGCATCTTGGCAAAAAGTCAAGGTTCTTATGTATGAGAAATCAGGATCAGAATACTTCTAGAATAAAATAATTAATTTCTTTAACTTTGTGTGTTCTGGGACGGAACAAGATAACTTTAATCTTTCCATTTGAAATGTATTCCATTTCAGTCCTGAAGCTTTTCTGAAATACAATAGAAAAAACTTTTCAGGAAGAGCAGCACTAAATTTAAACATCTGTTTCATAAGTATATTAAAAGAATAAATAATTGTGAATTACCAGATTTTGCTGTTATGTATTCTGCAGTCACTTGAATCCATTGATAGAATTACAGTCTGGAAAGTCAAACGTTCCTAGCTTTTATTTTGTCTGATATTATATTATGGATTTCTGTTTCTGGGTCCTCTGCTTCTTTCCATTCTCTGGTTCTACTTTCTCACATCCCTTTAATACCAATTCAGTATTGCCTATATCTTGTGATGGCATCCTATTGGGTAGGTTTTTCACATTCCTCTAGAGATGCTGATTCTTGAATTTGATGGGTATGACATTGCAGCTGTGAATTTGATTAGATAATAATGAGGTTTATTTTTATCCAACTGTTCTCATTTTTTTCATCACAATTCTTGTATTACTTAGATGCTTTATATTTTCTAGATATATTATCCTGATGAAGAATAGAACCATAAACCAAGATCAGTTGTTTTTAAATCTGTATTTAGAAAATTGCAGAAAAGTACTGTGAATTAGGAAGGTAATGCAGGTGTCAGGAAAGACTCACTATATTCAAGAAGTAATTTTTGAGATAATTCTTTTGAATTGAAATCCGGCTATCGGCAGTGAAGGAGTGAGCTCCAACAGGTTTAAGTTGCAGGGATTCAGTTACAATATGGATCAAAGGAAACTGTTTCTTTGAAGAACAGTGGATGGGGAATTACTGACAAGAGTGTCCTGCTGAAAAGAAACTCAGTAGTCATGACGATCTCTAATGAATTTAATAAATAAAGGACAAATCTTGAGACACTTTACATGCTAGCAAAGTCTTCTCCAAAATGGGGATGTAAGCAGCAGGCCCTTGTTCTGGAGATATTTTTTCACTCTTCATATCAGTGCAACTTACCAGGGAGAGAAAGATGAAATGATGAATATTAGGACACTTGTCAAGGGTGTAATAGGTGCAGATTTACAGAGACATAACGTTAGGAGAGGTCAGGGAGTTTCTACTCCTTCCTGTCCTCAGCAACAATAGATCATAATCCTATCCCTCTCCTGTGTTGAGACTACAGTTTTCTCCCTCATAGTTATTGTGAGAAAATTTTACTTAAGCTTTAATTTGAAATCTTAAAGTAGAGTTCTTTCCATCATGTTTTGGTTGACTACTGAAAGTTTCATGCAGAGCTGTCCGGATCTGGTCACTGGGTGCCGCTTCATTTAGTACCTGGAAGTGGCTGGATGTAAGTTCCAATAGGACACCAGGGTATCCAGCTCTCTGAACCACTCGGGGTAAGCTACAGAGAAAAAAATCATTAGAGAATGATGTTGAGAATATTGGTCAATAATATATTGCGAATCAGTAGAGAATTTGAAACTGGAAGTTTTCCTAGATAGGATGATTGAAGGTTAAATCCCATGAGAATGATTTAATTAATGAGTCCAGGAGCATGACAATGTTTGAATCTCATGCGTGTTGCAGGTCATAGTAAATAATATGGTCCAGCTTGGAGAAATAAGGCCTAATCCTGACAATTTTTGTCAGTGTTAGAAGCTGGCAAATACACACACATATATATACGTACGTGTGTTATGTCAGCTAAAAGTTTATATATCATATATTGTTTCTTGAATTCATTTGAAGTTGTTTTGTTTTGTGATGTGGAAAAGGAATTTAAGGTGAAGTGATATTTGCTTTCCTATTCATTTCCTTATTATTGGTCTAGATAAGGTTGGTAGTTCTCATTTTTGTTTTCTAGGAAATGCTTCAAATAGGCAAATAGAACTGTCATCTTTAGTAACGTCACATATGGGGCAAAAGAGGGTGTTGATAAGAAGTTTACTCCTACTTATTTCTGCACCAACTCTGGGTGAGATGAGGCCTAGAGGAGAATATTCTCATTTCTGCAGTTTAACAATTTCCAGCACAAATGATTACGTGCAGGAGTCCTATTCATAGAAATATAAAGACGAAAGGGACTGCAGGACATTGCCCCAGTCCCGAAAAGATAATCAATTATATTTGAGTAGTTCTAGAAAGACTTGTGTCTACACTGCTCTGAAATCATTCTGACAGTGGAGACTCCACCATCTTCTAGGTGATCTTTTATAGCACTTCCCTATCCTTAATGTTGCGAAGGTTTTCCTAATACCTACCCTGACTCTTAATTGCTGCAATTGGGCACATTTCTTTTTGTCCTATCCATCATTGTTATTGAGAACAGGTTATTTCCTTATTCTTTTGAAACAGCCTTTCATGTATTTGAAGGCTATTATCATGTTCCATCTCCGTTGTCTCCTCTCTAGCATAATTCTTTCAAGCTTTATCACAGCGAGTGTTCTCTAGACCCTGGTCATGCTGCTCTCCTCACATTTCTCTCAATTGGCTCGGGTCTTCCTGGAGTGTAATGTCCAAATTTGTACCTGGTATTCCTGCTGAGGCTTTATTAATGCTGAGCTGAGGGGAAGAATTACATCACATTTTTGCAGGCTATACTCGGGTTTGTACATTCCAATATGCTGTGAGCAGATGCCGACTCACGGTGTCACCCTCAACCACGTTCAAGTGTGGAGGCTCACACTAAAACCGAAAAGAAGTACTAATCGTTTTACCCTTCTACATATCTATTAGATAGAAAATGATCAAGTTTTACTGAAGATTGATCAACTGAAAAGATATGGAAAAAAGCCCTCATCTTGAAAAAAAATACATTTGCTGTTTACAACGACAAGATATCAGTGATCAACATTTTTTTTGATTGATCATTGAATGATCAACATTAAAATGCATAATTTGAGTGCTTGACTCATCCCATTCACCAGCCACTGGAAATTTGGTACTCTTTCTTATCAGGAGAGAAATCATGCATTGCAGATTAATGGCCAGGTTTGTGTTAATGCTCTGGGTTTTCTCACTCGTGTTTATAGTCACCTACGTCAGAAAATTTCCTACTGAGGTTTATGTATGGCTGAACATTGATGAAATATCTGCTGATCTCATCACTGTGACCAAAAACCTCAGTGGTACAGCAGTTTGTCCTTTTCATATTGTCCTAGTTTGAGGGTCAAAACCACGACACATATGAAGAGATTAAATTAGACATTATAAATAAATTAACAAAAACTTAACTCTTGTTTACCACGTGGGTCTGTATTGAGTAGTGACGCAGGAATTCCCTGCTGCTAGTCATATTTACAACCAACATTTCCCCAAACTGTAGCAGTACTGGGGAGGAAAAAGCAAACTTCTTCAAATGCATAATTAGAATTTTCCTTCTGGAAAACTAATCTTGTGAATCTGCTTATTTCTGAGCTTCTTTAGTGGAAGAAAGCCTTTACTGTATTGCTTACACATTATAAATCTCCTTTGATGAAAAAAATGAAAGAAGTGCAGACTAACAATAATACATTTTATAAACCAAAACCCTTTTTCATGTAGTTGTATGTTGTATAATTGAAGCCCATCTTGACTAGAGAAGTTACTTTAGAAGTTTTTAAGGTTGTAAGCTATTTCCCCCTGTGCAATTCAATAGCTCGTTACCAGTTAAATAGAATTATATTATACTGCATATAGATCCAGTGTTCTGGAGGAATTCCGCAGGAAGCAAATGCACTTGTGGGATACACTGTATATCTTATGGATATTTATATTAACAGTATAAACATTGCTCTAAATCTCTTTTTGCATTAATGATAAATTGATCATTAGTGTGAAGTAGGTGAGAATTAAAAATGGCCTCTAATAATTTATAGCTCCTACTGATTTTTCTGGAATGTTTTAAGACTAAGGCAGCGTCCGGGTCTTTGGCTTGTGTAAATTCCATTTGGGTCAATGGGGTGTTGACCGAAACCGTCCAGCAACCTGTTCTTCAACTCTCACTTTGTGGCTTTCAACCACAGCATGAGTATTGGACCTTGAAAGCATTTGGCAACTTGAGCATTGCTCTTCCATCCGTTGCAATTCATAAACCTTTCCTGTGATTGTAATTCTGGTGTGGAAGTTCACCCTTAGTCAAAGGAGGGTTGGTCGTTGTGCCGTTCAAATGCTACAATGGGAAGGTAAGAATTGTCTGCTAGAATGGGAAGGTGAGAAACAGGGATCCTGTTCCCAAGTTTTGTGTTATGTGATTGAAGGCAGGCACATCCCCTTTTATGCTACAAAATGTAGAGCATGTGCCGTGTGACATACCCAGTGCACGGACTGTAACCCTGTTCCGTGCTTGACACAGAAGGTTTATCTCCTACCACTTGACCTGAGGCAGGTGGTGTGTCCACTATCTCATACTGAGCTTTATTGCTAATATGGTAAGTGGCAACTGTGATTAATAATTCAGGGTAGAACAATTTTATTTTCATTAAAGCTGGCTTACAGGAGCAAAGTAAATGGAAACTGGGGTTCTTAGTACTAAGTATTGTAAGTTTATATCATGATATTTAATCTTCTTTCAAAGTACTTTTGCATTCCTTGAGTAGGAATTGAGTGAAGACAAGGTGAAGGCTTTCAGGGCATTACTGTGAGTAGGAGTTTTATTGAGTGAAGTGCCCTGATTTGAGCTATAGGAAGTAACTTATTTTGGGTTTAGAGGCACTTCTGAAAAGAAAGTATTTGAGAGAAGATTTGTTCAATCCCAACTAAAAAATAGCAACAAAGAAAAGGCATTTAATTTTTTTTAAACAAAGACCACAATAAATTATGAAAGGGAACATAATTTTTTAAATGAAATAATTTTTTAAAATGTGATTCTTTAATTTTCATAATGTGTTTCCTTTATTTTTCACTACAAATAATTTGAGACCTTTTAATGTTACCAAATGAAAAAAAAAAGTTTCACGGCAAGTTTTTTCTCAGCTCCACTGCTTTCGCTGCTTTATAAAGCACTTTGATATATCTGGATGAGAAGGACTACACTAGTATTAAGCTTTTTTTAAACAAAGCAGCCACAAATCAGTAGCATATACAGTACCGACTCCACTAACAAAACAACAGTTCTGCAAGAGGCAGGGATATGGAGAAACCATGATAATTCATATTATGTGATTGTCTTCTTGCAGTGTGTGGTGTAATTCTGATTAAAATTACTGGCAGTACTTTGTGTGCATCAAAGGAAAAACAGCTCCAGGAACTGACATCCTGTTAAATGTGGAGGAGCTATTATAGGCTGGCGGTTCAATATGGTGGGTTTTGAAAACTTCCTAATGCAAACCCCAAGCTTTTCTGGGCAATAATGCTGCACTGTGTAACCAAAGATGGCCAGCAGTGCACCCGTATTTTCTATTGAAATTTATGACAGTTTTAGCATATGCAAGGATTCAAAGAGCAGGTTTCAGACTGTTATCGTTTTTAGATAAAACACATTCTTCCCATTTCACTTGTTAGAAATAAAATTAGACCCAAGGGTGTTAAAACCGCTAGCTTTTTAAGTTTTTAAAAATATGTATGCATCATATATTTTTTCCCTGAGTACATCTTTTCTTATGCAGTGAAACAAATAGGTAAAATTAGGCAAGTTTTGATAGGGCCATGAAGTTGCAGCTGAGAAGTCTTGCGTTTTCTTTCCTGTTACAACCTGTTTCTAAAAGATAAGTTGGTTGTGACTCTTCATTTTAATTATGGAGCAGGTGCCTTGTCTTAGCTAGGAAAATTGTTAATGTAATTCATTAAAAAACCAAAACACAGGTATGAATTAAACGATTTTCTGTTTCCAATCTCTTGATAGTTGCAGCTATTACTTGCATATAAGCTAGGGAGAATGAGCTTGGTCCTACAAAGTCTCTTTACATTGATAATCCTTTCCGGTACAAGTTGTCCCATCAAACAAAGTTGATCAGATATTGACAGGATTCCCATTTATAAAAGTATAAAACCTGAGGAAGGCCCACACACCCATAATTATTTTAAACATTGGCATTTATCATGAAGCAATCTCAAAGAGCTTTAAATACAGCACTGGCTTTAAGGCCACACTGAATATTCTTGTTAGAGCTCTATAGATACAGACTTGGAGGTGTAGAAGACTTGATCCTGCGACGGACTCTTTAACAGCGCTTGAAGATGAAAACCTTTGAAACCTCCCAGCACTGGTTTGAATTATTTACTCATGGAAACAATCTTTATCCTTGTGACTGATAACATTGACTTAGCTTGTCAATTAGCTATTAAGTGACTAACGGTTTCTGGTGATTTGCCCAAGGTTGCATTGAAAAAGCTGTGGCAGAGGCAGATGTAGAACTTCCATTTTTTCCATACTACCAAAGAGAAGTGTAGGATAATGTTTTAGATGAGGGTATAGTACATCACCTGATAGGCCGGCCATGTATCGTCACAGAAGTAGTTAATTTTACAGTGTCACTGGATGAGAGATGTGTACTTTGACAGTAAAAAATCCCCTTCTTTGGAGATTAGTCTCCTTCTTTGGAGATTTTAAGACCCGCCTGGATGCAGTCCTGAGTGGCATGCTCTGACACGCTCTGGGTAGTCCTGCTTTGGCAGGGGAGTTGGACTAGATGATCTCTATGGTCCCTTCCAACTCTAAAATATTCAGTGAAATTCAGTGAAATTTGAATGCTTCAACAAAAGTCTGCATATTTTCTATATTGGAATCCCCTATATTTGTCCTTAGGAAAAGAACAGAACATATATATCACCAGATATTCTCCTTCGTTAAGTTAATTATCTTTGGCTTCTGCAGCAGCTTAATTTTTCTTGCCTATCAATAGGCCTGCTCAAAGAAGTACAACATAAAGGGTTTTATCTGTGTTATTGATTGGCGAGAAAGTGATGTCTTTGGGACTCTGTTGGAGCTTCTCTAGTGACTATTTATTTAAATTGGGAAAAAAAAAAAATCAGTATTACTTGAAAAAAAATAACCAGAACTTTCATTTAACATTACAAAAGAGGGCATTGCTTAATCCCTGAAGTAGGAAATTGCTTTTCTTCATGATCCATTGCTTTCATACTGTTTCTGGCTGCTGGTGCTGAAGGAAAGAAAAACTATATTCTCACTCTGTTTTCACTGTATCTATCTTCTTATCCTCTACAAAAACTTGGCTGCTAATTTGTTGTTGAAGTAAATAAAGGGAGGGGAGAGCTTGGCTATAAAAAGATCGTTTTGCCTCAAATGGGCATTTGCAAATATGGACGCAAAGCAAAACTTTCTGTGGGAAACTGAAGGAAAAAAAAAGGAAATTAAGGGTTTGAAATAGTATATCAAAGCTGAAGTATATGAGATATTGCTGTTCTTTGAGATGCCACTGTGGGTTTATACCTAAATTCAGTAGTGTGTTCCCAGAAGATGAATGTTACGAAGGAGTGTTTTTTCTTGTGTTGTGATCTTATACATATAGAGGGAGAAAGAAAATGACAATTAAAAGCAAAAGGCATAGCTGGCTGAAAATGATGGTATCTTGTTTCACCTTGCTTAAAACTCAATTCTTTTTTGTTAAAAGCACGTATTGTTTATTGCTTTTAATATGTATTACAAAAATACAGCATGTTACAGCTCAGGGCTAGAAAACACTAATGGACTGTAACTAAGGGATGATTATTTAACCCCAGAAGTTATAATATTTAGTTAATTATTCCCTGACATTGTCAGGACAGGTCACAGAATGCATTTTGAAGTAATTATAAGTTAGCAGCAGTGGTTTACATTTTTCCCCTAGCAACAGCAGTAAAAGTTGTATTTTTCTCTTCTCTTATCAGTGGTGACTCTGGTTTCTTTTTTTATACTGATTGCTTTTTATTTTTTTTTTAATCCATTTAGTCTTGCAAATCATAATCAAAGGTTATGCTAGCAAAACAGCAATCTGAAAATAACTGTGATAGTGAGTTTTTAATACTAGTGTGCAACAGAAGAGCTACTGTAGATTTTATTTTGAGCTTTTGCCTGTGCTGGCTATATGTGGAAAATAGCAAGACCACACCATATGCCCAATAAAAGCTTCATTAGAAAGGCATTAGTAGATTAATCCAACTTACTCTGTGGCTTATTTTATTTAGAATGTAATAAGGTAAGTTCATTAGTTTGCAGACTTAATGTTTTCTACTGTACCTCAAAGCAACCGGTAACAATTCCACTGAGATTCTGCAGATCTCACTAACACCTGTCAAGATAAACACATGGCTCTCCAGGGGAATCATCTTGGCAACGTAACTGAGGAAATCTGGAAAAAACTAAGTCTTTCACACACAAAAGAGTGTTACACAGTATAAACTTGATTAATGATTTTTCACATGCCTCTGAGGTCATATATCTCTTTAAAGTGGGAAAAAAAAAAAGTCAAATCAATCTCTGAAGAACAAATATTTTGGAATGTACAATACTGCATTTAAAATATATTTTAAGGGACTGAAGAATAATTATGCAATTTGAATTGAGCCTCAGAAAGGCTGTCTGAGACCGGCAATTGAGTCTCCATCCCCCTGGGGCTAATATATTAGATTACAAGGATTATTGTAGTGGCAGTATTTGTGCCACTACATTTAAGATTATGTCAGCATTTCCATTTTAAACCTGTATGTTCAGAGGTTCATAACTCAGCTGTAGAAAATTTGCTTGGCACTACAAGCAAATATGGTTTCTCCACAATGGTGACACTTTTTCTGGTGGAAAAAATAAACTAAGAAGCTTAAAGCTAAATAAGTATGTGGACATTCTAAAGTTATGAATGCTAAAAGTTAATGCTGCCATCTTACAACTCTGCTTTTTTTAAATTCAGTTAGTTTGACAGTGTATTTGTAGCACTACTACTGTGTGAAGTCTAAAGCCATATGTCGAAGTAGAAGAGCGGACAGAATGGGAGCAGGGTGCACCTCACCCCTCTCTTTGCCAATATTGTTACAGGACTAAGGCGTTCAGAGAAGGCCGGAGGTGGAACTCCACTGTACATCCTCTTCTCCACCAAGGCCAGGAAGAAGGGAGTAGGGTGATGATCATGAATCATGAAGGTTGGTGTCTTAGAAATCCTGTCAGGAAAACCCACTTAAAAACGCACTCCTGACTCTTGCTGACTTTAGGCACTCCACAAGCATCATTTAGGGCTCTCCTGGTTACCAGTGGGCTTCCTACCAAAAAAAAACAACCCGGCAGCCAACTTTGCCTTACAATGTCTTTAAACTTAATTTCCTCATTTTAGGGCTGTTGCACTTTGAGTCTAGTGTGAGCTTGGCCTTGACATGGCATTTAATGTCTCAGGTATTATGTATGGTAAACAGTAACAAGAGCTGCAAACAGCCCAATACACACACTTTTACTATTTCTGGAGGCCTTTTGTAAACAAATAGGCTTTGCGTATACTTCGTGTGCTTGTACTGGATACAGAAGAGCACAAAGCTGGGTTCTGGTATTGGCATCTGTCACTGACCTCATCAAACTTCTTGATGACTAATTTGCAGCCTATTTTTGTGGTTCTTTTATTTTGTATTTTGTGTGTGTGTGTGCGTCCCTAGCTGGAGTACTTGCTGAGGAGTTCAAATTAGTAGCGTTTAAGCTGTAGTCAGAGATCTCTCTTTTCTGCGGCAATGCGGTGCCAGTTCCTGCGGCAGCACTGGTAGAAATCAGAGAGACTTTTGCAGGTTCTGCAGCAGTCTAATTGCCCACAGAATTAACTGCTCATGCAGTAGTCCAGAGAGAACATGAGTACAGCCTGCCCTGCTTGATACAGGACTACAAATCTCTTAAATACTTCCATGTATATACACGTGGATTTGGCCTTAATTCCTGTGGCTTTATATCGGAATGAAATGGGGAACGTAGCCGAAGTGTTAGCACCCTTTGTGCAAAGTGAGACCAAAAGAAAGAAAAAAAAAAGAAAAGATTAAATTAAATAGCATTGCAGCGCTGGCAGCCAGCTAAAGACAACCCCCAGTGGAGTATGAGCCACCTTCCTCGAGGCAGGTCAAACCAGGGCTAACGCAAGTCGTGGTAGATGGACTTGGCAAAGTGCCCTGAAGACTGATGGACCAACCAGGGCTATTTCAGACCAAGAGGGAGCTTCCTTTCAGAGTCAAAATTCCCCATTGGAAAATGTTCTCCTACCAGCCCCTTCTATTCTAAATTGAAGGGACCTGGCTTATGTGCGTGGTTTCAGTAAAATGAAACAAAAGAAAAATCAGCTTGCTTTTGACAGCAAGGAATAGAGAAAAAGAGATTATTTCTGTCTTTATACGCAGAGAGTTGAAGAAACGTTTATTATGAAGATTTAAGCCTATTTGGATGGACAGATTTATGGACAGAAAAAACTTATTAACTGTACTGGGATTTATTTTGAACTATACATGTAGAGAGAATAGCTGCACTATAGAGAAAGCAGTCTAAGTATTGCCTTTGTAAACTCTCTTCTTTTTACATGATCACCAAAAAATTTGAGTTCTCTGTATTTTATGACTGCACAAATACTCCATCCAGCTCTCCTGGAATTATATTTTTTACCTCCCAACTCTTCGAGTAGTCCATATGGTAAAGTGTTTTGGCTTCCTTTCCAAAGTAAAGGGTTTCTGCCCTGAGTTATGTCGGGTTAGGACATAAACTGGCCACAGTTATACATGGATGACACACCTTGGTTCGGTATCACACAATTTATTGGCCTTTGAAAGAAACATTCTCTGCTGTTTAAAAGAGGGAAATGAACACCTCCAATGTCATCAGACACTGAAATGTCTGAAAATCAGCCATTTTTTGTATTGGGAGATCCTGTGTTAGGTCCTTAAATTAATCAGTTTATAACAGTAAGTGGAAACACTAGCTTGGATGTTTTCTTCTCTAAGCTGTTGTCTGTAGGACGGATAATCATAAATTCTGGCCTGCTTAATTGTAATCACAAAACGACCACAGGTTTTCAAATGAAGTGAGATTCCATTTTTTTCCAGCAGAAAAGCTATAATAGAAAAACATAGGAAGTGTGTTAAAGTGTTTGTTGGACGGTATCCCCTGTAATACAGATACACGTTTGTGGAGGGGTTTTTTCTGCCTGTGTTTGCTGAGCATCACTTGAGCTTCAGGATTTTCAGAGCGGATGTTGCAACATGAAGTGCAGGATTTACTCCCTGGAGAAATGAGGTGGCCAGAAAAGTCTGGTCGCATAAGGCAGCACTTAACCTAAAGGAGCCCTGAATTTAACTGGTGACTTGTGCTAGCCTAAGGCACGGTCTGCACTTCAGTTTTGCTGGTCTCGCCGCGGTTGTTCATCTTTACTGATATAGCTGTGTTGACAGGGATCAAGGTGTAGAGAGATACGGTTGTACCAGCAAGAAGTAGGTTATACTCATGGAAGTGGGTTTTTTGTTTGTATAAACCTTCTTTCGGATCATTTGGTGTTTATAGGATAATGGCATTAGAAGAAGTCAGGAAAAGATGTGTTTTTACAATTATAAGGGTGTTTTTACTCACAAACTTAGGAACCTACTGGTACTAACAGAGTCCACTTGGTGGAAATAACTTGATTAAAAGTCACATTTCCTACCAACATAACCTGCACAGGGTAAGTGTTAAATGGGGTTAAAAAACCTATTAAATTAGCTTCACTGAGCTAAGTTTCCAAAATACTAAAAACTACCTTGTGAACACTGTCGTTTATTGCCACTCTTCATTTGCGGTGCCTGCAATAGGGCGTTCATCTGTTTATACAAACTTGTGTATTGCCTTCTTTTGTACCAATTCTTCCTTCTTTGAGTGCACCTTCACAGACTGATACCACAGCGTTGATTGTGTTGGGAGTAGATGATTCTGTGCCCTTGGGGATTGAAACCAGATTATTTCAACTTCAGCTAGTCCTCAGCTAACAGAGATTCATACTCACTCTTATGTCAGCAGGGGGTAAAAAAGAAAGTATTTTAAATAAGAAATGCTGCTTACCATTGGTTTTCATAATGTTTACTTGCAGATGCTTTTAACTTTTACTTTTCATTAAAAAGCCTAACTCTGAGTGCTAAGACACCCAATTAAGCTTTTTAAATAAAACATGAAAAGACTAGAAGTATCTGACTACCAGGATTTGCTTCAAATTGGAAAGAAGTGCTTGCTGTTACCACAAAAAAAAATGAGCAAGAGAGGATTTAACTTCCTGAAATTTCCTTCTTTTGCCTTCCTGTCCCCATCTACCTTTCGTTTGCTTTCAAACACACTTCCTTCTTTAACTTCCTTTTACCCTTCCTGTCATCCTTTCCATTTTCAATCTTTTTAGGATATTTTCCACAAATTTCTTAACCCCGTTTCTCACCCGCGCATTGCATGAGATCACCTTTCTCCTCCCCGAAACTTGGATAGCCCCCCCCCAGCCTTGTTTCTCTCCGTGGTTCAGAGTGCAGAGCCAGGAAAATGTCAGATGTTATTAAAATTAGAGCTGGTACCGCCAAGGTGCTGAGCACGTTGCCAGATCCAGAAAGGGACGCCTGCTTCGGCGTCTGGCTCCCCGCTCACGTTTTAACCGGCTACTTGAAACAAGAGTTAGACACCTAAACAGCTTTGTGGCGATTGGCCTTTGTGTCCTCGGCTCTTGGTTTGGCTACGCAGCAGCAAAATAATCTGCTAATTTAACGGTCCCTAAGTAGTGTTTAACATCGTAATGTAACACCTAAAAATGACCCATTATAATTTATCTGACGAAAAAAAAACTTCTCGAAGTAGTCTCCGAGCACAGATTTAAACTAGAAACTTTAGTGGCGGTTATGTGTGCGCACTGCATAAATAGTACACATTTAATAACGCCGAGCACTTAAACACCCTTTTTATCTTTAGTAAAATATTAGATGAAGTACCTTTGAAGCACCTAAACATTTTATTCATTTGTCCTTGGTATTTAAGCACTTTAGGCCTCCTTGACGCAGTAGATGGCAGACAGAGTAAGATTTTAGGTGTTGGAGCTACAAGCATACGAAACAAGACAGAGAAGCCCTACTGAATCCACACCAAAGTGTCATCCTCAACCAAAGTTGCAAAAATTTATGCTCAAGCTGGACGGGATCTGCAGAAAGCCTCGGCTGCAAGGTTACACCAAAGAGAAACCCCCCGACGGGAGCCGGCCACGCTTTCCTGGAGGCCAACAGGGCAGCTCCCCCTAAAAGGTACCAGAAACAGCTCTTTTGGTGGAGGCCTTAAAACAGCCGAGCAGAAGTTGAGTCTAGACAGGACTTGCCAACTGAAATTGTATCCGAACAGTGGCGTTGCCAACTGTAGCGTTACAGGGTTGGCAATACCGGCTTCCTATTTCAGAGACGCGATAACAATTTTAAGTCACTCGTCTGTAGGATGTCTAGAGTCATTAAGAACAGGCAGTTAGCTGCTGCGTGTTTCTAAAACGGCAGCAACATGCGAACACTTTACTGAAAAAAAGAAAAAAAAGGTTCCAGTGACTGACTGAAATACTTTGTTTCCCGAGTCAGATTGATAGAAAACCTCGTGGTATTTATGGATAAAATTTCTAACACATACGACTGGCGTGAACAGGAAATATACATCAGGGGCTGTAATTTCAGGAGAGCTGGTGAATCCGGGCTGACGTTTCTTTAAGATTTCTTTCCTTTTCCTTTATTTCCGTAATGCTGAAACTTGGAGAATTTATTGTAGTAGCTTTTTTTGAGAGGTGACAGGGCATGGCAGCTGCAAGCCGATAGCTTGGAAAATTGGGGTTCCTTACTTCTTTTCCGCTAAGGCTTCTTGGGACAGGTTGGAAGAGTCACTCGCATCCTCACAAGCGGCCTTTCCCTGTGGGAAGCTGGGGGTGGCAGAGGACAACCCCCGCCCCGGAGGAGCGCGGTGCCGGGTTGGCGGGGGACCCCCCGCACCGCCGCCGCCTCTCTCGCTCTTGCGGGGCTTCCTCCGGTGCCTGTGTGCTTTGTTTGTTGTTTTTTTTTAAATCTCCTCTTTAAGGAAGGTCTTTTATAGGGTTTGCCTCGGCGTTCTTTGCAAAACTTCGCGTGTGCGGCGGGGCGGGGTATGAAACGCACCTCCCCCGGGGGGAAGGGGCAGGGGGGTGCTGCTTCCTCGCCCCCCACCTTTTGGGGGGTTCAGGGGGGGGGCTTTCGCCGCCGCGTAAACCCCGCGACGAAGGGCTTTTCCCCTCGCCGGGT
>VXAK01011775.1:344607-355547 GCA_013399435.1 Arenaria interpres | reverse complement strand
GCACACCGGGGCAGAGCCGTCCCCGCGGCGGGTGTCGGTGGTCCTGAGCCGCGGCGAGAGGCAGGGCAGGGCAGGGTGCCCAGGGACCCCGGCGAGGGGCGGGGAGGGAGCCTGTGCGTCGCTTGAATTTGCTGGGGAGCATCGTGCTCCTGCCAATTCATTATCTCGGGCGAAAGGCGATGAACTAAAGCAAAGGTCAGCTAATTATACAGGGGACTGGGGGGACAAGGAAGCGTTTAGATACGGAGAAGGGGAAATAATGCCCGCTGTAGCCGTCAGGGAAAGGACGGGGATAAAATTCTTCCAGGCAGCGAAAAACCTTTTTTCCTAAGAATTACAGTTCTCCGGTACTTAGTTTCTGAAGTGACAGGGGGCTGCTTCAGTGCCCTTTAAACAGCCCTGTTACAGTTTTTCTCTTTCTTTTTGCATGCATACTTACGTGGACCTGTACATAAATACATGCAAAATAGACACGCATATGCTCAGCGCTACCAAAAGCTGTAAAAGAAAGCGAAACACCAGACTGCGTTTTAAGGATTTAAAGCCTCCTTTGTCTCCGGGGGAGAAAAAAAAAAAAAGATAAAGAAAAACCCTTGTTGGCTCCTGATTAGATTATACAGCTTCATTCTTCTTCATTTTCTCATCTTGCCTTGCTTCATTTGCACGATCATGCGATGTCATTTACAAGCCTTGCAAAGTGAAAAACAGATCTTGTGCTTAACCTTTGCATCTCTGCTCAAGATGACCTAGTTGCAGGCACGGGGTACTTAGGATTTATTGGCTTTTTTTTTTTTTTTTTCCCCCCAGTTATTACTAATGCTAGCCTTAGTGGATACAATAGCATTGTTTACCTGAAAATTCCCCCTGTGTGCTAAATGCCTTTTAATACTCAACTGCCGGAAAACGGGCAAAGTGTACAGGAATGGCTTAAGAATTTTGTTAATTTAAAAAAAAAAAAAGAAAAAAAAGTTAGATGCCTGGTCTGATACCAAAAAAAGAAAAAAAAAAAAAGAAAAAAAGAGACTGAGAAATTCAGGCCAGCACTCTCCTCTCTAGTGCACTGAGGCGGTGCATGATTGAGAATGCTGCATGTTCTGTACCGTATGTACCGCTTAGAGGGGAAAATTAGAGATGTGTGTGTGTGCACATATATGTGTATGTTCGTTATTCTTTCAATTTCTGCCCATGTGGGAATACTGTGTAGGGGCTTGCTATTAGTTTGAGGGAAGGCTGAAAAAAATGAGGGGAAAAGAACCGTGATTGTAGATGTACCAGCTACAATTCCGTAGAATGCATTTTAAAATCACACACCTTTGGCCAATTTTGAGAAAACATTACCTTGGACCCAATCAAAGGGTGGTGGTGTAAAAAGGCAGCTTTCCTAGGAGAAACAAGTCTTGTTAAAGAAAATGCAAGATGAAGTGGTGGAGCTGCCACTTCAGGACTTCATGGGGAAGCCCAGGAGCCTCTCCAGAAGTTAAGTAGCTATTTTACAAAATGAAGGGTGTTACATGTCATAAGAAGGCATTTCAGAGTGTTTACTCGATAACTCTAAACGTCTTCGCTTTTCTGTGTTTATCAGAAATTCTGCTATCTGACAGTGTTTTAAAGCATCTCATTCCTCTCGGTTTTAATTCTTCAGAGAGGTGTTCCCACTTGCTTCTGTAAGCCTGACAGAAACGTTTATCTTTCCGGCTGAGCAGGGCTGGACACAGCTCCTGTGGAGCCCACCACCGCGTTTCTAAGCCTCAGACAGAGCGATGGGGTGGGGGGTGCTCACCCCGGCCTCAGAGCACCCTTCTCTGGTGTCCCAGCTCCTGCAGGCGTAGCTGGGTGAGAGTGAGAATTCAATTCTCAGGCTCCGGTCGGTTTTGCAGTTATTCTGTTCTAGTCTAACAGGGTCGTACGTAACCGTTGCAGTCTTTAGGGTGACCTCATACCTGCTTTTTTTGTTACTTTGTCAGCTTTTCGTAGCATCATACCTGTTAAAAGTCAAAAAGAGCTTTTAGGGTAGGTCAATTAGTCGATCCTCGATGAAAGCAGTGCTCTCTAATATTGTGAATCAGAAGTGTCAAAGGAAGGAGAAACGACCACTTTGCCCAGGCATTCAATACATGTCACCACAGTCCTCAGACATCCACACCCTCCTCCCCTACCCCTGGCACTGGCTCGCCCTGCCACCCCCACCTTCTCAGCAAATGCTTTGATTTTTTCATTCTTTCAGTTTTCCTCGAGCCAACGCAATCCCAGCTAATAGTACAAACAAAGCCAAAAGCCCAGCATGGTTGGATTTTTTCCACTTCTCTTGAAAAACCAAACTACAGTCTTGCTGGGGACACCCTCGTCAGGTAATTTTGCTGGGATTTTGCTTAGTAGTATGATCTCTTGTGGTTTTAGCGGACAGTATTGTGCCTTCCAGAGACATAAACAGAATTCCAACCAAGCGATTAGCTCACCCTATTAAACAAAAAGTAGTTCAGCACATAGTGTTTTCATATGCTAAAAGTATAAATCAAACATCTTTCAGGCTTGACCAAATGATTTTTTGACTCTCCTTTCTGACTCTCATGTAACTTGGGAAGGTGAAAGAAAGATGGCTGAAAGAATTGAAAGTTTAACCACAGGAAGGAATAAGAAAATAGTTCTCTGGATCATGACGTCAGCAAGATAAGGAGAAGTACAGAGAAGCAAGGGAGAGACTAACGTTCACCAGTGCTAGTCCTGGGCTGCTCAGCACTTCCCAGGTCTCTGCAGCATGTGGGTTATTGGATGATTTATGTTCATATCTCCTTGCTCCGTTTAAGAAGGCGACTATTGCTTTTGTTACAGCTGTTGTCTCCCATGCAATGGTTTTTTTTTTTTTTGAGTAGATAGAGTAGCTCATACTGCAGTGCCTCTCGATTACAAAACCATGGACAGTCCATGGCAAAGCCCACATCAAAGGAAAGCGATTGCAACTTTCTAAGTAACTTTAAATGAAGACAGTTTCTTTAAGAATCTGGGAACACGATGGATCATGTGTGAAGTGAAAATTGCACGTTGAATAAGTGAAAAGTTAAAAGTGTAGCCATATGGATGGCTGTTACCATCCTCATTCATCCCTTCCTTCCTGCACACACCTCTTTGGTCTCTACTGGGCTGGGTCTATTATTGCCGCTCCAGTTTCTTATTCTGATACCGAATGACATGTACAGTATGACCATTTTTTTCTTGCTATTTCTTCTTTGTGTGCTCTCAGGATCTTGTTCAGGCTGTTTTCTGATAAATACAAGTTGATTTTGTTTTTTGGTTTTTTTATATATCTGCCAGAGTAGGAGCCAGGAGGTCACTAATAAAATCTGAATGTTGGTACATGCATGCGCTTGGAAAGAAGAGGTAAAAATGGGGAGGGAATAAGATCGACGTGCTCACAGGCAGAGCAGAAGAAGGAGCTGAGCAGTATGTGTAGGGGCTGTGCATTTGAGGACCTGGGTTAGCGTGGTGCCAGAAGGGGTCTGTCTTGATGAGACTTCTGATCAAGATATAGGCTGATGGTTTAGGTGGAGGACAGGCGGTCTGAAGTAGAGGGAATCAGAATACTGGGGGCAGTTATTAAGAAAGCGGTAGTTTGGGGTGGGGAAGTGCTAGGGACCTTTGTGGTGGAACAGAAGAGGGATTTAAGAGTTTGAGCAGAGTTGCTTCACAGCAAAGTTCCTGAGCAGGAAGAAGAGTTTGTGGAAAATAAGGGCTTTGAGGAAGAAAAGTTGACGTGTTTCGGAGGCGAGAGCTGAGGTTGAGCACCAGGATGGTGTGTTATCGCAGCACGTTCCCTCCTCCAGTCTTTTCTATCCAGAACATGACGTGGTGGCAGGGACGTGCATACTGGTCTCCCACTTCTGAGCTAGGCCAGCTTCTTCCATTCTCTGTTTGGCCATTGTTGCGCTGGATTCATCCATGTTATGTCCATTTGGAGAGACTGCTGTAGTAGAATCACCAGCTCCAATGTACTGGAGCACCAGGCTGCGGGCTGGACCAGGCAGCCGTTGTTCAGTGAAGATGCCTGTTGAACTCCACAGGAGCTCTCTCTAAGTCAGAATAGCTGGACCAGAATTTTCAACACTGCATTGAAATCATTTATACCACCGTTGTGAAAAACATGGCCAAAACAACTCCGAAAGATGTGCATGTGATGTAGAGGTAGCATTTTATCTTTGTAAGAAAACTGCAAGGAAAGACTTATTAGTGTAGGTAAAAATAATTTTATGGCCTTTTACTTTTTTTCATAGCTGGAATTGCTATCTCTGCATATAATGATAATAAAACAAATATTTCTAGAGGTTAGGATAAATGAAATAGCTTTTTTTTTGGTTAAAATGTGCTTATTATGTTGCAGAAAAGGGTTATATTTTGATTAAAACATCATATGTAAATGTTTCCAGGTGTTCAAGTGTTGTTACTCAATGTGATATTAGAGGTAGAAGTGAAAAAGTCTCATCTTCATGTTATAACTGCCTTTTTTTAGAGAAAGATCTTTTTAACGTTTTTTCAAACCTGTTTGTATATCACGATCTTCTTTTTTTATATCTTCTTTTCATTCATGGATTTTCAAATGCTTACTAGTTCTCCTGCTCTGAGCACTGCTTACACATAACTGAGACATTTTCATGTTTTAAGACTGTAAAGCGTAGCAGTTTTCTCCACGTCTTTAAATTATATAAATTTTATATCCCCTTTCAAAATTTCCAATATGCTCCATCAGTTATTATCCCCATCAGCTGCCAAAGTATTAACATCAGTTGGAATAAAATGAATAACAAAGCAATTTCAGTCAGCATAGCGGTTAATTGGCTGCGCAGTTAGATATGCATATTAGGAAGTGTGGTTTCTATATTATTATTTCTGTCAATATGGCTTGTCAAAGAGGCATACAGTCTTCAGCAGTATTGCGGACAGTCTGGAGCACTGTAATCAAAAGTGGAATGTTGCTCATGGATTTCTGATAAGCATCTTTATACAAGCCCTACTGCCTTAGTACACGCACAGCTATTGATTGACTGGGGTGCCTTTACAAGAGCTAAATAAATAACACCGCTCTGCTGTCACTTATCAGCAATACCACTTTTGCCTCAGCCCGCGGTAACCGTGCTTTTCCAGATTTGGAGCGTGTTTTATTGTCTTTTAATCAAATACTGTTTGAAATAAGTTATCAGAAGAAATTAATTTAGCATTCAATACCGTGTATTTCCTGCTGTTTCTAATTTTCAAAGATGGCTTTTTTCTGATAGCAAGAAGTTGACTTGGCTTTAAGGCAAATTTCTTTCTCTCTCTTCATTTTAGTCCAGGGGGGAACTCTGTAGACGAAACTCAGGGGTAAAACTGCAATGCCCGGTGTGAGTAAGCGCAACCAACTCTACAGTCCTAATATTTTCTCAGCTTTCTCACACAGATGGTCATTACCATGGTTAACCGTAGGATGATATGCTTGATTATTATATTTTCCACGTATCACATAGTGTAGTTCACTGAACTTAATCTTTTGTCTTCTCCTTGGCCAAAGCTTGCAATAGTTCTTAACCTTTCTGAGGAATCAAGATGACATTAGTGACCCCTTCCTCGTCTTTCCCCGGTATCAGTTAATTTATCTCTTTCTTATTGAATTTGATGTCCTCAGATCTGCCCACAGTATCTGTAGCAAATTCTTCTAAACTAACAACTTCCTTTCTAGTTTGTAAATACAGTGTAGGCAGAGCCGATAGATCTTGCTGTGATAATAAGTTGACTTGTGAATGTAACTGTGATTATAAGTAGAATGGAACAGTCTGATTTGATGAGAGTAAGTGTATTATAAATAACGATGTTATTCTATAAAGTTAAAAGTAACAAACACATAGAAGAGAAGCCATGTCCTTACCATCATTTAGACTCTTTTTTTCCTTTCCCAATAACAACATGGATTCCTGGAAGTAATTTTCCCCCTTCTTTCTTATAACTTTATATACACTTGTGCCCAAGCATGTGCACGCACAAACATACGTATCACAGATGTTTCCTTATCGTGAGAAAATCATCTGTGATGCTAAGTTGAAAAAGAGAGCATTTCTCTAAGAGCTGAAAATGTTAAAAAGCATTCAGTGGCAATATTCATTAACCACAGATGTAATTGGTCAGAACAATATAATCAATTATTGTCTTCCCCCTTAGTTGACAGAAAAAACGAGCCAGTGAAATAACGTGGGAAAGGAGTAGTGCTACTGGATGTCACTCCATAGAGCTGGGATAAGGCGGTGGGGAGGATTCCATGCCTAGACTCAGTCACCATCTCTGGCTCGTGGTTAGTGAATCACCATAGAAAACTGTAGCAGTTGATTCCGAATTTCTGTGAGCACTAAACCGGCCAATTCCATCAAAATAGCTCTGGTTAAGGCTGTGACTGGCTCAAGAGTCAAAGAGCTTCACCATTTCCGGGGCTTGGTTGATAAGGAAAATGTACACATACAATAGACATATGGTATCCATGATCCCAAATCTCAGAAGGCAAGACAGGGTTGAAGCTGGGTTTACCTGAAGGGCTGGGGAATTTGCATAGTCTACATATTGGAACGGCACAATGACGAGTATTCCTTTTAAATACAAAGATAGGTGTTTCCTGAAGAGCCTGCTGCTGAAGCATGGAGAGAGACGGAGGGCTCAGCAAGAAAAGATTTGCTCAGATCATTCTGCTGTTCTGGGCCCTTAGCGGGGGATGCGCTCAGACACCTACTCAGAAATGACAGAAGTGTTAACTCTTTCTTTAGCTCTTTTTTTTTTACTGCAGCTGTATCTGCAAAGACACGCCAACATGCTTCTAAAGCAAGTTGACTGCTTTCCAAATATGTTCTTTTATCCCTGCATATCTGCGACTGAGTTAGGGCTTCTCTAATTTACTTCATTAATTCAGCTCATCTGCAATTGTAAAATAAAGAAGAGCAGAGAATGACTGGACTTGGATAAACTTCAAAAATGCTGAGAAACTTTCTCTACCTTGAAGAGGAGCCGGATGTAAAATTAATCCGTGCTTGCGTTGCTGAATTGCTGGAGTTGGTTGGCTTTCTCAGCGACAGCAACTCTAAAGCCCTGGGAAGCAGGTGGAAAGGAGATGGGGGAAAATGGCCATTGGCTTGGCTCCTCTTCAGTGGAGATCAGGAGATGTGAGGGAACCGAGGGCTGAAGAAGACACTGTTTCTGATCATTGGCCTGGGCCTGATTTGCTTTTATTGAGGTCAAGCACAAAATTTCCGCTGCGTGACCTGATCTGTTGTGCCTCTGTCAGATCTGATGTCCCTCATGCACGTAGCGCTTCTGGTGTGACCTCCCTCCACCGAAACAATGCTTTTTAAGCTGTGAATGAGTTATTGCAAATAACAATGGAAATACATGCATTTTTAAAACAGGTTTGATGCAGTTAGTGGATGTGTTCACGGTATTTCACATGACAAGTATTATGAGGGAGCTTTCAGCAAAAATAATGAATTGCCGTATTTATGGAAACATATGAGCGTGAATTGAATCATGCTGTTATTTTGGGTTTGGATATTCTGTGCCCACAGAGAGGGGTTTAGGAGTTGTGACAAAACAACAGATGTGAGATTAGCCCCTTTGGCTGTGTCTAAATGGATGCGTCTTAAAATGTTGGTGTCCCAGTTGGTCAGAACATGCTGTGGCTTCCATCCAAGCCCCATCCTTCCACCCATGCTCTTCTCAGGCTGGTTTGTGTCTGCAGTTTGCCTTGCTGTGGGTTTTAAATCTGCCTGGGGCGTGCACCCCAACCCTGGCATTCAGAGCAGCTCTCAAATACAGCTTTCAAATTCCAAAAAAACCCCAGAAATGCTGCGAATGTCCATCTTTCTAGATAATCTGTTACATCAAGTGAAGTCAAATAGAACATTATATGGGCAAGGGAAGCTTGGAGGGAAGTCTAACATTATTTTATTGCTTGGAAGTTCTACTTCAGTTCCAGCAGTATGACTGCTCACTTTATGTTCTACCAATTAATAGGCTTTCTTTTTCAAGTGGTTAAGAAACGTGCAACATGCTTTCATTAGAAATTGTTGTCTAGAATGTGTTATGTATGAGGGCACGTAGGCCAAAGGCTCGCTTCAGCTGTGCTGTCTTCTAATAGAAAACCAGTCATTCACTAAGATTGAGGCCAGAACATTTTTTGTAATGGTAATTTTAAACTTTTGTAGAAATCTTCTCACATTAGCTCATAAAGTTTGCTTTTCATCACTCAGCACAATTTGACAGCTTTAGCTGTTGTCTGACATGAATATAGTAAAATCCGCTCTATGGCGTTTGGAGGGAGAAGTTGGTGAAGAAAGAATAGTAACAACATTATTTTGCAGCAGCAACAACAAAAGCAAACATCTCCAAGTGAGATCTTGCTGTGCAAGACATTGCAAAAGTGTGGTTAAGCGTGCAGATAGGAGGAGTTGGTGGTCTGTTAGGAAGGACAGTGGCCTGCAAATACCTGAGCAAGACGCTTGAATTTCAGTTTGTAGCTTGCAGTGATTTCATATGATTATCTAAATGAAAATGCAGCTTGTACCTAAGTGTACAGGAGCTTAGTTTCCAAGAGCCTGAGGTCAGCAAAGGTAAATAATTAAATGGGGAAAAATGTGATACATCTGCTAGATATCTGTGGAGGCAGTTAGTTTAGATACGGCAGTTATTAACACTGATACAAATTGCAAGTGATTCAGCTGAAGACTCCTCGGATCCTATCTATTTATTGTACTTGTAGGATAAAATTTCCCTGTCAGGGGGCTTATGCCTTGGACTTTGGGAAGGTGGGTTTCAGTGCAATGTGTTTATCTCATGCAGCTTCTGCTGAGACTTGGACTAGGGACAAGTGCCACTGTTTGAGTTCAAGGTCACTGCTGGAGACATGGGAAAGGCTCATCCTAAGCTGGTCATAGCAAGTGTGGTGCGAGTAAATAAATATGTCAGGATTTTGCAAAAACATTCTGTTTGTTTCAAGTCACTTACGTGGTCTCTGCTGGCTATTTGATAAACACGCTCCTCTTTTTTTTTCTTTTTCCAAATGTAATTATTTGAATGGGAAGAAAAACTAAAAAAAAAAAGGGATTATATGCAACCTAGGAGTAAATTTATTTCTGCACACAATAGTGTGCGGTGGTACTTTTGTCTTCTGTAGGGTCAGTTAATGGCCAAAGTATAGTTTGAAAAAAAGGACTGGGGGGAGAAAAGGAGCAGCTGTTATTGCTAAATGATACTTAGAATAAATGCGTTCAAGATTGCTAAAAACTCCCCTGTTTCTAACTGTCATGTCCAAAAGGGGCATACATATATTAACCTGGCCTCTATAAGCACTGGTGTCTCCGTGGTGCCCCAGCCTGTCCTGGCAATAGGCTTGTCTGGAGTGGTTATTCCCGTTTCACGGGGAGGAGCCGAGACGTGGTAAATGAGCTTCTCGTTTGTGTTCCCTCTTGAATGATTCAAAGAAATCATGCAGTGGTCAGATTGGCCAGCTGACTGTTCCCTCCGTGTCTCTTGTGCGCTTGCCCGTGACATAAGAGACGTATCTGGGGCACGGCCAGAGTGTGTAACACTCTGTTGTCGATTGGCATAGCTTAAAGCAGATTCCATGCTGGTTCAGCGTATGCCATGCCTCAGTCATCCCTCCATAAGCAATTCATTGGGTAGTGCTTTTCCCACAGCTGCGTGTCAGGCAAAAAATAAACTAAGCGCAGCAGAGGTTAAGGATTATTCGGTTCAGCCTTTGCTTGTGCTTGTTAATGAAGAGCCATCCAGTTTGTTTCCAGAGTACACAGCTTTACCTATCTAAGTGTGACAAGCAGCTAACTGTAAGTCACACAGCAACCTGAAATGGGAAAAGGAATTCAACGAAGACTCGCTGAGTATTGTTGTTTCGTTCTATTCTATTGTGCTAATGCTAAGACCCAGGACCATTAAAACAATGTACTAGTTACTGAATGAATACCATTCTTCCTTCCTTTGGTGTGTAGGTCATACTGTGGGATTAATAGAGCTGATTTGGGGGGGGGGGACGACAAAAAAAAGGGTGATGCATAGTAATGATGGAGGGGAAGAAGAAAAGGAAAGTGGGTTGAGCAGGCAGAGCATACCTCTGTTTAAGAGAAAAGAAAAACAGAAATATCTTCTCCTTGTGAAAATTTTTGATTTTTTTTTTTTAACAGGGAATATTTTCCGAGTTAATTGGTTTGATTTTTACAGAGCTCCTGTAATGTAGAAAGGGCATAAAATACTGGAGTAAAAAAAAAAAGTAAAATCTTTATGTATGCCAGTACATCAAGCTTAGAGCTCTCGTGCCTTCACAGATGAGACTTGCCTGTCTTTCGGTATAAGTCAAATCTTTCCAAACTCCCTGTCAGCGCTTACATTTTTGGGGCCATATGGGGGGCAGTTCCCTTAAATATTGTTCTCTGCTTGTCTTGTGATTCCAGTTGCTCGTGGTATCTGATGTCTATTAAGTGAGAAGGGCAGTCATAATGCATTGAATCTAGATTTGAACTGGTGGTTTCACATCATGTCATTTTGTTTTACAGATACTGTTTGCCATTTAAATGTTCCCTCTCCATGTAATTGCTCTGGATGTTTGAATGTTGGCATCAGCAGGCGAGTTATTTTCTCTCCGTTCCATAAGTGAATGTGAATGGGGTGAGGATTTCGTTCAGTGAAGACACATCTAGCTTTGTTTGAAAGGATTATTTGCTTTCATATGTTACTTTAGGACCGTTAGGGTAATTAGCAGTTCATCAGAATGATTTCACAGGCCATTATTTGTGAGAAAGACTAGGACAAGGCTTTTTAGTGAGCCTGTGTGATTTACCACGTGTAGTGCCAAGAGATGTGAGGAGTCAGCAGTCACAGAGGGAAGGTCAGCATTAACTTTCTTTCACAATTTCATGGATTTTTTTTTT
>VXAK01011775.1:289649-344586 GCA_013399435.1 Arenaria interpres | reverse complement strand
TTTTTTTTTTTTTTGAGTAATACATCATGTCGTGTGTCTTTTTTACCTTATCTTAGCGGATGTTATAATTTTTAATATGATTTGTTTGTATTATGGTAGCGTCTAGAAATTTCAGTCAGAGGTTGTGAGCCCATTGTGCTAAGCAGATGGATTGAATAGAAAAAGAGAAGAAAGCTGAGGAAATAATCACTCTCTGCTGCTGACAGTACTCTCCAGGGTAGGTTTCAAAATAGCTCAAGAGCTGTGTAAAATTAATAAGCTGTTCCTCATGTACTGAAATCCTCTTTCATATTGTATTGGCATGAGGGATCTCTGTAGAGAGGAGGGGCTGCAAATAAGATTTGCCAGAGGATGGGGTTGAAGATTCTGCCTCGAAGTCCAGATTTTACTTTGAGTCCAATGGATGAGTGCTCTCCAACAGTATGCATGAAAGTGGTCTGTGTGGAATTTGTTCACTGCAACGTCTCTGGGTCACTGAAGTCTGCTTAGTCCCTCAGAGCAAGGTTTATTAGGCATAAAGTTTGAATCAGTGTCCTTTTGTTTCTTTAGCAGCTTTATAATTTTCTTCACTGATAGCAGAAAGACATGGGAAATCAGGGAGCATTGCTCTTATCCAGTAGAAACTTATTGAGATATTTTAGTAGCTTTTTGAGTTACTAGGTCGATTTGTATTCCCTTCTTGTCCCAAACCTCGTGGGATTGTTTACCTGATGTGCAAACCAGTAACACACAAAATCGAAGTATTAGCTATTTATTAGCAGTTCTGCGCAGAAATAGGTGCTAGGGGGTATTTCTGCAAAGATAGCACACTCAACATGGGAATAGTCATTCATTTATACATTCTAAATTAACATAATTAACCTATTAATCGTTTATCAACTTTTTACTGGTGCTCATAATTCGTTATCTTGAAGCTGATTGGTGTGAAATGTCCTTGTCTTCATTTAGAAGTATGGCGTGTCTTAATTTTACTGCACAGGCTCGGTGGGTGAGGCTCTTCAAGCGGAGGCAGGTATCCTAACTTATAGAGGAGGGGGTTTCATAGTATAATTAGTGAAGTTCACCTACAGGGAAGATTTCATGAGGTTTAGCCAAGTTTCTGGGGCAGTCAGCCCACTAAAGTTTCTCCTTACCCGGTCTTAGGTCCGTTTGTTCTTTCGATCCCATTGTCTTGTCAAGAACTGTTTACCCGAATGATTCAGAGATACAATCATAGGGGTTTCAACATCACTCTGATAGGGAAACATGTTCCCTTGGACTCCAGATTCACAGTGTGACATGAAGGTTTTGATTTTGTTGTGGCATTTTAAAAAATGTTATTTTTTTCATACAGTGTATGTCCACTGCATATATGCAGTAGAAAAACTAAAAATAAAGATATAGCACTGAATTGTAATTAGAAGGGAAAAAATCATTACCTGTCATGGAGAAAACTCTGAAATAATAAATACCACTGGCACATTTTACGGCTATCATAAATATTTATTCAGCGCATGTCCATAGGCTAAATTTATTACATCATTTTCACTTAAATGTGTTTATGAAACGATCCTTCTGCACACACACACATTTTATCAAATTTTAGATTCCTTGATTAATGGCACAGACCTTCTTCACCATGTGGCACAGTCTGTCATGCCTCTAATCCAGTTTTGAAATAAAGGTATTCTTAGATCTTCTTATAATAAAGCTATTCTTCTTGCTACACTTATACCTCTTTTCCTTATTTTCTTATAGAATGGATTAAGACTTAATAGTGATGTATTCCCTAATAAACACAGCTGGAGGACGGCTTCTTCCATTATCTTAGATATACCTTTGTTATGTCTTCATCAGAAGCCATTAGATATTCTTGGACAGTCACTTAGCAATATATAAAATGTTTCTTGTCTTTTCAGCAGAGACATCAATTCAAATGTTCTGGGTTATGTTGCTTAATTGTCAAGGAGTTAAATATGCGGGATGAAGTTACAGTAGTTAAAATGTACCGGTGTACATCCAATGTTTACAGGTAGCCCTCTTAAAGAAGTCTGGATGTATTGTCATGTTCAGCCATTCGATCTTAATTCTAAATCACCGGCGCATTGTCTCTGTGTTTTCTTTTGCAGTCAGTCAGCCAAAGACCCTGTAGAACATTTACCTCGCAGTCTTGCCATTTTAATTATCTGATAGAGTGTATTAAATTCTGGTAAAGGTAGAACTGATTACAATGTCTCTATAAGTTCATGCTTTATTAGTAGTTTTCTAGGAAATGGAAACCAAGTTTGTAGCAGATCTGAAAGGCGAGGACTCTCTGGTTCCCTGCTTTTCCATTGCATTTCAAACTTGGGTCTTTGGGTAGTGTCATCCCTGGCGTTCGGTGTTGCTGATTCAGTGTCTTGTATTTCAGTCAGTGAACTCATTTTAGTTCCAATTTGAATATACACAAACTGTTGCAGATTCACTAATAGTTATTCATGGAGTTAAAATGATTTCTCTGCCGTGTAGTATTTATCACAAGAGTAAAACAATGCAGGTGAATTCGTTGTATAAACACAGGTACTGTCCATCTAACCTGGATCACCAGCTTCTGAAAATCTAGGTCCTATGCATTATATGAGAGTAAAATAATCAATCAACAGTAACAAGATCTTATTAAAAAAAAAAAAAAGGGACTGATACAGCTACAGGCAAACTCATCTAAGCTGAATGCCCTTAATCATATATAGCAACATTATACACCATACAGAGGAAAACCTCTGGCCTCCTCCTTGGGAGATAATATGCACGAGAAACTCTCTCTGATGTGATTACCCAGATACTCTGAAAATAAGAAAATGATATATGTGTTAACTTAAGCTTTGTATGAGGGTTCTACATATTGTGTACAAAGTAGTGGTTGAGTGAACCAGGTTCTCACCACTCATGCCGCCATCACCCACAGCTCTCAGGCTGAGCTATGAGATGTCCAGTAGATACCATCTATACCAGTCGATACAGAGAGATGCTGTTGAATCTGGTCTGGTATTAGGAGCCAGGAACATCTAGGTCAGATCTTCTCCTAATAGAGAGGGTTGGAAGCTGTTTAATTTAATTTAATGGACATACCTCCAGGAAGATTGCCTGTTTAGCTTGATATCTAAATTGCTTTTTACAGCATTTGTGCTGGCAGCTCTGTTGAAGATGCAGGACTCTTCAAATGTCTCTGAGAGTTATCTAATCAAAGGTGTGATTGAACCTTTGGATAAAATATATTCTTCATTGTCACAAGCTCCGAAACTAGGAGAACATGCTCTGCTTCCACCTTGCCCAGCATCCCCCACTAGGAGCTGTGGTGGGAAGCTAATGTCACAGAAGGCATGGACAGTCCTGTTTGACTTAAGAAAGCAGACAAAGAGCCTTCACTGCAACTAAACTGCTGCTTAATTTATGTTCTTGTGAATCACAGGTAGCAATACAGTCTTTAGTGACTAAAAATTGTATATGGTAAACACTGTTGCCAAGATAGCCAAATGAATTATCCATGAACTGAAAGGTACACATCCTGAAATCTTATCCAGGTATTTTAGCAATTTAAAAGATGGCATTTTATATGCTGGGTATTTCTTAAACGTTCCATTAAATTGAGAACTCCTATATAAATGCTAATTTAATTAAAATGTCTTTACATCTTAAATATAAATGAAAACAACAGGCTTGAAGCCTTGCTGAAAGTTTGCATGGACGTCTACTTATGCATAATTTTTCTTATTTTCTGCAGCATTGTCTTTTTTTTTTTTTCTTTAAATGAACAATACACAAGAACATTTCCTGTCTTTTTTCTTCTAAGATTTCTTATAACAGAATATTTTTGACAGGCCACTTTTGCTTTCAGAATTAAAATTTCCCCCACAAATGGTTAGTAAGAATAACAAAACACTGTGTTTTAACTTGGTAGGCATGACGATGATACCAGTTGGCATTTAGCTGTCCCATATACTAGTTCATGCATGTGAAACAAAATGATTATACTTACAATTTTTGGTCATTTACCTAGATCCTATCAGAGAAAATTACTTTAAATGGAAAATAGTTATAAATTGATATTTTTTTTTTTCTTTTACCAAAAGTTCTTTATTTAGAGAAGAAAGTAGTGCTTCAGAGTCTGCAGGAGAGGCTGGAATTCTTTATCCACAGCATTGTCTGGACATACCAGATACCTGTTTCTTCACCAGTGGTATCAGCCCCTTGATAAGAGAATTGTGTGGTTGTGTGATAAACCTTCAGTTGTCTTCAACTATGATTTTTGGCAACCTGTACTGGATTCAAAATTATGGCCCTTTGAAGTAAGATAGTTTTCAATCATGCACACATACACTTATATACATGTGTGTGCATTTTCCTTGTAAGGAAACGCATTGCAATTATTAAGACAATGCTGTTACCGTGCCTTCTGCCTCCTGAATGGTGAATGAAAAAAAAAAGGGTGACTGACGTAGCTATTGCAATGAAATGTTTAATGAGGCAGGTTCTGATTTCAGACATCCTAAACAATCAGGCTATATTTACACGTGTTTAGAATCATAGAATTATAGAATGGTTCAGGTTAGAAGGGATATTAAAGGTCATTGTGTTCCAACCCCCCTGCCCTGGGCAGGGACACCTCCCACCAGACCAGGTTGCTCAAAGCCCCATCCAGCCTGGCCCTGAACCCCTCCAGGGATGGGGCAGCCACAGCTTCTCTGGGCAACCTGTTCCAGTGTCTCACCACCCTCACAGGAAAGAATTTCTTCATAATATCTAATCTAAATCTCCCCTCTTTCAGTTTAGAACCATTACCCCTCGTCCTATTGCTCCCCTCCCCATCTCTCCTGTAGCCCCCTTTGGGTACTGGAAGGGGCTATAAGGTCTCCTCAGAGCCTTCTCTTCTTCAGGCTGAACAACCCCAAGTCTCTCAGCCTGAATCTATCATCTTAGCTCAAAAGCTGCCTCTGTGTATAAAGGCGTGATTTTAGCTGTCTGTAAGTCCCACGTAAGGACACGAGTGTATTCACACAGAGTATTTAATCAGCAAGTCTGGTGTTAAGCACAGGAGTGGGAGCAGAGATCTCCCCGTGCTCTGGTGGGCTCCCTGTGGCAGCTCTGGGAAGTTAGTTTTATTACTAGTGGTTCTCAGGCTCCTCCTCTGAAAATTAAGAATTCCTCCGTGCCTCCTGTAGGGCGGGTAAGAATCTTGAGTAAAATATATTGTGAATGCACAGATAAGGAACAACATTCTGTAATTGTTATTTTAAAAGGGATTTACATATATTGCTCTTGGGTCAGGCACTTGCAACATTCACATCCACTGCTTTAAAATAAGGCTAAGCCGAAGGGTCAGTGAGAGCGTCAGGCTATTTTTTCTTCAGAGATTTTAATGTCTTGTTCAACTGTATGGCAAAAATCTTTCATTTCCAGTTCTTAAAAGCATTTTTTTTAATCCAACAATAGAAGGCTGCGGAATGTAACAAATTGTGAATCTGGTGAGTCGTGTTTGATCTCCCATCTTTTAGGCATCAGTGGGAATGATGCGGTAACTGCTCTGTTCATAAAATTCCCATTGATACAAAGGCGTGTTTGAGACATCAAGCAGAATTTAGATCCAGATCTCTCATGGCAGAATTGAGTAGTGGTAAACTTGTAATTACAGCATTGGTACAAAGCAATAATGATGAATAATTACTGTTTCCAGAAGGGATACAAATATTTATAATTTCTTGGATGCTATTAGTACATGTACCTTGTTTAGTGTGGTCAGAAGTATCTTTTCAACTTCGCCCCTGTAGGTTGGGAGATTTTGATGTGCCTGTATAACCTAAAATTCTTTTTGACTTTTTTTTTCCTACTTCCATTCTCAATCAACTTCTGTTGTCATGGGTATTTAACACAATTCTCTGCATAGAAGAGTCATAGTTCAGATATTCATTTAGCAGAAGAGACATGAAAGTGTCACCTGTGGATGTTGTTCAAGGCTTGTTTCCACGCTAGGGTCAGAAAAAATGATTTTGCCACAGCAGATAGGATAGAAAGTACTGTTTTCAGGTTCCATAATCAAGACAAATACAACTGCCTGTTGCCATGCATCATATATTTTCCACATTATAGTAATGGATGCACTGCTGCCACCTGCTATGTCAGGACTTCCAGCTAATTGGAATAAGTTATGTGTGTTCCAGTTACTCTTATGGTCTATAAAAGGCTGCTTTGTCCTAAACTAGATAATAATTTTTGATGGATTTCCTTATGGTAGCAGATATTGCTGTACTCTGGTGAGAACCATTGTTTTTCACAAACACAGGTGTTTTAGGCACGTATTAGGGCTTTAGAGACGATTCTTTCTACTGAGTTTATGCTAAGGCTATCATTTGGTGTAGGTGATATGACCCAGATCCAGGTGCATTAAATCCTGAAAGGGACATGAATAGCTGTGGTTGCTGGTACCATCCACTCAGGGCTGGTGGCTGTAAAACTGGTATGTGCCTGGCTGCATCAGCCCAATCTGCCACAGTTCACAGAATCACAGGATGGTATGGGGTTGGAAGGGACCTCTGGAGATCATCTAGTCCAACCCCCCTGCCAGAGCACATCCTCCTAGAGCAGGTTGCACAGGAACATGTCCAGGTGGGTTTTGAATGTCTCCAGAGAAGGAGACTCCACCACCTCCTTGGGCAGCCTCTTCCAGGGCTCTGCCACCCTCAAAGGAAAGAAGTTCCTCCTCGTGTTTAGGTGGAACTTCCTATGTTCAAGTTTGGGCCTGTTCCCTCTTGTCCTGCCACTGGGCACTATAGAAAAAAGACTGGCCCCATTCTCCTGACACCAATCCTTTAAGTATTGATAAACATTGATAAGATGCCCCCTCAGTCTTCTCCAGACTAAGATGACCCAAGTCCCTCAGCCTTTCCTCATAAGAGAGATGTTCTAGTCCCCTCATCATCTTCATAGCCCTTCCATCAAAAGCAGTTACATTCTCCTGTGGCTGTGAGAAGGGGTCAGGCCATGTGAATCACAGGTGAGGTAACTGCAAGGGTAAAGAAGGAACCTTGAGTGTGCGTGACGAGCTCTGCGTGACATGGTCCACTTGACCTGATGGGGGTACGGCAGATCCACTGCTCTCTCAGCTTCACCCAGAAGCTGAGAAGGTGGAAAATGTCCCCTGACATGAAGGGTGGAAAATGTCCCCTCCTCTCTCAGCTTCTGCACCCAGCTGGGGGAAAATTGTCCCCAGGATCTCAGAGAACGCATGACCTTGTTCCTGTGTTTTCTCTGAATTTCTTGTCTTTCTTGTTTGTTTGTTGTTGTTTGTTTTTTTTCTCCTCTCAGTGGTTGTAATCTTGTCTTACAGTAGAGCCCTGACATCAGAAATCAGAAATGTGGTACTTTTTAGGTGAGGTTGATTCTTGAAATATAAATCTAACTTGATTTGGACTATGCTCATTTAACAAGAGCTGGAGCTGTGTGAATACCAGAGCGTAGTGTGTACATCTCTTTAAGTAGGTTTTTTTCCCATTACTATTTCCCGTAGTAAGTGATTTATGACTTTTAAAAGGTACCAGACTCCTGGATTTTAATCTTTGTCTGATACTCAGGGTTACAGATATGGCATGACAGAGTAACAAAGGGAAATAAATGTGTGTGATCCATTGTTGCTCCTGTGCTGGGTCTGGAGAGCGCGTATTTTGTCTGCGGCAGGAAACCTGACCTCTTCAGAGGGTAGAAACTCTTGCTTTTGCCTCTCAGGTGCCTCATTTGGTCCCCACTATCGGCCAATGAGCGGTCCTGCTGAAACTGCAGGTTTCATTCTTCAAACCTTCATCTTCCTTACTTCAAAACTAATTGGAATGGTCTCTTTTCTTGCTCCCTTTTCCTCCCCACCTCTTCCAGCCTACTTTTTTTAGGTGAGATGGTAGGTGATAGCAATAATATGCTCAAGCTTATGGCCAGTTATCATTGTAAAAAGCAGGCTCGCTATTTTGTAAAAGAAAAAAAAAAAGAATATTATATGATGATGTGCTATAAAAATAGGAGAAAATGAGAATTCATATTTTATAATAAAAATGTTCAGTACCTTTTAGCACTTGTCATGATAGCAATAAGAAAAAAAGAAGTGACATTACACTGGGTGTAAAATGGTGGAATTTTTTGTGCGATGAATCTCTTTTGTACCCCTTCGTGCCCCATCTCAACCTCCTGACAATGCCATGTAGTGTTAGTCCTAGCAGAATTGTGAGGGGAGCCTTCAGAAAGCAATCTTCAGTCTTAGAGGCTACTTGTGTCGTGAAGAAAAGAAAACTTCTGTGCTAACTGCTAGGGAAAGTATTTGCTACTTGTTTTGGGTCTCTTCATCAGTTCATTGGAGAACAGTTCATTTAAAATTTATGTTCTTGCAGAACATGCAGGTTCTTTTGAGATCTCTATGATGACCTTTTTGCTCATTTAATAACACTTTTTTATGTATGAGATTATATGAAATGTACAGAATATCTGAAATGAAGTTTATATATTACATAAACACCTATTGCTTTACAAAACATATCTTAAAGCTAGCTCTCTTAAACCTGTCAATTCAGTTAATGCATGGAAGGACGCATGCCTGTTGGTGAAGTTGTCAGTCTTGTTGGTTCAAAATACACTAACGAACTAAATACATGGGGGTTTTTTGTACTTTTCCTATAAAAATACTGTCTGTTGACTTATGGTAGAAGTGTGACTTGAACAGAGTATTGGTTAGTGTTTTCACTAGATGCTTCGTGTTTGCAAACCTGATAAGATAGCTATTCTAAGGAACTACAAAGCTAAGTCCATGAGCCGCCGCAGCAAAGCTGGTGCAGCTAATTAATCACTACTCCAGCCAGTCTTAGCTTTTTGGTACAGTAGGTTTGGTCACATACAAATGTCAGTAGAAATGGGAATTAGCCTGTGATTGACAGTGTCTTGACTATGTAATTAATAATTTTCCTTTAAATGTGTGTTAGTCAAAGACTTAGTTATTTTTAAGAAGACTGAAGGATCTGAGCAATGCCCTTTGTCTTTGATCATCTCTTAAACTTGTAATTAAAAGTATCTAAAGCTAATAATAGTTTTTCCTCCAAAAGAGGTTTGCCAAAATGGAGGAATCTTGCTAGATTAATTAATCTCTGCTCTTGCTGAGAGCAGAGTGTATAGACTTTGAAGACTGAAAGTTGCAAAGCCTCGTTTTATGCTGACACTCCACATACAACATTTGCAGAGGAGTTTGGGCTTAGCGGTGCCCACATCTAGCCTTCTCTTTCCCAAGGATTTTTTTCAAACTGTTTTCACTGGGAAGGAGTTGGGAAATAAGGATTAGAAAAGCAATGTAAAAATACTTGGATTCTCCTTTCTCTCCGTCTGTAAATCTAAAAAAAAAATAGAAAAAATTTACAGTGGTAAGTTACTAAACACTCCTCACCTCATTACTTGAATTGGGGAAACTTTGAGTCAAAAATCGGTTTTCATATTTAGGTGGATGAATAAATGTCTCAGCATCTGTATTCTTTCCCAGTTCTGTTCCAGTTTACCGTGTTTTGTCCCTTTGCTCCTTTCTTCAACCTTTTGCAGCCCATACTTGCCAGGGATTGTATTTTCCAGCACCAGTTTGCTCACAGTGGCTCTGGAAAAAGCTGTGGTTCAAGAAATTATTCCTACCTGAGGAAAGGTGGTCTTTTTGACAAGACCCAGAGGTGTACTACTATCAAAAGATTCATTCACTGAATTCATATTCCATGATTCATAATTCTAATGAGATTTTGGTTATTCATGCAGTAGTTATTCAGAGATTATTCTCTACTTATTCAAATATGCAAGCACTGAGCTATGATACTTTCTTTTGAAGAATACTTGCAGAAATCAGTTGCTCTTAAAACATTTATTTTACATGCAACAGTTTACCTCTTGTTTACTTTATGAATGCATGCGGCGAAGATGAGCTATATAAGCCAAGTGAAAATGCAGCTATGGTAATATACATTGAAGGGGCACTCAGTAAGCCAGTAGCATTTTGTCTTGCTCATTTTTGTCACCAGTAATTTTACAGAAAGAAAGGAACCTAGCGCTCGATATATATTGAGAGAACATCGAAGTTATAGTGATTTATATATTGCAACTCTGCCATAATAGAGAAAGGACCATATGTAGAATGAAGTAATATGATATGAAATAAAGTGATGCAGGACAAGAACCGACAGTTGCATTACATTATTCAGTGGAACAGAATCTGAAACTGCTGCAGGGGAATGAATACATGATACATAACATGGACCAATATATCATGTAGATCATTTAATATATTGAAAAACTGATGTATAATGCACTATTGAAATGGGGTGTATAATGTATTCTGTAGAGAGAATTTTCTTTCAGTCCTCCTGACTTAGGCACGGACATAATGGAATATGTTGTTGTGTTAAAGAGTAGCTGACCTTGCCTCCATTTACAAAAGGAGAAGAATCTATAAATGAGCTGTTTCATAAAGAGGACTATGTGATTAAGAAAATTGATTTCCCAAAGCAGTAGCGTCAGGGTCAAATCAATCGTGGACATAATCAAAGAATATACTTTTTTTTCTGTGAATTGTGTAATAATCTTTTAACAAATACAGTGCTCCAAAAAGTCAGAATCATTACATTTAAGAAAGATGTAAGCTATCCAGAAGGAGAGCTTGTGATATGTGGAATGAGTGTTCAGTCAACAGAAAAGCTTTATTTTTTAGTGTTTACTCTAGGCATTTTTTTTCACTAGTGATTGGTTGCATATACCCTGCATCAGTCTGCCCACATCCAGGATCCAATTAGTTTTTTGAACTACTGAGTAGTATTTTTTCGTGCCCCCTCATTGATTTATAATAACTAGAAGTAAGCTTAATTAAGAACATATCTTTTTTTGTAAGAGAATCAAGAAGGTCTGGCGGAGTCACTTACAATTCAACTTCAAGCAAATAAAATATCTTGTTGAAACTGGAAAAAATCTCCCTAAGGATTATTAAATGCCTTTTACAGGTGTGAAAAGGATCTCATGTTTTTAACAAATACATCAATAAAGAATTTTCACACATTTATAAAGCCTGTTGCTAAACTGGGGAGACGTCTTGTTTCTTAATGTAGGTGACTAAATGCTTCAGGAGATGCATGTCCCCCGAGGCACTCAATTTAAATGCCAGCCTATTTAATGCATTCTGTAAGAACAGAAGCACAGCTTATAAAAAGAACATTAAAGCATATTTATACTCTGAATATTGGCTAGGGATCGTACTATCAGTAAGTGTAGTTTTTCAGCTAGGTTGCATCAACAAGGGCACCACCGGCAGAGATAAGTAAGTCATTATCCCACTCTGCTCAGCACTTGTTGGGCCACACCTGGAATAGTGTGTTCAGTTTTGGTCCCTGCATACAAAGAAGCTANTGGGTTTGCTCAGCCTTGAGAAAAGAAGGCTTAGGGAACCTTATCACCGTGTTCCATTATTTAAAGGGTGGTTATAAAGAAGACAGAGACTCACTTTTTAAAAGGAGTCACATGGAAAAGATGAGGGGTGATGGGTACAAGTTATTCCTGGGGAGATTCCGATTGGATATTGTGAAAATTTTTCACAATGAGAACAATCAGTCACTGGAATAATCTCCCCAGGGAAGTGGTGGGTTGCCCAACACTGGACACCTTTAAGATTCAGCTGGACAGGGTGATGGCCCATCTTGTCTAGACCATTATTTTGCCCAGAAAAGTTGGATCAGATGATCTCGAGGTCCCTTCCAACCTGGGATTCTGTGATTCTATGATATTTCACTCATTAGTTGCGTAGGTGCATTGAGCTGTAGAACAGGTTAATATGTGGTGTGTATTTTGGCTGGAAACATAGGGCTGTTTCACCATCCGGATGTAACTCCTGCTGAGAGTTCTTTAAAGTGAGTGAGTTTATAATAATGCAATCTGAGAGAGATGGCCTTTCTGATCCAACAACGTATGCTTTCTTGTTGGGGATGAGTAAAATGGTGCAAGAATTTGACAAATAGCATTTTTATATACTACCGTGCAGGTTCAATAAAAGGAACTGTTTAAGCTGTGTACACAGGCTACATTGCAGTTGTGAGCCAGTGCTGAATTATACAAGGTACTTGTCCTACATAAATAAATTTATACTTTGGACACTTGCCTAATCCAAAGCCCATTAGAGTCAAAGTTATACTCTTTGGATCAAGGTCCTAAATGAGAACTCTGTGGAGTTATTGTATGGTCTGCAGAAATCCCAACACAGTAGCTCTTAAAACTAGACTCCTTGCTTGCTTTTTTTTTTTTTTTTCCCTGTTTTCATCTCCCAACTTTTGTATTCCCCTTTCCAATACACACGTTTTTTCTCATGTCTATTGCATTTTTGTTTGCTGCTGACCAGTCCTTACTATTTTTTCCCCCTTTCTTTGTGCTTCATTTTCTTTCTGTTTTACTTTACCTCTTGTTTCCATCTCTTATCTTTATCCCCTTTACCTTTCTTCTCTTTTTTGGAGGCATAAACCCTCCCTCTTAGTTCTTTGTATTTAGCTGCATAACAAGGAGATCAATAGAGAGCATCTCTTTCCATCGGAGACTGGTCCACAACCCACCTTAGAAGCGAAGAGATGCTGAGGCTCATTCCCTGAGTTTCTAAAGGATACTGCATATGCCCTATTTAATTTGCTGCTTTCTCGGTTCATTGCATTGACCTGCTCTGGCATAGGGTAAGGTTTCAAAAGCGCTGAAGTCAGCTGAAGGGTCAGAGAATATGTCTATGTGGGAAACCCAGGTGAACTGTGCCCGCTTTCTGAACTGATGAAAAGCCATATGGCTTATCAGCACGACTCAGTAGCCTTCCCTTGTGCTAGGCACGTTTTCTGGATGCCATGAGGGGGGTGAATTATCAACTGCTAGTAAAAGACACTGTAGAGACACCTTACATATAATGTAGTAATACATACAGCTTTCTAAGCGCCTGAATTGCTTCTGAAAATGATTTGTTGATGCCCTTTAGAATTTTGCCCCAAAGTGCAAATAGCGTTTTTTCAAAGGAAATAAACTTGTTCAGCTTTTAGTCATTATTAGTGATGGAGTTAGGCAATAAATATTAGGCATCAGGTTCTAATCTAGACCCACATTGTATTGAGATGGTGTATGTGAGTTTGTATGAGGTGGTTGGGGAGTGAGGCAGGTGGGCAGGAAGCAGGATTTTGTGAAGTGACTACTCTGAAAGCTACCCAAGTGATCAGAAAAGGTTGTTAGGTTCACTTAAAAAAAGAGAAAATTCCTTCTATATATTAAAAAACCCACAACATTTTAAATAGGGGATTTGGGGTTAAATTCTTCCTCCCTTCCGGAGGAATGTACATTGGATTTAAAGGATTTAGGAAGAAATTCTTTCCTGTGAGGGTGGTAAGACACTGGAACAGGTTGCCCAGAGAAGCTGTGGCTGCCCCATCCCTGGAGGGGTTCAAGGCCAGGCTGGATGGGGCTTGGAGCAACCTGGTCTGGTGGGAGGTGTCCCTGCCCATGGCCCGGGGTTGGAACTGGATGATCTTTAAGGTCCCTTCCAACCTGAACTATTCTATGGTTCTGTGATTCTATGACTGTGCTTTAATGGAGACTGTTCATTTTTATCTGAAATCAGTTGAAGGAGATGAAAGATTTCTACATGAGCAGGGACAAGATGGGCAATCCTGGGAAGCTGGAGCTCGTACTCCAGCACGCTGAATGCCCTGTGAGCACCTATATTCTTTCCAAGTGCAAGGATTATAGGTCTCAATTAACAGAAACCTGCTGGCCCTATTATTCCACCGCGGTGTAAGACTAGCTGTTATTGAGGAGTCTCATTCATTCCTGGATTTTCTGCATGTTCTCTAGAAGTACAGCTTGAGCAGTGTACATCCGAAATCTGGCCAGTTCAGTGAAGTCTTCTCCACAGCTTTGGAGCCAACCAACTAGCTCCCTTTTATCTTGTATGAAAACCTTATCAGACCAACATATTTGCATAGGTATTCAGACTAATGGCAAGGGAAGGTGGGGCTGAGTCCTTCATGGAAGAATCTTGTGCAATAGATGGTGGATAGAAACAGCCTGCAGCCTTGTAGAGTTTGAAAGAAGAACAATCTTGCAGCTGTAAAATATTTTTAAATATTTCAGCAACACTCTTCCTATAGTATTGCTCATAACCTACTGTATCCTCTTCAGTTCTCTTATTGCCTGCCCCCCCCCCCCCAAGAGCAAAGGGGTGCAAATGGAAGTCTGCCATAAATAGGAAAGAAGCATGTTGTTGTAACTTTCATATTAGTGTTTTTTTACTCAGTAGCACTAAAAGCCCCTGTTTTTGTAGTTTTGGTGTATTGGCTTTTTCTAGAAGGCAGAGCAGTTTATTTCTCTGTACTTTAGGAAAAGAAAACCAAACAAGTGGACTTTTTGTGCGATTTGTTTGGGACACCATTAAATCAGAAGTAAAACTGGATGTGAGTGTGGAGTTGCTGCATATCATTAATTCTGTTGCACAGAGTTTGCTAATGAAAAATATGACACAGTAATATTGTATGAAGTCATTGTTTGCTAAGAGCAGGGTATTCATTTGCCTTTGCATTTAGAACAGGTGCTGCTGAGGAATGTGTAGGCCATTTCCAGATAAATTAATTTTCCTGAACGTACAATATTTTAGGTTTTTTTTAATGGCATGTTTTAATTATTTCTATCATTCTGGGGTTTTTTGGTGGGTTTACTTATTTTTTTTTCTCATGCTGCTTAACAAGGTTAATATTTAGAATAAACAACTTTATTTGTATAGTGGATTTGTAATTAAATACTATCAAACCATTATCTGTCTTGACTAAAGTAAACTGCATACAAAATAGGAACGAAAGACAACTATTCATTCACTTTTCTGTAGCAATGACTATTATTAGTAGCGGTATAGCAGAAAACACTAAATCTGAGGTATGTTTCAGGGTCAGTATACAATATAGTATTTCTATGTTTCATCTGTTAGCAATTAACGTGTAAACTGTATAATGGTTGTATAATATTGTAACAGTAAGTTTTAGGGGCTTTGCTCTCTGAGATGGTGAATATGCTTAAATGTAGGTTTCTCAGATTAAAATATTGATCCTTCCTTCGAAAGTGGGGAAAGTACTTTTGTGCATAAAGAAGTCATATATATTATGAAAATGTCTGAAGTTTTTTAGAATAACATTCTAACTGTTCAGCAGTTGTTTTACGTAACAAGCAATAGGATAGCTACAAATACACTTGCCTGTATATTCTTCTATGTACATTCAAGTTCAAATTAATTCAGTGTACTGCATTAATGATCCCACTTTAAAATTAACTGTGTGTTTTCCAGGGATTTTTTAATAATAAATAAATGTAACCTTACGATTTACATGGAGGTTGGAAATTCGGTGCAGCAGAATCACTTCGTTCACAAGTGTGGTCCATACAGTGTGGCACCTCTAGGAGAAGGATAACAGGGATTGCTGTCTTTTCCTTTGATTTTCAGAAATCCTGCGCAGATAACCTTGACGTCATCAATTCTTGCCAATAAATACAAAACTGAGCACATGCAAGCTTTCTGTAAGATTAATGAATTACTTAACTTGTGTGTAGAAGAACATTCTTTCTGCTTTGAGACAAAGAGAACATAAAATACTATGAGGGTTTGGGTCAGCTCAGAGTGTTACCACTCAAGGAATTTTATAACTCAAGGAATTTGGAGTGTTACTTGCTCAAAGCATATATTCACAGGAGAACAAAAAGTAAGTTTCTAACCAACCTGAAATAGTCCCCAGTTTGCGACAAAGTACTAGGCAGACATATCAACCAAAACAAGTGAAAAATCTGCCCACTCTATGTCTGGCTCATATGCATCAGGTTGAAATGAGCATCTAGGTATATATAGAAAATGAATGGAGAATAAAACCTAAATTAAATAAATAAAACCTAAACCTAATCTTTCATTTTATTCTAGTTATCCTTCTTTAAAATAAAGAAGAAAATACTCCCTAAAAATTTAGTGGAGCATGCGCAGGTTTCCCAATCTCTCTATGTATCTGTTTGATCATGTAAAATTAAAAGTTGCTTACGGTTTTCTATTCTCTTATGTGATAATGTGAAAGCTTCCCCCTTCCTTCCCCCCTTTCTATTACTCGTGGTTCATGACAGGAGAGAAGTGATGGTCTGTGGGGAAGTCGAATGCCATGAACCATAGCTGGTCAGTTATTCCCAAGGAAAATGCCTGTGTAGGTTCTTGTTAGGTTTTTGGATTCTTGTTTCTTTCACAAAGCCTGGCTGGTGAAACAGCTTCAGTTTTCTTGGCACGTTTTAAATGCTTTCTGTGCCAGTGAGGTCTTCTTGTTGTTCTGTGCACGTGATGGGTTTACACTGCGTGTTGCGTATTTGCTTTGTATGCTCGTTGCTCCAGCCTCAAGAAGGATGCTCTGTGTTAACAGGATAATTTACAGATGTGCTTTTAGGTTTGCCTTCCAAGTCGAGGTGTTAGTGTGCTTTTCCGCTGAGGCTGAGTTAGGCGGTGGGATGGCTTGTTTTCCTCTCCTAATGTAGGCAGAGTAAATTGATATATGGATTTAATGGCCTGCACTCAGAATCTGTTATGATGGATTCCTTAAAATGAAGTGATATAAACAATTATACAGAATTAGGCCATTCAAAGACAAAACAAGGTCTAGAAGGAGATTTTCTTCTGAAATGAATCTTTTGTCATACCTATCTAGTCAGGGAAATTATACCGGTGTAAAGTAAATGCAGGTGAGCTCATAAGCAGACTTGTTTTTTTCCAACTTGTCTGCTAAACACTGTGCGTTTTAGGAATATGTTTCAAATTGAATACGCTCATGCTCTGGGCAAAGTAAAGTGAGAAGTAAAGCACAGTGGTAGTTCCTTGTGACAAAAGGGGCTTCCCAGAGCTTTGCTTTTCTTCTCTCTCTACCTCTTTCTGCAGAGGAAACCTAAAGGTGGAAGTAGAGGGGAAAAAAAGCTTGTGAGGCGAACTGCGAACTGTGTTTGTATGTTTGGCTCGTTGCAGAAATATCCTTGGGTTCAGGCTGCTGTCGCTGCTGGTTCTTTGACACTTACATCTTGCGGATCTGTCATAAATGGAGATCCATCCATAGTAGCAGACAGGATTGGGTTTTGGTCGTCAGAAGAATAATTCTTCTTAAATCCAGTTACCAAGAAATTCCACACTGGCAGCTTCCTGCATTAAAGGGCTTTTCTACAGTGTGAAGGTGACAGTCTGAGGATGTACTAATATTTGGTGCTGATTCCCTGCCTGATTTGAAGAGGAAAATTCTGTCCTCATTTACTTTGTCCTTATTAGTGGCTGAATTCCAAACGGTAGAAATATCCCTCAAGTGGCTTCATAAAAGATTGGAGATAATCTGAGGCAGCTGATTTATTATTCTCTGTTCTCAGGCCAGAGAGGAGTTACCGTAAAGAGAGACCTCATATATATTCAAATCTGGAGGAAAACTGGAGTTATATTTTTGTGGATTTTAATGCACGTAGCAATGTCTTTAAAAAGCTGACTGCGAAACACGTTTAAAACTTTACACCACAGCAGCAAAACTGACGTTCAAGAGACTGTAGTTCTTGCAATTTCCTTTGAAGTGGGAGAAGCATCGCTACCGAGTTTAATTCCTCTGATTTGTGGCTCATGGACCTTCCAGTCACACTTTCCTTTCAAGTAAACTTTCTTTTTTCCTTTTTTTCTTTTCTTCTTTCCTTTTTTTATTGGATCTTTTTACACTTTCCCTTTGGGTCTGATACTGTGAGGTGTCTTTTGGGAAGAGTTAGATGCTTTTAACTCCTGGAGACTTTCCTGGATGTTGGATACATTCAGCACATCACAGGAGAGTGTCCCTTAAAGTTCCCTTTGATTCTGCAGAGCGAAGAAGGGACAGCAATGATGGTGAGTGTGTTATGCCAGGCTAAATAGGCACCTATCTGTAAAAGCATGATTTTATAAACCAAGAGATTACTCACACCAGTAACAACATCCTGTGGGCAAACCTGTAGTTTACATTATAATCCCTGCAATCTTTTCTAAGTTTTACAAACAACTCTCTCCCTGGCCAGCTCAGCTGATAATACTGTTTCTTCCTAATACATCCTTGCAATACACAGCCAAAAAATGTCACACAAAGTAAATGGCTTTACTCTGTAACTTGCTTAGTGCATTATTTTCAGTTTCCCAGGAGACATTCTTAGACTTCAAAGCGTACAATGCATAGATGGTATTTCGGCTCTGCAGAGCATCTTATTTTCCTTAGCCATCCTTTTTTTTTTTTTTTTTTACCTTGCACTAAAGAATCCGTGCCACTAATTGGGCCAGCAATTTCTTGTCATACCATGCTAAGTAATGTATTTCTTACCTGGTACTCAATGGCTTCTTCAATTGTTTATTACACTTTGGGCAAACTTAGCAATTAAGGGCAACATGAATGTTTAATTAAGAAAAAAAAGTGGAGGACGGGATATTAATTTTCAAGCAGTCTATTGGATAAATTTAAATTACCCATTACCTCATCAAAATGCCAGAAATTTTCTGCATATATGCATGCAGAAAATTTCATCCTGCTCTTTGTAAATTTGAAACAGCCAAGAGAAAAGCTGTTCCTTTATTGGAGCAAATATGGGAAACATTCTGTCCTTGTTAGAAATGATATTGTTAATCGTCTTGCAAAACTGCCTTCTATTTTTTCATTTAAAAATTAATTTCTAATGACCTCTCAGTGTGGTAAGTGCTAACAATAACTGGTTTGCTCAGGAAACACCATTGCCATTTGAGATTCATAATTCTGGATGGAATTCTTTTCCTTTTTAAAAATTAATGAATTTACTAAAGATTAACTGATTGTGAAATGTACTGATTTGTTTCCTTCCTGTCTGCTCATTTCAAGTGACTTGATTCTATGGGAAATCAATATTAGTGGTGTACCTGCGTGTCTCTACCTGTAATTTCCGTCTCCTACATGTATGTATATGTATGGAAAGAAATGCTTTGTCTTCCTGACATAAGTTTGTTTGCAATGTCACTCAGCTTTTTATGTGGCAGCAGTATCTTTGTTGTTTTATCTGCATCCTGCAGAATTAATTGTTTTGAAATTTTTTAAAAATTTCTTTTTTTTGCTTCTCCTCATTCTTACTTTTAGCGTCTGAGTAGTTTAGTTTTATTCCAAGTATTTTCCCCGGGTAATACTATGCGTTCCTAATGCTGATCTGAAAATTCTTTATGATCTTTTTGTATTCAGAAGTACTTATGTGCTCATTAACATGAGAGAACTGAACAAGTGGGAGGGACGCAAGAAAAGGAGGGACGTGATTTACATTAAATGAACAGAAATTGTTGGAATGACTAATTAGTCAAAAAAACCCCACCAAATATGTTTGCTGCCAGTGTAACATTTTGATCACATCATGATGAAGTGTTTCATATTCAGTTCGACTTTTTGTCTACCCTTTCCCAACCCTTGCAACCCAACAAAATAATCTTTTTTTTCTTTCCCAACCCTTGCAACCCAACAAAATAATCTTTTTTTTCTGACTCACACTACTCATTGAATTGACTCAAATTTCTGAACTGTACAGCCCCAAGCCTGCAAATTTTCTTGCATTTAATGTGAATTTACTCTTAGTTAAAAAACATTCCCAGCACACCTCACTGTGGGGTTCTGATAGCATAATACTTTTCCTGGAATTTGGACTTAATACTGCATTTCTTGGAGAGACAGAGAAATGGAATACAAAGCAACTTGATTATTTCCCTAAATTCTAGACTGAAACAAAAGCTAGACATTAGAACTGTAGCAAAATAAAATAGAGTCCTTGCCAAGCACCCTTAATCATTAAAAAAATTCTTCATTTCCCTGCACAACACTGTACTTAGTTCATAAGGGCTTTTGTGAGAACCTAAGTAGCATAGTTGGCTTCGTGCTGTTATACCCAACATGTGAAACAGAAACAATAGATGTTGTTTTTTGGAACCTGAATAAGTAATTGGTAGGGTTTGAGATGTGGCTATTGTATGTTTAGGCAGAGCAGGGGAAAAAAAATAGATAATAGAGACATAATCATATGCATACCTATTTTCACAAACATTACCTATGCCACATGCCTTATAAATTTTTGGGTACGAATTTTATTTTCACTGTCTTCTTTAAAAAAAAATAATTCCTTCTACCTATTAAGGCTGATCTGGCTTAGAATATGTGATGTCAACAAGACCATCTGAAAGAGAGACTGAAATTACAGCTAGACCTTCTCAGATAGTTCCCTTATTTCCTGTTGCATCGTAGTCTCAAAATTTTGATTTCTTGTGATCTGTCAGGACAGGAATAAATGCTCTAAATTATTGGAGAGGACAGTACTTTAACTCCTCTGGATTTACATAAAATATGCTTAGAGTTCGCCCTAAATCCTTTGGGAGGCAATGACAACGATTCAGTCAGTGAACAAGGACTTTGTCTTACTCACTGGGTTTGTTGGGCAGTGAGTGTAAGTTGTGGTGACCTACGGTGACAATGAGGAAAGCGTCTGGATGTCAGTGCAGGAGAAGCTGGAGGACAGCGGGTGGCCAGCTGGCGTGTAACCCACCGGCTGGCCAAGCAGCGAGCTGCACCGGGGAATCCTGAACCTCATACCTTCCAGTGCCGCCTGGTCAGAGCCTGGGAACAAATCAGCCCCCTTGTAAAAATGAAAAATGTTATTGACATAATGTATGACTTAAAAAACATCCCCAAAACGTGGAATGAATTTTCTTTAAGTCTTCTACCCGACTGACTGGCAGGATTTTTTCCGAGGTGATAATTTCTAACCTCCCTTCAGTTCCCTACTGGATCAATCCTGAAACGTCACACAAAAGGAATGATTCACAAATTATCTTTCTCTTCCTAGCAAGGAAATCAAGTGCAGACTTCAATTGCAGTTGGTAACTGCAAAGGCTAGAGAAACCTTAGCTATATCTCTTCTTGGCTGCTTTTACTCAAGTATCACTCTTGTCCCCGGTGTCATACTGGGTGCATGCTGCATCCATGTTCTATATCAAGAAACTTGGTTAGGAGTTGTTCAAATATGCCTATTCACTTTGGAATAATCTGTTTTTATGAAAACCAAGTGGCAGAGACATTGAAAGCACGAAGCAGTACAAGTTACCTAATAAATGCAATATTCTAAAATCTCATATTAAGACATATATGTCAAGTGAAAGAACTCCAGCTTCCATTCTTGCCCTCCACACGGAATTTAATCCTAGAGGAAAAGATGAGGCTGGATAATATGCAGGCAGTGTGTGCAATTCCATATTCAGCTGTGTCATGATGAAAATAAAACAGTCTTTACTGTTTTAGATCTAATTTAAAAGTATCGCAGCAACATCATCTCAGGGAATCTTTACGCTGATGTCAAAAATGTAAATAATACTTTCAGAGGAGATATGTAAAAACCTGAAGAGAATTGTAATTTCTAATCTGGTTTCTGTCTTTACTAGTAACAATGTAACTATTTGGGCATCTCTGTAGGAGATAATGTTTTTCAGGCTTTAGAGTACCTTTTCTGACAGCAGCATGGTGGAAGAATATAATGTAGTGACTGTTGTCATTTCAACACTCTTCTGTGAGTTACACAGGTACAAGATGACTTTTTTTGTGTTGTTTTGCCATTCTACCAGCTGGGAGATTCCCTTACATCCCGTTAAAATTGTTTGTAAGCAGTGACTTTGCCATTGGCCTTAACAACAAACACCTGTAACGAACTTAAATAAGCATATGAGTTCCAAGGTCACCACTGCCATGGAGTTGTCTCTGATTACTTACATTGTGCTTTTGATGAGTTGTCATCATATCCTATTGATCTTTCTCTGTCCGTACTTTAAGACTTAAAAGCTGGGAGGAAGGCAGCATAGGCATCTTTTAAAGATGTAAGAAGATATTCTGGCCCCTTGATTTAGGGTGAATACAGGTAGGTAAAGAAATGGAATAGATCTTCAAATGGTGTAATAGAAGGAAGCTGCAGTGATAGACACTTTAAGGATCTCAGCATATTATTTAAAAAGGCTAAATTTGAATTAAAATACTTTCTGCGTAGTTGAAAATGTTGGGCTTCAAATCCCAAGTTAAATTTTATCTTCATTCATATAGCTTCAGCTTCTAGCTGATACAGGTCTCATATGGGTATGTGCAAAAGGCAAATGTGCATTTCCCTCAGGCATAGAAACAGAGGTAGGAGCTGTCATTTATTTTTATTTTTGTACAGCATCCAGCAAAAGAAAATTGCATTAAGGTGCTGTAAGAATAGGATTGTTAATAATAAAATTTAAAAATAAAAATGCAAACCTTTTCCCAGTTTTTCCAACTACCTTCTTAAACTTGTCTGGTTCAGTTACGTATGGTTCAGTGCTGATTTTGCAATTGCTGTGGAGCTACAAACCACAAGATTATGCAAAATCGAAGACTTTTTTTGTACTGCTTCAGTTGCTGATGCCGTGTATCCGAAGAAGAGCAAAATACTGCAACTCATAGTGATGATTTAGTTGTTTCAGGGCAATATGCATTTCTGGAGAAATGAAAGAAATATTACATGAAAATTTAATGGGTCCTTCCAAGTAGGGTGATGTTAGCTTCTGTTACTTTCCCAGAATTTATTTTTTCATTCCTTTTATCATATAGTTCTGGAACATTATTGTTGTCATACTGTTCTTTGTCATTTATATCCCCATGTCCTGTTCGTGTGTCTGCAGACTTGGTATGACACCAAGACTAGCACAGCCTTTCTAGTCTTTTAGAAAAAAAAACAATATTGCAACCCATATCACTTGTAGAAGACATTAAACAGCAACTTTGCAGTTTAAGATGGCATCAAGTGGTGGTGGTGAGTATTGTTCCTTTAGCTAATGCTTTGCAGTAGTTTCTCTTCACGCCTACTTTATCAGAAAATAAGCTGGATGAGCATCTAGCTTTTTCCTTCATCTCCCCGTATCTGAAAGATTGTGGAGTAGCTGAGATTGGAAGGAACCTCTGAAGATTATCTAGTCCAACCCCCGTTCCCAAAAAGTATCTTTTAGTTAGTCAAATATGCAGCATTTTTATATATACCTTACACAGAGATTTGTGGGAGTAAATTGAACAAAAGCCCAAATATTGTTATTTTTCTGATATTGTTTATGTTTGTTTAGAACTTTGAATTCTTTCCCATTTTATTTAAATCATTTACATAGCTGTATTTGACAAGTTACATATGCGTCGGACAAGAAAAGAAGAAAACATTGGGAAAAAAATGTTTTATTAGAAATAACAAAATAGACTCTTGTAAGGAGATTTAGGAGGTATTTTCAAATTTCTGAAATTACATTTTAAATTCTTAGAGCAAGTGAGCATTACCACAGAGAAGATCAGGCTTTTTCATGACCATCACACTTTCCATAGATTTGGTTTGTCAGTCTTTCAGGTGATGCCTGCTTTGTTTTCCCCTGGCATAATGATGTGGTAGCTGTTGATGGAGGTCTTTGCTGTGGACATACTACTATTAATGGCAAATGAGGAAATGCAAGCACTGGAGATAGAATCTCAGGGTGCTTTTTATAATTCTTGTTAACTTCATTTCCTAACTTTGCCTTAGACAAAGTAAAGACAAGGAGCTGAGGTCCCGCGTTTGTTGAATCACTTGCAGAATACACTGACTTATACAGTGAAGCGTAGCCCGAAGACATTTAGGAGTACTTGGTCACACTTCCTAGAGCTCTTATAGTCCAGTTGGCGTTGAGAAGGTTTGGCCTTGACAAAGATGTTAAAAAGGACTGAGCTACTGAAGGAAATCTAATTCGGTGGTCATCTAACAATTTAGCGCATATTGATCTGGTGGCACCTTTGCCAGTTATTTTTGCACTCGCTGTGGGATGGCCTTTAAAGATTTCAAACTAAGGGTCCCACAAGACAGCAGTTGGAAAGAACATCCTTCATAAATTTTGTTCCATACATCTTTCTGGCTAATTAAAGCCTTGATTGTAGTTATAATGTCACTTAATAATATATTTTCTTCCCCTAGTAAACCCAGCCAGAGAGGAGAAAGAGAATGTTCTGTTGCAAGCATTGCATTTTCCATTAGCCTGTAGGAAAATGAGTCCCTTTTTCTCCGTCCCCTCTCCTAATGTGTCCTTAAATGGTCACGCTTCCGATAATGCTTTTGGGAGGAATACTTCTGCAATTTGCTTTGACCTTTTTGCTCTTCCTCATATTTTCCCATTAGTCTCAACCAATATAAAACTAACTAAGCTTGACTCTTAAAATGAAAACTGCCCAAAATCTCTTTGGGAATCATTGAGCATTTAGGAGCCAAAAAAATGCATATGTGATATCTGCGAGCGAACTAATTAGAACAGAAAGTTTTCAGGGACTGTTGTTATGACAAACACAATTTTCTATATTTTCTTCTTTACATAACCAGAGATGGCTATGAAACACGGAGGAAGGAGGGTTAGGTTCAGAAAAAAACCCCCACATTTTATAGGTCATTACATGTGTGTTGAAGACAGCTGATGCCTTCAGACAGGCTCCTTCTGTATTGCTGTTTTTCCCCTCTACCTGTCATAAACCCCACACTACAACCTTGGAGGGTCATTTGAGTGAAAATTGTTCTTCATGAGCCTGATTCCATCTTTTAGTCTATTTTACTTTATGCAGGCATCTTGCTCTGTAATGTACATTTTCATTATTCTGAGTGCCAGTTCAGTTACAGGTAGGAAAATTAGCAGCGCACAATATGGAAAACTATTTCTGTACTGGATTACTGAAATATCAGAAGAAAAAAAGGTAACTCAAAGGAAAAAAAAATTTAGTGTATTTTAGTTCTTTTCACCCTATCTATCAAGATTAAATAAATGTGGGTTTACTTCAAATTAGCTTGATAAAACATTGAAACTATTTAAAATAACGTACATAAGATACACTCTTGTGGCAGTAAATTGCAGTACGATGGATTATCTGTAAGACCAAGAAAGCAGGTTGGCTTGAACAAGTTGATTCCGTTAGTTTGATTTAGGGATTACATTTTGCACTAAGAATCTGAAATTGCTGGAGAAGTTCAAAGGAGGAGATTATTATACTGCACTGATCATTGTCAACACTGAGAAGAGAGAAAAGTACCGTGTGGGCATGTCCAGGATAAATGGTCTTTGCAACAACTTGTTCAAAAAACCATCAAGATGAGCGCTTCCAAAGCTGAAGGTCTATTTTTAAGATGATTGAAATAGAAAAATTACACTGATTGTCAGTTATCCGGAATTGTTGTCAGTCATTTGGGTGATTGTACTTGGCAGTGTTAAATGTAGCAAAGGTTTTCTGTTCCCTGTTACTGTTGTGACATGAATGACAATGTATTTCCTCAGTGAATAATAGGATGCTGGTCTGATTTAACTGACTTCTGAACAGTCTTCTCTCTTCAACCCACATGGGAAAAGACTGGGAGGTGGCAGTGGAAGTGGCTGTCTTCTGCCTGCTGCGCTCTCCTCTGTATTATCATGTGTGTGAGCCAGAAAGACAGAATTTTATCCAGAATATTCATTTATGAATTCAATTGGGGCGAAGTTAATCTGAGAAAAAAAAATCCCAACTCAAATCAGTATTTCTTGAAAAAGATTTGGGTAATCGGAGAAAGGCTTGTGCCTGTCCTGGGCATAATGATTAATTTACTTCCATGAGAAACAAATACTATGGTCGCTGAAGTTAGTTGTTAAAAATGGTGGTATTGTGCTGCTATATCAAGAGCAGAGCGCTATTTTTTAAGGTCAAAAATCTCTTGTAACTGAAGAAGCACAGACTGTAGCTTGGCGTAGTTGCATTCATCCTTCTACCAAAGTGATCTGAAGTTCCTCTTTGCAGTGATGGAATGAAAAAGCATGTGTTAAAATTTGCATTTCTGCCTGTGTAGGGCTCAGAGCCTTGAAAAGCAGTTTCTGTCTTTCTTTAATTTAAAAATCAGATAGATCTGTCATTTCCTACTGAAAAGGCAATACAGCAACGTGTTATACTAGTGAATTTAATTATACATATATAGGACATGGAGAAGATTCAGATAGACATAATATTTACCTTCATAGTTGACTGCTCAGTTGGTATGTTGTTATGTACACTGATTTGATAATAGCAATTATGCACTCCGGTAATGGCAGGTACTCCACAAGTGCCGTTTCTGTCTCTGAGGTTGTGATGCTCTGCAGCTGTGGTTTGGTAGACTCTAACAACCTTTTCAGAGTTGTTAGACTAGTCATGTAAATCTTTCTTAGTTTAGGGATCATTGACTAGTTACGCTGTAACAGTTCCTTAGGAACCATCACAATCCTGGATCCAGCTAGCAACGTTGGTGCTCTGCAGTCGGGTTGAATATTTCTTTTAATATTCTGGGTTTAATCTTGCCCCGTACAAAAGCAGCAGGGAAATAGTGCTTGCAGTTTTGAATAAGGAGATCCTTATTTTTTAAGGTTACATATGCCTGTTGTCAGAATGTGGATTCTTTCTGCATGTTAAATGAAGTAATTCTATTTAAGAAAAAAAACCCAACAGAACCCCCCCCTCACTCCAAACTTAACACCGCTTCAGTGTAAGGTAGGCTGAAGCAGAACTGGCTTCCTGCTACCTGCGGGCGCTGCAAATGAGTAGTAGTTCCTCTCGGGGACTACGTACTGATGTTTGCCTCTTTTGCATAGCAAAGGCATTTAGTCAAAAACTAGAAGTCACCTTTTGAGCTAACCCGCTTGGAGAATATTGATTTTAAAAGGGAGATCGTTCAATATGTGTGATTCAAAGTCTGTTAAAATGCAGCTTTCTAAACTTCGCAAATTATGTCAGTGAGGAAGGGATTCCTTGTGCGAAAATAACCGAATAAATTGTTCATTCGTATTTGTTGCAGAACGATAGACGCCTCGGAAAATATCAAAAATTCTGATTTCAATTTGCTGCCCTGTATTTATAGCTGCACTTCAGATTTATCACAGTAGGGTTAGTTGTATGAATAATGGTTCATCAGTGTGAGCGTGGGGAAGTCACAGTATGGCCCTTAGTGCTGTAATGTGAGCTTGGGAAAGGGGATCTCTTAAAATACAGCTAAGCATTGGATAAATTATTCACAACAGAAGCAGAATCTTTAAGCCACGGACTGTACTGTGTATCTTTGCAGAAATTGTTGTGTAAACTTCATCTAGCACAACAAACGTTTGTAGGGGTACAATTTAAGAGTTTCTCTCTCTCTTTGGTGATGTATGCGTCCTCCATTGTGTGATACAAATAAGAATTGCTCAAATCCTTTTTATAGTTCTAGTCTGAAACAGCTGCTCTACATGGTTATGGGAAAATGATGTGCAATACTCAGTTTGAATGATTTTTTTTTTTCAAGATTTGTGTTTAACAGGAGCAGTTGAACACATTAGTCATACTCTAATCATAAACACGATGATGACTCAAATCTAACTGTGTTACGTGGCAAGTGCAGCGTAGGCTCCATACAGCAATACCTTCCAGGGGTTTGCAGGTGTCCTTTAATCCAGACCTGGACATTGGGCTGCTGAAGCCAGCTCTGCGGATTTATGAATGATGAAGGCTCACTGGCTGGTCGCTAACTCTCTGCTTCAGCTTCTTCCGTGTACATTAGCTGACGCGCGTTGACTACAGCTAAGAGCTTGTAGTGGTGTGGACCAAGACAAGACCTGGGCACGTGGCAAGTTCTCCCAAGGAAGGATGTGTGGTACCTCACTTTAACAGCACCTCCCAAAACGGTAGCAGTTGCCTTAAACACTCTTTTGTCTCTAGTTTGAAGATGCGTATAACATCCCGGCTGATATTATGTACAGGCAGGACTATTACCATGGGATTATCGTTTCTGCTACTATATAGTTGCTCAGCACCATTAAGCATAGTAATTTCTTAATTCCTTCCTTTATTCTCTTTTTTTTGGAGTCAAGGATAACTCTATATGAGCCACATTAATTTCTAGTGTAAGAAGAAACTATTTCCAATATCTTCTATGGGGATATGCTCCATATGCCCAGAATTTCATATAGATTATTAACTGTTTTGTTTTTTTTTTAAATACTTCTTATTTCATTATCTTCTTCCAAATAGTTTTAAATTTTATCTTGACTGTCCTTGTATTCCCAATTGCATTTCACTTTTTCTCTATTTGAGATTTAAAATCCCATTATCTGTGTCTCTGCTGGTTTTTAGTTTATGCTCACAAAGTGCTAGAGACTTCTCTATTGTGAAATTTACTATTTAGAGAAGATTTTTAGAGTGGTTCCTCAGTTAAAATAACAGACTGCTTAGAAACATTAGCACTAGCATTATATCAACGCACTGCACCGGTGTGTTCATGTAACGGTGTATCCAAGTAGAGTTTTCTCACATTTTCTATATACATATAGCATTTGAGAAAAATTTTAGGGGTACTATATGTAGATTGAAAAATTCTTTACTGGAAATGCTATGAGTCCGGAACTCTTGAATCAGCAGCTCTGTCAGCACAATCTGAGGCAATATTACATTGTTAGTTGAAGTAGGGAAGAGCAGTTTGAACAATGGAGTGCGGAATTATCCAGTATGGGATCTCCTGATGTACCCAGGAATGTGATTTATGCACGGGGTATATGCATGAGATGTACTTCATCATGCAAGGAAGTTTTGGTTCGCTTCTGTCAGATTGTTCTTTTGAATAATGTTCTCCGAGTGAAGCAGTACTTAATTTTAGAACTTAAACAGTCATTTTGTGAAACTTCTCTCAGAAACATATTAAAATAGTACTGATGCTTAAGATATAAATCAGAGCTTTTGAAGCTTGGGATGTGAATTTTTTTTTGTCTCAAATTATGTTTTCGCATTCTCAGTTCACTAATATTTTGCACATTTTCTGTTTCAGTTCTGCCTCATTTTTTTTTTTGTTTTCCAAAGGATAGATTGAAAATCCCATTACAGAGTTCTTCTATTAACATAGATGCTTGACAGTGAGCTTCCAAGTCTGTTTTTTGGGTTAAACAGTCCAATGAATAAGTCTTGAACATTGCTGTCTAATTGGTAAAACAGAAGGGGTGAGGTTAAGTATCCAATGCCTTTCTCCTTGTGTAGTTGTTAGAAGCAGTGTAACAGGGGGTGACACATCTGCCAGCACTTCACACCCACTTGCTCATGTAGAAATGACTGAACAAAGGACAAAGCAATGAAAAATCAAGCTTTGCTTTTTAAATAGAAACGATAACTGGTTAGGGAAAAGCAGAAGTCTGAGCTGCGCGACACATTAGAAAAGCAAAACTCTAGGGGAAAATATTTGTAGCATTTTATAAGTGATTACAAATTATGTTAGTAATTATGTGTATGTAGCTAACAAGTTTTGAGATTGATATATAAAGACCAAATTTGACAGTGTGCAAATAAAAATGTTTGATTCTGATGTTTATTTTGTGAGAAAAGGCAATCAAGGAAAACAGCTGATTATATTCTTTACTCTAGATTAGTTAAATGTGGTTTTTTGAAATAAGATTGATACAATTTCATACAAAACCTACAGTTATTCTTTTAAATCAAATTGCTTCCCGCAAATCCAACCAGATGTGTGTTTCTTAGGAAAAAAGAATTTTACTGAAAAAATTTACTCATCTTTTGTCTAGAAAACAGGGACTGAAAAGTGAAGCTTATTAGGAAAGCAGAAAGGAAGTTCTATTCCCCTTCTTCTGACCTGATTGATATTCGCTTTTCTGTCTCCTGACATGTTTTCTGTAATGCAGACCACAGAAAAATAGCTGGCAACTTGGCTTGATTTTCTTCCAACCGTCAGACTTCAAATGCAGAAAAAATGTCTACTAATTTCTATTTCAGTGTTGCCATAGATACAGTTTCTATGATGCTTTTATTTTTTTACTTCTATCTGTCTATCTGTGTTTCATCTTTTTTCTTTTTTTCTCCTTTACTTTCCATACTTCCCAGTTCTTCCCCTGCACCTATTCCACTTGAGTAATTTAATCAAGCATTACCATTCTCTTATTTTTTGTAATTCACAATCCTCACTCTAGATGCTTTGTTCTATGTTTGTATCCTGTAATACCCCACAGATCATGTTCAATGTGTCTTGTATCTTTGAAATACTCTTTTCTTTCTCCTCTTGAAACTCACAGTAATTAACTTTGCTTTGCATGCTGTTCCAAGGAATGCCTTCAGGTCTAAATGTCCCCCTTCCCCTTCTGTTCTCAGGTTGTACTGGATTTCTCTTTGATTCTGTTTGTGGCACTGATGCAGCGTAATACCCATTCTCTCGAGCTGCACTTTCCCCATTTTTCATTTCTCCCAGAGGCTCTTCTCTTGATTTTTCTTTTCTGTTTATAGTAAATACAAATACATACAACAGCAGCAACTCAGAAGGCACTGTCTGTGTAGGCTTAATGTACCTACTCATCTGCAGTCATTCATCATTGCCGTTGGATTGCTTATACAACTGCAAAGAGCAAGACGGTTCGGGGATGTACTTAAATTGGATGCTAACTGCTGCTGGTGAAAAGATTTCATCCCTGTTATTTTTTAAAAAATAATGACTTTATTAGTCCTTTTTAACGTGCAGGTGGACATTTGATTCCTATGATGCTATGTGAAATTTGTACTCTGCTGATCTGATCGGAATAAGCAAGATCATGAAAGCAGAGCACCCGTGTTTTTCCACGGCAGTTACGCCTTTCGCCGCAGGGACAGTGGCTCTGGGTCTATGGATACCTTGGCAATACTCACACTGGCTTGACTTCGGAGCTCTGAAGTTTGGATCTAATTCAGGGCTTTGGAGTCCCTTGCATATCTGCTGGAGAGCTTTAGATTTCAAATTTAGATGCTGTGAATAGCCTTCCGTGGAGAGTGAAGTTTCTTCTTTGGACTGTTAAGGAAACCTATGACTCCACTTTGATGCCTTGAGTTAACTGCTGTTTCCTATTTTTTTATGCGCACATTGCATCATGGGGTATTCTCCTGTTTAGGAAACATAGAATTTGATTATTCTTAAGTGATAGTTGTTATCGATTTTAATAGGGTTGTGCTCAATGCCAAAGTGTCTCAAGTGACATTCTACCTTCTTTAAATTGGGGCACCATGATAATTCTCTCCGAGTTGGGTTTTGTTTGTTTACCGGCAAGTGTTTTTTCCATCTGTTATTCTGTCCTCCTGGTCATTTATTCTGGAGTTCCCCCAGGTCTCGGAGGAATTCTCATATACCATCTTAAATATTTATCTTCTGGCTTTTTTGTTGAAGCAATGATTTAGGTTAGGTAAAAATGGTTTGATACAAATTCAAGATTGGTATGGTCGGAGGATGAGACTGATTAGCAGTGTGCTTGCTGTGCTGTCTATTGCCCGTGTATGGACTGAAAGGAAGGGAAGAAATGCTAACAAATGGACGGAGCTACTGAATTTTACAAACTGCTTTGAAAGAAGTGATTCTTAATTAAAGAAGTAGTGAAAGTTACAGAACTAATGGTCAGCTTCACCCTGTACAAGCTCTGGACCGGTGCAAAGCAAATCTTTCATGTGTCTCCTTTTACAGCTTCTCTGTCCTTAGTGCCTGTCTGGATCTGATGATCAGTTAACAAAGCCTAAATAATAATTTATTACATGTTATAATGGTTATAAATTTTTAATCAACAACTCGAGAACTGCTTCTTTGCGGCCTGTCGTCCTCTGAACTGCTCCTCCCTGCCCCCAACCTGTGTTAGTACAGAAAATCAGTCCCTCCCCACGATGCTGAACTTGTCGGCAACATTCTTGCACGCTTTTTAACCCGCGGTAGATAGCACTGCCATTTAGCGAGGAAGCGGGAATTGTCACATCCAGAACAAGCTCCCAGACTTCAGGCGCCGTGTCTAAGCTCGCCACAGGCAGTCAGGCACCTCTGGGAAGGGATTCTTTCTATCCCCATTTAGCAGTTTAGGAGAGATAGGATGAATGTATAGAGACACACAATTCCAGGAGATGCCTTTCCGCACCTTCCCTTTGTACCAGCTTCACTCTGTTGTATCCGTGTCTGTTCCATGGAGTTAGCACAGGACATACAGACCCTTCCAAGTGGTACTTACAGTTTTACAGCTCCAGAGACCATCGCTTTTTATTTCAGTGTTATGCTGCTTCGCTTCAGTAGTCCTCAGATGAGTTATTCCTAATTTACTTAGGTGTTAGTGAGAAAAGAAACAATCCCTGGGCTCAATACTTTTGCTTTGAATGCCTTTACCTTCATCATAACAACTTAATGAAATGCAAACAGGCAGAAATGAAAAGATTTCTTAGGTTGTTTTTGGTGATAGTTCAGAAACTGGTGTGTGTGTACAGTATGGCTTTTGGGGTTTTTTGTTAGAAATGAGCAAAATTCCTTGACGTAGCAAAATCTGCCTTGTAATGTACTAAATGTGAAACCTGACTTCTAAACAAGTAGAGGCTCTAGAGGCCGTTTTTTCCCTAATTCTCTATTACTGACCTTGTAAAAGACCTATTAAGAAAGAGTCAGTGTTGATCACTTCTACCACAGTCAAAATTTATGAGACTATTATCTCACATAATCCAAATAGGTAGTGTTACTGTGCACTTTATGCTACAGTCCTTTTTTTGTGCTCGATAAATGGCTAGGCTGCAGTATTAACAAGTATTTATATAGAAGCCCCGAGCTTAGTTAATATTTCTGCAGGCAAGAATCTGATAGTACCAAAACCAGTATAAAGACAGAAAAAACATAGAATAAAGATGTGGGAGATTACTGTGTCCAGTTTTGGGCCCCTTTCCACAAAAAAGACATTGAGGNTGGTCTGGTCTCCCAAGTCACAGGAGATAGGACAAGGGGAAATGGCCTCAAGTTGCGCCAGGGGAGGTTTAGATTGGATATTAGGAAAAATTTCTTCATGGAAAGGGTTATCCAGCATTGGAATGGGCTGCCCAGGGAAGTGGTTGAGGCACCATCCCTGGAGGTGTTCAAAAGACGGGTTGACATGGTCCTCAAGAATATGGTTTAGTGATTTTTTTTATTGCTTATCTATTTTTTTTTGTCAGAGTTAGGTTGATGGTTGGACTAGATGACCTTTAAGGTCCCTTCCAACCTAGACGACTCTATGATTCTATGATTACAGGAAAGTCGGACCTGTTTGAATAGCAGAGGTATGGTGATTAAGACTCTAGGTATCCTCCAATGCATGAGTTATTGCAATGTGAGTGGCGGCATGAAGCCCGGACAGTCTCTTCCTGGGCTGTAACAGAGCCTGGAGACTCCAGCTGCAAAACCCCCGGCTCGCCTATCCCAGTGTGCTGATTTCAGTGCAAGTATCCAAATACTCACCTTTCTGTCCTGATTTTCCTTTCTGTCTTCTATTAGTGATGGTTATATTTGCCCCCTGTTTTGCCAGTTTGTCCTTGATTTCTTCTTCCCCACCTTCCTCTCGGAAGTATATGCTACTGTCATATTTTGATTCCTTGGTATCACGCTTGTCGCATGGTCTACTTGCTGTATCCTCTTGTTATAACATTGTCTTTTCCTCCAGCTATATATCTGATTAGTATTCACCACTTTAGAAAATGCTTCAGTTTTACTCTCCCTATGGACTCTCCTTTAAAAGTGTTTACTTCAGGCAAAGGACAGATTATGCTATCATGTTGTAAAATCCTGATAATACTAATAAATGCCTCTAATGGACTGAATGCTGTCCTTTTTTTAATAGAAGACCATTGAGTAGGTGTCCCATAGCAGTGGGTTTATTAGAAAGGAAAAGTCAAATGAAAAAAACAGAGATAAAGCTAGCTGGATACAGTAGAAAATTAGAAATAGCAGAGTCCATCAGTCTAGAATCTGTTTGCAGTTTCCAATTGCTCTGCTGACAATAACGGGGTTACAGTAGTGTGAAAACTGAATCAATAAAATCAACAACATGCCCTCTGAGTGGTATAGCATATTGCATGGCATAGAATATTGCACTGTCTATTTTTCCCAATAAAACCAAGCCGCTATTGATGCAGTATAGAAAGGGGCTAGAAAATATATTGGTGGTTATTTCTGTTTCTCTGAGCAGGACTGACATATGCTGCTTGGATTTTGCTTGGAGTGTCGGATTATTGATAGAGAATTAACGGTAGTCATGATAGGTTTTCCCTTCATTTATATCCAGTTTTGTCTTTTACTTTCCAGCATGTGCATTACTGCTGCAGTGTGTGCTTTGGGTGAGCTTGACCTTGAACTGGTTGCTTTATATTTTAAATCTATTGGAAGCAAAACGGTGGCCTGTAACGCAGCCCACTCGCTGCAGAGAGTGTGCTGCTGGGAACCAGTTACCCCGGTTTCCTTCCAGTGCTATGTGGAGCCTGAGCTCTCTGTGTGTGGAACTCTACCCTCCAAACCCTTCCCACCAGCTCTGCCCGCACCCAGCGATGCAAACTGGATACGGATTACGGAGGAGCAAATTATATGGTGTTTATGGTGCCCACAGAGAGACAGATGATGGGTGACACCGAGTCTGAGGTGACAGAGGTGGAGCTACAGAAATGTTTTTAAAACTCTTAACTGGGAGCTGCTGCTGGCAGGGCGTCAGTGTGAGCAGTTTGGAAATTCAGCTGGTGGGTCCCAGATGGTCTGAAAGGGTTCACAAAGCGTAAATCTTCAGGTGCTTGGAGAACAGGCTGTGTTACCTGACCGAGTCCAGTTTTCTACACAGGCCAGGTTGCTTTTTTCTGTCTTATTGTGTGTGATTGTTGGCTGCTGAATCTAGAGAAGAAGGTCACGCTAGTTGTTGTGGTTGCAGAGCTGGGCTTTCTGACAGTTGTCCAAAGGTCAGGCTGCTTGTTCTTTTATGATCTGTCTCGAGTGTAAATAAATAAATGAAACACATTGAGGCAAAAAATCCCTAACTATAATAGCTCAGAGTATCTTTTCAGATGAAATGGCACTTTATTGCCATACAAAATGTTGCATCGAAGAACATGATGAAAACAAACCAATTTGGCTTCTTTTGAAACTGCCCTCTTAAGACTGCCAACTTGGAAAGCAACTGAAAGAAGCAAGGAGAACCATTGATTGTTACACATGATGTGACAGCTAAAGTGTCTTCTTTAAAGGAGAAGAAAGTTCCTCAATAGCTCCTCCATCAGTACAAATTGCTACAAAAAGCAATTTACTATATGCTGGCCAGAATTAATAAATTGAGTTATTGATGTAGGATCCAGGTCATCGCCTAAACTGGAGGGAGGACTCAGGGGCACAGTGTCTTGCTCTAACAGTATGGGGTTTTTTTCTGTGCAGAAACTGTATTTTCTCCAAGATACACAGCTCATACTGACTCAGCACTTGAGATAATGAATCTTTTTCTGAAGTTGAGGTTTCTGTGTATTAGTGACAGTATAATATATTGAGGCTGAGACTGATAATGGTACTAAGTAATCGTCCCTTTTAAAACAGGAATTACTTTGATGAGCATTAACATGAATATCAGTGTAAGTACAGGGTGTGCTTAGTACCATTTAACATGACCTTCATTTTGATAACAGCTCTAATTAGATGGTATTCTGTAGAAGCTGACAATCCGTTGTGTTTGCGTTACTACAGTACCTCGTGGATTCTGTTTACCTGCAGTTTTGAGACTTCCACTCTTTCTGTATCATTTTTGTCTTATACAATGAGTTTAATCCCTTGAGCAGGTGAAATATCCACAACATATGTAAGTGTTCCCAGACATGGGTGCTAGGAGGAGAGTGCTCTTCAGGGCTGTGGCTTCAGTCCCATGGCAGTGTAAATCCACAGCTTTCAGATAGGGCCGTCCGGGTTAGTTTTGAGGAGAAGAGGCATCAGTTCAGTTGCATCAGCTTCCTGAAGCGGTGTACCACAAGGTCTCTTGGACACTAATGCTGCCCTAGGAAAGAGGTGATAATGTACCTGGAATAAGGTAGTCTGGGCTTTGAGGGATCCAGGCTTGTTTGACACACTTTCAGAGGATTTACTTGTTACTTGGTTGTGCTTTGCATTTATTTTAAGTCTATCAGGTTGAGCTAACATGTTCCAAAAGCAGACTTTTCCACCCACCAGAACAATTAGAGCAAGATTCATTCTTTAGGTCCAACATCTTTTCTTAAGATGCACTTCGTGTTTGCACAAGCCTAAAGGGGCTCACTCCGTGAATTTCTTCATCACGCTTTCTTCCCTGGTTGTCCTGTCTTTGGAGGGAAAGTAGAGCTCATGCCCTTTTGAGACTCTTTTGCAAGTGTTGGATGCAGTTCTGTTGATTTTACTGTTGAAGAGATGCAGTGTGATTCTAATCCAAAGCTTTTTCTGTATCCTGGCATGTGTGTACCCTCTGCTTTCCCTTAAACCCACACCTGATCTGTGCATGGAACTGCTCTTATGTAGGCTTCAAGGGGGTCAGGTCACACAAAAGCTAAGACGGTTAAAAAGCATCGATTCCCAACATCATCTTGGGATGGGCAGAGAATCAGGTCTGGCCTTCCTATTAATTGTGCTGTTATTTCTGGATTGGAAATGGTGAGGACAATTGTTTGTGTCCGTGAGATGTTGAAAAGCAAACTTCTATGGAACATAAAAATGCCTCATTATTTGCACTTGCAAATATGGAGCTCCTCCTTATTTTTTAAGGTGCCTTTTGGGATTTTGGGATCATATATCCAAATTTTCATTTCAGCCGTTAATTATAAAAATCTACTTTTTCTTTGTGAAAGTTCACATTCCCTTATCTTTTGATATTGTAAGATTATGCGACTTCAGGGAGGATTCCTGGCCATGAAACACGTGACACTTTTCATCGCTGCCACTATTCTGTATAATGCAGATAGGAATAAGTCAAGTTTGGGTCTACAAGCATCGAAGAGCTTTAATACGAATTAAGAGCAATTGCTGCTTAAGGAAATAGTCTTGTCTTTTCTTCTTCATTATAGTTCTAGTTTAACAATCCTGTGGCTAAATTTCACATACAGCCAAGATTCTGGATGTAGATGAGTCTGGATTTCTCCAGAAAATGTAGAAATTGCTCCTTTGGGATTTGTGAATTATTTTTTTTTTCTTTGCTTGCTATTGTACATAATTTTTTATTTATCAAAAGGTATTTTGAAGCTTCCACTCCTTCTCTTTTAGTGTACAAGGAATTAGTAGCTTAAGGACACCGACACTGAACATCATGTATTTTTTTCCCCAGGCAGTAGAGGGAGAATTGTTTGGAGACGTGGCCCGTGGCTCTGAGAGCTGCTCACATTTTCTGCCGCATCGTTAGAAACCAAACAATTTGTCAGAACTCTTGCAGATTAGGATTAGAAGAAGGAGAGGATGAACGATTGATAAAAGGGGAAACACAGGGTGACTGAAGCCCTGCTCTGAGTGTATCACTTTATCTGAAGCACTCTCATTGCAAACACTTGCTGAATGCTATTTCTGCTAAAGGTCAATAAGGATAAAAAATTGGGTTTGGCAATCAGATGAGAACTTCATTACTATGTTTCAGAGACCAAGGCACACATCATTTTTAGCTCTGAAAGTCATGCAGTTTAACTTCACCAGGCTAATTAAAAAAAAAAATAAATTAGAAATGTGTGTTTTTAAAAGTAGTAACAAGAAAGGTGCAGAAGTGCTTCAGCTTTGAATAGGGTAAAATATGCTTAAGAACTAATTAAATGATTTTTAAAAAATGATGCTTATTTTAACCAAAGATATTTTCAACCCAATAATATATAATAGGGGAGTGCATAATCGAGCATGGCAGACAGGGACCATTGTGCTCTTGGAGTTAAGGGTACATTAGTGTTTCTATTCCAGTCTTGTGTATTTGGTGAGATAAGATGGTTATAGTAATTGGTTCCAGACTGAAACGTAGCCTGAAAGACTGAGACCTGAGATCCCAAGTTATATTTTTAGAAATGCATTCTGGGAATTACTTAAACTACTGTGGTTTGTTTATGGTACACTGGATTCCCAAGGTCCCCATTAAGGTTCACAGTCGCGTTAAAGGCAGTTTTATATAAACAGGTACGTAGGCACAATACCCGTGCAAGTAGTTCACAGTCTCGTTTGCAAAGTTTGCAGCTCTGAGGAAAAAGACCTGGGAGTTCTTGTGGACAACAGGATGACCATGAGCCAGCAATGTGCCCTTGTGGCCAAGAAGGCCAATGGTATCCTGGGGAGCATCAAGAAGAGCGTGGCCAGCAGGTGGAGGGAGGTCATCCTGCCCCTCTGCTCTGCCCTGGGGAGGCCCCATCTGGAGCACTGGGTCCAGTTCTGGGCTCCCCAGTTCAAGAAGGACAGGGAACTGCTGGAGAGGGGACAGCAGAGGGCTACAAAGACGATTAAGGGCCTGGAGCATCTCTCCTACGAGAAGAGGCTGAGGGACTTGGGTCTTTTTAGTCTTGAGAAGAGAAGGATTAGGGGAGATCTAATTAATGCGTACGAATACTTAAAGGGAGGGTGTCAGGAGGACGGGGCTGGTCTTTTCTTGGTGGTGCCCAGTGACAGGACAAGAGGAAATGGGCACAAACTTGAGTATAAGAAGTTCCACCTAAACATGAGGAGGAACTTCTTTACTGTGAGAGTGGTGGAGCACTGGAACAGGCTGCCCAGGGAGGTGGTGGAGTCTCCTTCTTTGGAAACATTCCAAACCTGCCTGGACAGTTCCTATGCAACCTGCTCTAGGTAGACCCGCTCTGGTTGGGGGGTTGGACTAGATGATCTGTAGAGGTCCCTTCCAACCCCATGTGATTCTATGATTCTATGATTCTCGTACCCTCAGCCAGCAGGTTGCAACTCAAACAGATGCTTAACCCCACCGGCTCGGGGTCTGTGAGTGTATTACCAACTGAAGCATGTGTCTGGAACTCCACTTAGGTGTACCGAGGTCTCTGTGCTCACTGGAAGCCTAAGGATTAGCATGTCCATCCTGTATCAAGAGGGCCAATTTGGAGGCACTTGCTGGCAAGTAGGACTGTTGGGTGCTTGTTCTTTGCCCCTCGGCTCAGGGGAAGCAAGAGCCTGTTCCAAATCCCAGCATTTGACCTCCTTCCTTGGACACGCTCTGGGCTGTCTCTGCTACTGACTCCACTCTTGTGGAGCAATGTGAGGAATGGCATCATGTAAGCCAAAAAGACATTGCGTGTTTCTCAGCTGGGACCGAGTTCACTGGAAGCTTGGGGCCAAGATGTAAACTAAGTAACAAAGCAAATTGTTCCCGTCCCCCACAAAGTCTTTCAGAAAAGGAGGCCCGGTTCTTTTCTCACTTGGGTTTTTATTTTGAGGTGACTTTGGTTATTTCATTTGGGATTACTGCTTGCTTGGACTGAAGAGAAATAGGCTCAGGTTGTTATTGCCGAAAGCAGGACAGGTCCTCCATGCCTTGTTCTGTTCCTACCTGTTCCTTGAGGACAAGGGTGTTGATTTCCCCTTGCCATCTGACAGCGTTATACCGGCAGTAAGTAATAGCTTTGAGAGCAAGGAACTGAACTTCACATTGATGTATTTTCGAAACTATTATTTTCAAAAATGAGCATGAAAACAGTTTCAGTGCGAATGAGATGTTACTGTCGTATTTGGCCTGAGGTATTTATGATTTACTCCACAGCATCAAAACAAAGTTTATAAAGAGTTTGTCACGGAGCCTCAGGTAGTTATCCACTTGCTGCTGAAGAAGAGATATCAGATAGGAAGAGATACACAGAATTTTTATATACAGAGAGACATCTGTATATAAGGGACTATGTTACTAGAAACATTTGTCTTTTCATACTGTTAGAATGTTGAAAAGCTTTTTATGCTATGTATTAGTTCTTGCAAATTGCTTGCCAATTTAATATCAGCAGCATCTAAACAGTAAGTAATTGCTTATGATAATGAGTGCAAACTAATTTACTGGAATATGTTAATATTCACAATGCACTTTAGAACAGCGGGGTATTCCAAAAATACTACTCTCCTGTTTAACTGCAGTGTTTAGGTTGCATTATTATGATAAATGTTAGTAAAATAATCACAAAGCAGTCTCTCATTCAGTAGCCATCTTACTGAGACTCCAGCGTGTGTATGTAAAGAATATGTGGTGTCCTTTGAGAACTGAACAGGACATCAACAACACCTTCTAGATTTAAATAATGAATCCTAATTTCTGATTGATGTTCATTAGATGAACATTTATAAGACAGACAAGAGCCTTTTTTCCCTTATGACTTGTAAAATTTAATTTAACAAATTTCAAGTCAAATAGCCTACACTCATTTTTTTTAATTTTGGGGTGTCTTAAATGGATTTACTCCAGTGTGTGAGACGTAGAAACATTTCTAGAAATGCTTTATGTAAATCTGTGGAAGAAAAACTGTAGTGCAGAAGTCTTCAAAACTTCCAAGTTAGTATGACTTAGATGATTCTGCAAGACTGGTTTTTAGTGTATTTGAGTCATTGTTTTTTCCTTCATTTCCTGAGATTGGATTGGTCTGGTTTGGGTTTTTTTAGCAAAATTAGATAAATGCTTATTGAAAAATGGATTATCTCTGAGCACGTTTCTGCACAGAATAATTTTCCACGTGCACTGGTAGAGCTCTGAAAGGTTCTTAACGTCATTATGTGTGTTACTATAAAGTGTTGTATTAAAGTAAGGCTTCCCAAACTATTGAAGACTCTTCTGCACTTCAGAAAAAGTGATATCATAATTTCAATCATGATTTCATCCAACCAGACCTTTGGAAGTGGAAGGCCTACACAAAATCACTGCTGTAATTAGGCTGGGTGAGTCTTCAGAGGGTGATTAACTGCTCACCGTTCTTGCATACGCAGGTGAACTAAGTCATAGCTCGTGGTACTGGCATATGAAATCTCAGAATAAGTCTCTGTTGAGATGAATGAATATCTTACACCCCAAAACTGTTCTGTCAGGTCCTCTCCAGACACCGGTGTGGAATCCAGTGGTTAAACCGTGCTCCCTAATTAGTCAACTATGTAAAACAGTGAAAAACATTAGATGCGTATTTTTCATTGCAGCTCTTTGTCCTCTGAAGCTGGCAGTGAATTGTTGCTTACAAACAACAGCATAAGGACTTTCCAAAGAAGAATGATAGCAATTATCATAATGACAAGGCATGTAGCGTTTTTGTGCCAGACCACAATTGGAAATCTATTATGCAGCAGAACTGAAAGGAGTAGGAAGGAAGTGAATTGGCCCAACCTGGCTGGCCCCCGTTAGCTGTTATTGTAATGGTCTAATAACCTTAAAGAGTCAAATACAGCTGGATCTGTGTACTGCTATTAAACACTATTTGTTTCTTCTGCGCGTTTGATAACATAAGTAAACACTGATGTCCCAAAGTCAATCCTTGGGATAATGGCTAGGGAACATTTCCAGATAGAGTATCATTTATAGCTGCTTGCTGGTTCTTAATTCTGGGCTTCCCTTGAGCCAACCAACCAGATATTTTTACATCGTGCTCCTCTTTTACCTGATACTATTCTGCGGTTTGAGTACATGTAATAGCAGTGAAGACTAGCTTTCGTTTTGAAATTTGAGGATTTTTAAAATCAGTTATTGCTCTTGTGTATGGAATGAAATGAAATGTCATGAATTTTTGGGCTGGCTCACGCTCGGAGTTAGTAAGACAATACAATGCTACGAGACTGCAGTTAATATGTAGGCAGCTCATCCGTCCTTCTCTTTGCCCGATCTGCCTCTGAGTCGCCTCGAGCAACTGAACAGCTGCTTCGGTCCTGCATCCATGTGCTTCAGGGAGGCCTAAGCTCTATGTTTTTCCAAAGATTTAATATCTTTCATTTCATTTTTGTTAGGAGAAGAATGGTTGCTATTTTTGCATTTCAGGATGTAACATCACTAAGAAGCTATGCTCTTTCTATTTTTATTCTGCTATAGCCCATGTATGTCTGCTTGAAAATGTTCAGAAATGCTACCACAACACTATTTTATCTGCTATTAGGAATTGAGTAATTGGTAGAAGAGCTTGTGTGCCACAGAACTTCTTACTCTTCACTACCTTTACAAAAACCCAATATCAAACTTCATTGCGCATTGTCCATAATACAACTTGCTATTTTCAGAAGAGGGTCCACCTCAGCAGTCTCTGTAAGTTGCAGTGTTGCCAGTCCCTTCTTTCTGCAGCAAGTAATAGTAGCATCTTATCTGAGACCAGCATCTTGAGACATCCTTGTGCTTATATCATTTTTCAGTGAATTTAACAGGTTTGCAGTTATTAGCATGCTAATGTTCGGCATGCTATACATTTTTTCTAAGGCAAGTTTTTACTATTTTTGAGAGCTCTCAAGTATTTCAGGATTTCTCAAGAGTAAATTATGAGATGCACAATTTAGCAAGGAAGATAGTATGAATCTTACTTAGAAATAACTAAGGTAATGCAAGATAGGATGGCTGGAGTATTGTATTAGTGAGGAAGCCAATAAGAAATTAAGACGTTAGCGTAGAAGCGTACTAGACGTTTGCAGCCAACCTCCTGTCCATTTTAACATTATTAAATAACTTAAGGCCAGCTATTTCAAAGAGGTTGCCAGAAATGCTGCAACACTTCTGAGAACCAGGACACTCCTGTAGGTGCTTGAATAAAAACATAACTTCAGGTACTCTGTTTTGTACAATATAATGACTTTGAAAAATTATTATATTATTTCTTTGAAAAGTACATTGCCTTTTGATGGAACTATACAGAGGAAATTTAATTTTGGATTTTCTTCCACTGTTTTGGGGCCTATATGCACATCTGTGCAGAGCTACTTTCGTGGCAGATGTTCAGATCCTGGTGCATAGGCGTTTTGTCTCCAACTTAGAGGCTTCTCAGTTGAGTCAGCACTTGGAAACTCTAACAACCAAAGTTACTTGGCTTACGGAATTTCTGACTTTCGCCAGGTATCCATTGAGTTTGTAGGGCCCCTGGACTGGAACTACTGAATGATTTCACATAGGCCACCGACATATGGTAAAAACATTTGGTCTCTATGGACCTGCGTAGTATTTGGGCTAACGTCCTAGTTTCTGCATCCTGTTACAAATCCCTTCAACTAACCAGCCCCTTAAGTGCATTTGTTTTGTGTGTTGGCACAACTAATAAGCCATAAGAAGCACATCAGTGCACGTGCAGTCCATTTATTTTAATGGAATTTAATGTAACAGTAGTTAAATTGAAGTATAGGGCCTTGACATTTCCTAACGTAAGGCGTGTGGGGACCAGAACAGTTCTATTGTCTTCAAGAGTGCTTGAGTTTACTAATTTCAGCCTGCTAATGCCTTTACTTTCTATCTGTCCGGAAATATTTTTCATCTCATTGCCTTCTCATATGTGTTTCCCGACAACGCAATTTCCACTTCTCTAGACACTGTTCAAGAAATTTATCTTTAACTATATGTTGGCAAGGTCGTAGGAGGAATAGAAACTTCCCTTATTTATAGACGTTTGACTTTTAATTTCCATCTGACTTTTTGGCAAGCTTTCAGCAGCAGACACGTTGTATCCTTGTTACCTTTAATAGAGTTATAATGGATTAAAATGTTCCATGTTGACTGCAGTATGACATTTAAAGTAGGCTTTCATTTCAGATATATATCATTTTCTAACCATCTACATTACATAAACGTGCAAGGCAATAATGGGGAATTACTTGGGTTACATTTCATACAGAAATGTTCTAAATTCATTTTGAACAGCTATCCAGACTGGAAAGTGATAGGTAATAGGCAGTCAGTAAAATTTTTAAACCAAGAGATTCTGGAGAAGAACAATAATTTTCTTTTACCAGTCGTGTCAGATTTGCAAAGACGGATCCTGCTCTTTCATAAAATAAATCATTGGGTTTGTATAAATGAACATGCTAATGAGATCAACAAACCCCAGAACTTTTTTATTGTGGATGTTTCAAATATAATCAAAATAATTTTACAGAATCAGTGCCTAGATACTATCAAGTCTATTGGCATTCAGTAAATCACCATGTTTTGTTAACAAGTCAGATGAACAGACACTCTTGATTTCTACATTCTCTTACAAGTCCTTTCAGCTAGTTCTTGCTTAGCTGAGGTCCTTCTCAAAATTATATTCATTTTAAATACAATTGAAAGCTCTTAGTTTGATATGCCTTCTCAAACTGAGTAGTACTTTACTCCAGTTAAGTGATCTAATCTAAATCAATGGGGTCATTTGAGATGTGAGATGCTACTTGATTTGAACGAAGATATTAGAATCACTCCAGTTGGAAAATCCTTTAAATTCTTTGAAACTTTTATTTTAACCATCTGTGTCATTTATGACGGTAAGATTGATGCTAACTTGTAATACTGATGCTAAGCTGCATAAGAGTTGTCCTTTAAAGGCACACACATTCACTGAGCCATCATTACAAGTTTAAGCTTACACCTTAGTGACCCAACTGAAATCAATAGAGCTAGATATCCTCACTGTAGATAAATATTATCTATTTTGGCTTGAAATATGAACATTTTGTTCCAAAACCAGCAAAAATAAAGAATTCTGATTTTTTATGGAATGGTGCCTTGTATCCCAAATGTTACTCTCTCTCACTGCAAGAATCCAATAGCTTCTGTTCCTTTTTCCTCCCAGAGCTCCTGATCACACTTCCGTTGTGTGGCACTGTTGTCTGGCTAGTGTAGCACACTGAGTGTCTCGACTGGCCCACCAATATACAACTACTGAGTGCCCTACAGGCCTTTACCAAGCGAAAAGTATAGCGGTTGGGCCCTAGGTATTTCTCTTTTGCACGGTAATTTATTTTCATCAAACTGCTAAGAGTAACTTTTGTTTAAAATTTCCGCCTGTTCCTCTCTCAAATTTGGTTGAACGTGACTATTAGATTGAAAAGTTATTGGAGGATGAGCAAGGACAGTGGATAGGTTGGGCGGCTCCATAAGGTTATCCTCCACCGAGAAACTTTCTAAAAATAAGACTTCATATTTGAAACTGGAGAATTAGAATTACAAGAGCAAATGGAACCGCAATGGAATATTTCCCCCCAACTTTATTGTGGCATGCAGTGTAAAATACAAAGCACAAAGCCAGAAACAAGGGCGGTTTGTATTTGTGTAGTATCTCTAACATTTAAAGGGTCCCAAATAGGTTTGGCAATCTCTGCACATGGAAAAAGCATTTCTGTCTTGCATTACAGGGAGAGATACGATGTGACCTGGTTCATGGAGAAGCGTTCCACTGAGTTCTCAGCAAATGCAGAGAATTAATTGGAACCAGACTTCAGTCCAAGTGGCTGAAGGTGGAGTTGTACATTTGTCAGTTGAACCGGTGACCAGTGTCAGGTTGAGCACTCCTTTTAGTCAAGAGTCTGTTGGCAGAAAGTCAAATTATGGGAAGACCCTAGGATCATTTTAGACAGGTTGAGAATGCTATTGTGCCACCTACAAAGCATTTGTACCAGGTCATGGTAACGTCCAAATGCCATTGCCAAGGGTGCCTCTTGCTCGGCCTACTTCTCTTACCTTTAAAGGGGATGAGCTGGCTGTGTGTGTCCAGGACAGCGTTCTTGAAAAACTCCCAGCACTCGCTATCTCCTTTACCCTCCATGAAAGCTTCCCATGGAATCCCTTCCAGCTGACCTCTGAGTGAGCTGAAGTTTGCTCTTCTGAAATCTAAGCCCCGTGTCGTAGTACTAACCTTCGGCGTGCTCAGCAGGACCCCAAACTCCACAATGTTGTGATCACTGCAGCCAAGGCTGTCACTAACTGAGACATTACAAAAGAGGTTTTCTTGGTTTGTGAGTAGCAAATCCAGCAGTGCCTCGTTCCTGGTTGGAATGTCTAACATTTGTATGAGGAAGCAGTCCTCTACACATTCCAGGATCTTGATGGATGACATGTGTGTGAGCTGCTGTATTGTTCTTCCAGCAAATGTCTTTTCTGGAACTTCAGCTTGGGGAGGATGAAAATACATAGATAAAAATGTAAAAAGAAGTATTAATGGAGATTTATGTGCTTCCCTGAACGTAACAAGTGTGATTAATGCCACCACATAGATATTTGTGCAAATGTATATATATATAGAGAGAGATTCATATTGTAAATTCTTCACTCTTGGTAATTAATAGCAGCCTGCACGAATAGTGTCACTGGATTCAGCAGGTTTATCAATGCAAGTAATTACTTACCAGTGGGAATAAGAGGGTTCACATTCTAGCTCACAATGAAGTAAAGTACTGATAACATACAGAAGGAAGAAAATTACATTATTGGGTAATTTCTCATTATAACCAGCAATGCTTAACCTTCTCAATTTTTATAAGAGTTAAAAATTGCTTTACTATTAATGAAAGGGCAGCTAACAGTTTTCATTATTGAAGTTTACAGGCTTCGGTCTTTAGTTTTCCAGCTATAGAGTGCGATAGAATCATAGTTCATTGGGGTCCAGAGCTCAGTCAAAGCATTGCGTTCACTTAATCGGAATCTGAAACCTGATGCGAATGTTGAAAATGAACATTGTTATGAATGTTATATGGGAAAAATGGAATTATGTACATTACCTTTCAGTGCAGTATACCTTAAACATAAAATTGGGATGAACATGAGGAAGGTAGAAAGCTGTTGATTTGTTGTTGATTTGAGCAAACTATTTAACTACATCAGATGTGACTTCAGAGCAATAAATACTGAAAAGCTTTGCAGTCATACACAGTAATAGATACAGTAAATGGGTACTAAACAAAATATGTATCTGCTTAATACTGTATAGGTAAGCAGACGTCCTTGAGTTGCTGCCAGGCTGTGCTGAAATGAATGCACTATTTCATAAAGATGAATTTTGCAAACAAGTAAGACTTGAGAGACCCAGGCCATTAAAAAGCGTTCCTGTATCTTGACCGCTGGCAGTTTGTTACAATAGGGAACCGTGCTTTCACGGTTAAGAATTTCGAAGAGCTCTACGGACATTTTTCCTAAACATTGTGTAGATGCACGAACGCATAAAGAATTAGGCAGTAAATTCTGCGGCTGAGAGATATAACTGGCATGTTACAAACTTGCCTGCTTACAAGTACTGTGCTGATGGCATTGCTATTCTTGACATTTTAATTCTACTGCTTTCAATTCTCTTGAGATGATAAACCCCAAACAACACAATGCCATAAGCTAAAAGAGAGAAGGAAGATGCCTGGATTTTAGTGACAATGTTCTGAAAGAACAGTGGAGACGTTACAAGGTTTGTCAGAGAGCATAAAAGCCTTTATGGAGCAAGTGAATTAGGCTTCCTCTGTTGTTTCTTAACGCATCCAAATTCGAAAGTAAGCAGGGTGGTTTTGAACAACTGCTCGTTTTCTAGCTTTTAATAGTTAATGGGAGGTCAGACTATAAGCTGAGATCAATCCCAGAGTAATAAATTTTACATTATTATATTTGTCTTTCTTGAAATATAAACAGTAGAGGACCTATTCTCAAATGGCTTCCGACCCATTTTTTTTTTCATAATTAATACAGGAAATTCAAGGAACGTGACTCCCTGTACAGCTTAGACAGAGGCAGATCTGTATTCATCAGCATTGATTAATTAGTCTGTTAGCAGACACGCAGTTAGTTTGAAGAGCTACAAAATGGACAGTTATAAAGAAAGCTTTGCCATAAAAAAACATAAGCCACATGTTATTGTCGATAAAAGATAAGCTTTTTTAACTTTGATGTTGATTCTACATAGCTTAATATTTACAGCTAGATTTATCCAGCCCTATTGACATTGACCTTGGCTTCAATGCGGCAGCAGTATGGAATGAATTGCTCTTCATTGGTTTATTTGAAGGGCAGGATTTAGCAAAAAACCAAAGGATCCCTCTGAATAAGAACTACAGTTTCTCATTGTTCAGATCTGGATACTTACTTCTGGGTCATTGTATTCAGTATGACTCCACAATCACTTGGCAGGCTTTTTCTTTGTCTTCTATATTGGGTAAACACATCTGTTGCAACCAAGAAAAGGAGAATTATGCACTCCCACTTAAATCTTATATATTATTCTAACAGTTTCATCTGTGGCATTGAGGTGTGAGGAGTTGTTTTTTCTTAGCCTTCTCATTTTTGTAACTTATAAGAACCTCATTCATGACCTGACACAATATTTTATGAAGTCAACAGAAAGGCTGTCACTGTTTTTAATGAGCTTCGGATCAAGCCCTCAGTTTTTCAACAACACAGAATAAATCCTTTCACTACAGACAACAATGTGACATACACAGTATAAAGGTCCAAACTCTGTCATTTCTCAATTGGTTCAAGATTTGAAGTCAGCGCTAGCAGCAAAGGGGAGAACTTGAGGACCATCAAGAGCGATATTACCTGTCTCATGTGTCTTTGTTTTGGGATGTACTAGAACTGGAGATTCAACCATTATTACTGAATAGCACGCAACAGCTTATTGAGCATTTCTGAGCAACGCATATGAGGAAAGCAAGGGTGGGTGGGAGAGCAGGAAATTAGGTTTTCATCACACACATTCCTCAACCAGGCACCATTTGCCCGTGTCCATTGCCAAGCTTTTTTAAGGCACAGCCCCTGTCTTCACTATTCTTGCACACGACGATAAAACCTGATTTCACTTGGAGTGTAAGTGAAACCTTAGATATCAGATCTGTTATTGTGTTTGTCTTTGCTAAAGAGAGTTGACAAGTTTTCCTAAAACACATGCAGGTTGGTATTTTGCCATCAAGAAAAAAGCCAAGAGATCTATTTGAAGCACAGTGCAATCCTGCAAGTGTGTTGATATAAAATGAGCTTTACAGTTTTTTTAAGTGCTATGCGCAGTGCATAAAATATTACAAATTGATGGGGCTGGAAAAAAGTAATTCCATAAAGGAAAAGTGATGTTAGAAATAAATATGGGATATCCTTTTAAAAACACCAGGTGACATTTTTGCTTCGAGACTGTCACAAAGCAGTCTCGCTCAGCAGTAGAGTAAGATTTTGAGACACCTGGAAGTTAAAGGGGTGGCGTAACTTTACAGCCCTTCTTGGTTTTGGCTTTAAAAGTCTACATGTTCAAGGGATTTTAGAACCTTTTACGTGCTCACAGCATTTTTGGTCAATCTAGAAAGAAAGAAAGAAAACGACAATTTTGTTGTTATGCACAATCTCCTTACGTGGACATGGGAAGTATGTATAGTCAGAATATTGGGTAGAATAAACTGAATTACATTTATTATAATTGAGAGTAGCCACGGAGTGAGCCAGCTTAGAAAAGCGAGTTAAACGTGACATCTGTATCTACACTGCACTGACGTGTCTCCCTGAGCTTTGACCTGTCTTCAGAGGAAAGAAGCGGACAGCTTGTAGTGACTTTACAAATGACAGATCAAGCACGTGCACAGTTTGCCTGGCACAGGCTGTTGTTAGGGTACAAGTTTTAAATGGAAAGTGTGGGGATATGCTGCTACTTTAGTTCAGAGGAAATAAGCTGGTGATGAAGTGAAGCACCTGAGCGCTAAGTGCTTTCAGATTATACCACTTGTTTAAAGCGGATTATAGATTTTGTAAGTGCACACCGGAGATAACGTGCGAAGATTTCCACTCTTATTAAGCTATACATTGAGCATTATGCAAATAAGCCATTGCTTACTTAGATGGTAGACTGATATCTTTTTGTCCCGACGTGACAAGTAAAGTATGTTTCCATTTGTTGTCCCCATCTGTCACAAACTGAAAAACCTCAGATCCGTAAAAGTCTTATCTGAATGCGTTTGGTAACATCTTGCTTCGCTGGGCACGATGGTGTATCATATAGTGCGTATCATTTTCATTGTGTAAATAAGGAGCTGCATTTTTTGGTCAGTAATGAGATAACTGGAATTACTTGATAGGCCCAGTTTGGAAAAGAATTTGGTTCAACTCATCCCTGTTCTGCACATCACAGAAACACATTCTTCAAGCATATGCTTAAGAACTCTCTTGAATAGATACGCGTTTCTGAATCAGAGCTATGATATTTTAAGTTGCTGCATATGCAATTATGTTATATTCTGTGTTGATTGCACTATATAAAAAGCACTAATATTGCGCTTGCTGCAAAATTTTCAGCGATAAAGACCCTTTCCTGTTGAAATATATTCTTGTTTGGTTCTATGAATCCATTTGCTATATGGAAAGATCTTGATTTTTGCAGAGCGTATGATTTCTATATGGGTGTGCACTGGTGCAAGCGAGCTGATTATCTTTATTTCTTGTTTTACAGCGGGAACAACATATATCTTTAGCAAAGGTGGTGGACAAATCACTTACACGTGGCCCCCTAATGATCGGCCAAGCACTCGTGCGGACAGACTGGCAATAGGGTTTAGTACTGTTCAAAAAGAAGCTGTGTTGGTACGAGTGGACAGTTCTACTGGGCTCGGAGATTATTTAGAGCTGCACATCGTAAGTATTATTAAGAAATGCACGATATTTCTGCTTCTCCTGATTCTTCTTATATTTGGGATTTTAAAATTTATTTTATTTTAATGTAAATACAGCACTTTGTTAATGAACAATTTTAGGGTCAATAGCGAACTAAATGATAATGGTTTGTAGCATACAATACCGTACAGGGTCTCAGACATTCTCAAAATGCCTTTTACTTTATACAGTGCTACTTTATATGGCTTTTCAATTAAAAAATCACACAGCGATACAGATATAGAAATTTACTGCAATCTAATTTCATAGAACAGGATTTGGCAATGTCAGAGGATGGTACATTCATCTTGGAGGATTTAATCTGGAATCTGCTGGGGGAATTGCAGTGTATCACAATTGACTGTGCTTATTGTTAATACTAGAATTTATCCTCTGATTTCACCATTCCTTTGTGATGATAAATCTTAAGTAGAAAGCAAGATTGTCAAGCTAGGAAGCCTTAAAAAGTAATTTCAGCTGCCTTAAAGCAAATAACTAGCAATCAAAATTGAAAGCATCTGGATTTTTATGGCAACATAAATAAATGATCAGTTGAGATAAATTTAACTAGGGCAGTATAAAAATTTGTTGTTTAGTTTAGTCTCAACTTTGTTAATGTATTAGCTTGATTTTGATTTAAGAATCTCTCTACTTTCAGGAACAGAAGAGTTCCTTTTGAATGAAATTACTTATTGATCTATAACCAATTACACTTTTACCCTCAGAAAACACTCAGCAGTGATCATTTTCAAAATTAGAGGGAATTACAGTATTCAATCTTCCCAGGTGCCTTATTTCTGTAAAGGTACTCTTGCATTGCACCAAGGTGCTTTTTTAAAAATGTACTCGCTTGAGTAAATAAACAAAGAAAGAAGGCCTTAAATAAAATTCAGAGGTTGTCTATACCCTTCTGTTACATTGAAAAGCACGGACAAAATGGCTGGCTGGTATTGTACAATCTTAATTTAAAAATGTGAACAAAGCAACTTCTCCCAGAAGTGCCAGAAAAGCTGAGAGCCTACATTTTTCAAGGCAAGTATTGTGTTGCTGAAGAGAATTTAAAAATTTGCTTTCTGAAGCTACATCTAACATCAGGTGCCTAGTCATCATTTGACTGTTTCTTTGCAAGCTGAGACCAGATCCACCCACTGTGGTCAACAGTGTTACTTTCTTCTTACAGTGTTTTCTTTTTCATTAGCATATTAAGGAATATTTTTCTTGTAGATTTACTGTATCCGGAGTCTGTCAAAATTACGGTGTTCATGTAATCTTCTGTTTAGCCTTGATTTGTCCATTTTAATACAAACATTGCGTTCATTAATTATGAGTTGGAGATGAAAAATTATTGCCCACTCATAAAAGTTTTGGGGTTTCCTTTTTCCAAATAACTTTCTTATACTATGCTGTAGCAACAGATCATAAAAATAAAGGAATACTTGAGAGTTTTCTGTGGTCATAAACAATACCAGCTTAATAGGGATGGGCAAAATCAGAAATTATACTTTACTGGTCCTGAAATTTCTGTAGCAAAAGGCCTTTTATCGTCGTGCTCTGTGAGGTGATCGTGGCCTTCTCCTATTGTCTTTGCAAGAGACTTTGAGAACCTCCCTGAAGCCCACTCTGCTTCGGAGTAAAATCTGTGGTAACTGTGCAATTTCACCGAAACAAGGTCTGACCACCCGAGAGTTGCTTCTCTTTAGTCTCTAGCGTGGAGACACTAAGGGATTGACCTGAAATCCTAAGACGTCTGGCAAGGATTTTTTTTAAGGGCCATCAGTGTTAGATAAAACTTGGAAAACTGCTGGGATATAATTTCCCAGAATCTGTTTCAAATAAGGATAGTATTCAAAAGAAAGTTGAAAGGCAGTATTTTCAAAAGCACTCATGGTATCAAAGAACATATATCTTATTAAAGTCAGTGGAGCTGTAGGCACTTCTGAGAATTTTACCTGAGATCTATTTTAGCTCAGCAAAATGCAGTGAAACATCACAGTTATAAAAATGAAGAAGAATATAGAAATGGAGAGGCCTATGTATATGTTTATTTGAAAAATAGTTTATTGGATTTAAGTTTTTCAATATTGGCAGCTATTGCATTAAAGTAGCTGTAATAAAAGTAGTAGGAGGGTTGTGTCACTCAAAACTTCCTTCTTGCACCGACGTTGAGGTGCCACTAAGAACGTCTTACCTACCGAGTAACTAGAAACATGCAAAAGCTATGAATAGTGGTAGGAGGAAAAACTGAAGGAGAGAAGAGTCTAATTCTGCATGTTCTTTTGCATGCACCCACCCACCTGTTTGTATAATGAATATGCATGAGCGATGAACGCCTGTGTACATTGAGATGCACTGTGCATGGATAACTTGCCTGTGTTATATCAACTATAACATTATAACAAGGACATAGTTGTGATTTAATTATGCTGGGATTCAGTTTTACAGCAAGATAGAAACCGGTTCTTTTGTTACTGAGCTTCCATTTTACCCAGGAGGTCATTAATCACTCAGATCCTCCTCACTGACAAAATTTGGGACAGATGTGTAAGCATAGGTTTTAAGTGTATTTTCAGCAGAATGGTGGCAAAGAAAGTTCCATGGAAAACTATTGCTTTGAGGGAAATGTTTTAAAATCATAGTCCTCACTAGCATGTGAAGGTGCTTGTTTGGGATGTTTCAGAACAGAACTACGAGGTAGCTTGCTCTTAACCTTCTTCATTCTAGGAATGGAAGAGAAAATTACAAGATTGATTATGGTACTTCAATGTGTGCTTGCCCTCTTTATTATTCTGTTTACTTAAAGCTGATGTAAACCTAATAATGAAATCAAACTCATAACAAATTCTGATTTGGAAAATTGCTACTTGATCATCTGAATCACAGCTTTAGTGTTAGGTTAGGAGCACATTTATTTAAAGTAATCATTCAACCTCCCCAAATAACCATTGTTAATATGAGAAACATTTCAAAAAATGTGTAATACCAGATGCTTTACAGTTCCAGTGCAAATATTTTAAATTCCAAGGTAGATTATTATAAAACCCCACCTGTACAGTAGCAGCCTAGGTATAAAGGACTGGTTGTGTATGTGAGACCTATGCATTCCTGTGCTTCAAGAAAAGGATGTTAATATGCCTTAGTCACCCAGAGAAGCAGCAATTTTCATAGCTATCACTTGACTTCTGTTACTGAAGTGGTCTCCTGTGCAGTCTCTGCTGGGAGATACAGTTCAAGAGGCAATAGATATCATGCCTAAAAGTCTACTGCCATTTCCTTCTCCTGTTGACAGATAAAAGAGGGACAGATAGCTCTGACAATTATTACACAATCCTCCTTTTTTTCCCTTCTTCTTGGCATGGTCCTTATCCATCTCCATGCCAAATGGGAAAAGGCAGCAGCTTGTTCATGCGGTGTTTGGTTAATCACCACGTGCACTTCTGTGCTTGGTTTTTTCATTGACTTTTAAAGCCCTTAGGTAACTCTGTCAGTGATTCCTGTTCCTATGTCTGCTCTTCTCTTCCCGCCCTCTTTTCCCAAGTCATTAGACAGACAAGTAGATATATGCCATCGTGTTTCACAAGCACTGTGCTGTCACTGCCTCGAGTTTCCAGCTTTTCTATGGTAAGGAACAAAGTGAAGTTAGACAAAGATACTGCCTCAAAGGGCTAAGAAATCCTGTTAAAATTGCTCTTTCTTGCAATGCTGTTGGCATAGGAAACTGGCGTTCTCCCATGTGGCACAAGTAATATTTGCTCCACTAATGAAGACAAGAAGGATAGAAATCCATCAACAGACTTCAACACTTTGAAAAATTGATTTAAGTATAAATTATGCCACGTTTTTATCTGTCATTGTTAAAATGAAAGACTTTAAACTATACCAAAGTGTAATATTTTGTGTGCTGGATGAAATCAGTCAGCAGTTTCTGTGTCTTCCTTGTTTGTGTCATTTGTTTTAAAACAGAAATATTTTGGGAGCACAAAACCAATGTGCTGTTTATATGGTTACAACTCATTTTGAAATTGAGAACAATAGGTTTGTACGGGGATAAGGCCAACAGACCATTTTAGATCTTACGGCTGGTGAGGGACCTGCTCCAACACCTGGACTTAGACAAGTCCATGGGCCCAGGTGGGATCCACCTGAGGGTACTGAAGAAGCTGATGGAAGTGCTCACTGAGCCACTCTCCATCATTTACCAGCAGTCCTGGCAAACTGGGGAGGTCCCAGCCGACTGGCATCTAGCAAATATGATGCCCGTCCACAAGAAGGGTCGGCAGGATGATCCGGGGAACTCCAGGCCTGTCAGTCTGACCTCGGTGCCTGGGAAGGTGATGGAACAGATCATCCTGAGTGCCATTATGCAGCGCATGAAGAACGCCCAGGTGATCAGGCCCAGCCAGCACAGGGTCATGAAAGGCAGGTCCTGCTTGACAAACCTGATCTCCTCCTATGAGAAGTGACCCGCTTGCTGGATGAGGGAAAGGCTGTGGATGTTGTTTACCTGGACTTTAGCAAGGCCTTTGA
>VXAK01011775.1:240895-289483 GCA_013399435.1 Arenaria interpres | reverse complement strand
GGGTCAGGAACAGGGTGATGTGTAGGACTAGAGCAGTGATTGTGCCTCTGTATTCAGCGCTGGTGAGGCCCCACCTTGAGTACTGTGTCCAGTTTTGGGCCCCTCACTACAAGAAAGACATTGAGGTGCTGGAGTGGGTCCAGAGAAGGGCAACAGAGCAGGCGAGAGGTCTGGAGAACAAGTCCTGTGAGGAGCAGCTGAGGGAGCTGGGGTTGTTCAGTCTGGAGAAAAGGAGGCTGAGGAGAGAGGGGAGACCTTATCACTCTCTACAACTACCTGAAAGGAGGGTGTAGCCAGGTGGGAGTCAGTCTCTTCTCCCAAGTAACAGGCAATAGGACAAGAGGAAACAGCTTCAAGTTGCTCCAGAGCAGGTTTAGACTGGATATTAGGAAAATTTTTTTACACTGAAAGGGTTATTAAGCATTGCAATGGGCTACCAAAGGAAGTGGTTGAGGCACCATCCCTGGAGGTATTTAAAAGATGGGTAGACCTAGTGCTTAGAGATAGGGTGTAGTGGTGGATTTTGTGAGAGTTAGGTTGATGGTTGGACTGATGGATGATCTGAAAGGTCCCTTCCAACCTAGGAGATTCTGTGATTCTATAATTCTATGATTCTATATGTATGCAAGGTATAACACAATTAATCTGAAATACCCTGAAGATGCGGTATTACCAGCATGATAGATTAATCAGTATTATACTTAGATTTTCCAAATGTGTTTGTGGAGCCTTCACAGTTAAAATTAATAACTGAGGTGAACAGTCATAGGAGAGGATATATTGTATGTCTTACAGAAAATTGGGTTTTGGATCATGAATAAATTCAGTTTGTGCTCTTTGTCCCAACTATTTATATACCACATCTATTAAAATATGTATTGTGGGAAAGGCATTTTTCATTTGAAACTTTTTCCATGAGGAAGGTGTGGATAAAAATCAACTGAAAACTTTTGGGAGTTTTTGTCAGCTTTAGTTCAAAAATTGTCTTGGTTTAAAAGTTTCTCCATTTTCTGAGCTATTTATTCAGTTTTTGTATATGATCTACTTCATTTTTTATAAACTAGAGAAATACTTAATATTTCCAAATGAAATGTTGACTTTTGTGTAGAAAAAAAAGTTTTATATCAAGCAGTTTTGATTTTCAGCTTTAAGTTAATGGAAAATTCTGCAAAAGTCTTCTCTCAACTTTTTTCCTACTTATTTTCAGAGCTTTTGAGAAACTGAAAAGAACTATTATTTCCTGCTCCCCTTCCTCTGTCTCTTAGTCTCTTAGTTATACATATGCAGTATTCTTCTCCACCAGGCTTTTAACAGCTGTTAGATTCTATTGTACATATACGTAATATGTGGATAAGTTTTAATTTAGGCAAGTATAATGACCCTCCCTCAAGTGAACAGAAATAGTAAAACTCGGGTGAGGATCAGACTTCTGTGTTTGAGCATACCAGAGAAAAAAATTGCAGATTCTTAAGGTAAATGAATTTGTTATTCTCTTTTGAATACTTACATGTCTTGGGCTTAATGCCTAATGGAAAGTCAATTGAAAGATTCTTATTGACTTAGTTGTATTTGGATCAATGCCTAGAGAGTTGAATGTACTTTCAGCGAGATTGATGGTAAAAATACCTTTGATTTTAGTGCTTTGTATTGGAGCTAATTAATTTTCCCAGGAAGAGTTTAATAATCTTTAAAAAAAAATATTCTCAGGATAATGTTTCTTCTAATAATCATCTTTCAAATATAGAATTCCTTATTATTGCATGCATATCTGTGCAATGCTAGGATTTGCTAGGACTTTAGAATGGAATTATTCACATCCAGGAAAGACTAAAAAAAATACCCAAAAACCCCACAGAACTAGGTTTCAGAAATCTGGTATTTTAGGAGTGCCGAGCATGCACATCGGTGGCTAAAGTCAAGGGAAGCTGAATATAGTCAGCACCTCTGAAAATCAGGCCATCGTCTTGTCAGCTAAGTGGGCATCAGGGATCACTCTGGAGCCCTGGAAAGACTTTGGATCATTATGTTTATCAGGATTGTGATATTTAATATTCTGCTACCTTGAGGCATAAGAAAATGACTTAAGGCTGATATTATCTAACCTAGAATTCTGCAAATATTTGGTATTTCGTTACTATGCTTATATACATAATACTTATTTGTGATTTTTTTCCCCATCCATATATGTGTATGGAAAATGCTATAGGAAGTTTAACTGTTGTGGGCAGTGATTGTTCTTCTCTTTGGGGAACAAAAACTCAGCAACCAGACTATGTATTAATCTTTAAACTGAAGAAAAGTTACTATGAAAAAAGGATTTCCAGACTTACTAATGGGTTTGGATAATGAAAAGCAGTGCAGTCAGAAAAGAGTTATTTATGGGACTACACAGGCAGGTGAGAATGCAATTCAATGTACACAAGCATTAAATTAATTAGATTGGGAGCAATTAATTAATCTAGGGAATTTGTGCTAAACGCAGCAATCGTTTACCACACTCACCAGGTTAAAGATCTAAGTTCGTAGGAAAGAAAATAAATAAATCACTGAAATGGTCAAGCCATGCCTTGAAAACATGCAATTAAGTTATTCTTTTGTATTAGTAGAGACATAAATAAAAAAAAAAAAAAATCTCTGAAAAGGGATTTTATCATATAAGGTGCCTGTTAATGCCTCATCTTGAATGCTCTGCACAGAGCGACAGTGGTCTGTTCTTGCTATAAACTGGCCAAATTGCAGAGAGGTGGTCATGGAAATGTGCTAATTCTGGCATAGAACAGACTGATACCTTACTGTATGAAAAATATGAATGGAATTTGGACAGTTGATACAATTAAACAGTTTGGCTATGACTGTTGTCATGGAGCGCTGCAAGAAGAAATCCTGATGCCAGCATGGAAGGTCTGTTACACCAGCGTGGCAGTCTGATCACCCAGCTGTGATTTCCTGGTTCCTCAGCCTAGAAATATGCTTGAGGCAAGCAACTCTTTTCATCTTCTTCCTCTATCTTGGGATAAATAGAAGTTCTCACTTTTTTCCCTCTACCCAGCTAATAACTCCTTTATTCATCCTGCTCCTTTAGTGCTTTTGGGAGGATAAAAGCTTCCTTCCCCAAAAGCATGCTGTATGGGGTCACCACCTTCCAGCCCCTTGGCAAGAGAAAATTACAGAACCAGTAGGACCTAAGTTCTCGGCTAGAATACCACGTGTCAGTCACAAAATGCTCCAGCCCTCAACGCTAGTGAGTCTCCTGAGGTGCTTTTATCCAGCGAAGATGTAGAGCCTGGCTGAGGGGGTAGACCCCCATGTATTAGAATAATCTGATAGCCATATGGAAAGAGTTGCATTTGGCCGTGGTGTTGTATGAAATGATCTTGCAGACCAGATCATGGACTCCAAGATCCCTTCTGATCTTGTGTATCTCAAGATTACACTGTAAATTGAATCCCTTCAGTTGGCTGAACTGCTTAAGATCTGAAACTTTGTCGTTGAATTTGATGGCAAGTCTTCCCTGGACTGTACTGCTGCAAACTCTACACAAATGGGACTATTGATCCATGAGGAGAGAACAAAAACATGGACCTTAATTTTTCTGGGGCCTTGTTGAACTTGAAAAAAAATGCTAAAAAGATTAAGAATAGAAGGCTGTTGGGCTGAATCATGTTATACAAATAACAAAAAGTGTGCATTTTTAAGAACTGAGGTGAACCAATCTGGAGAGGCAAGCAAAAGAACAAGCACATTTAATTAACATAAACTTGAAGGGGCTCATGACCTCTTCGTAAAGCCCCTCTTATTTCTTACATTGTTACTTTTAAAGCTCTGAAGTTCTGTACAGATTACATCCAGCCTTATTTTCAAGGATTCTTTCTTTCTCTTCCCTTTCCCTTGTTCCCTAAGTTGTTTTCCTGCTGTGTCCTCAAACACAAATTCATTTGCTTGTTGCGTATTCTGCAGTCCCAGTGAATCCCAGTGGAAGCAAGTGGCAACCTCCAGGGGTCTTGGTGATTACATACCTTTTCTTTCCCACAGAATCATATGGGGTTGGAAGTGACCTTTGGAGATCATTTAGTCCAACCCCCACGCCAAAGCGGGTCCCCCTAGAGCAGGTTGCACAGGAACTTGTCCAGGCGGGTTTTGAATGTCTCCAGAGAAGGAGACTCCATCACCTCTCTGGTCAGCTTGTTCCAGTGCTCTACCCCTCTCACAGTAAAGAAGTTTCTCTTCATGTTTAGGTGGGACTTCTTATACTCAAGAGGCATACCGTATAGCTAAAGGAACAGAGGAGTCACTTCAGATGGTGACTCTATGGTGTACTCACATGGAAGACCTTCTTGATGAGAACCATTGATTAGTTCTGTTTGATTAAAGAACAAAAGCAGCAAGAACAAATAAAATAAGCATGTGGCCAAAAATTAGGAGACATATCCTTTTGTGGCTAGGTTTTTTACATATAAATACCAAATTTCTGGCTTCAGAAAGGAGGACAGAAGAACTAGCTTATAACGTAGAGATAAATGAATAGCCCATCTTTCCTCCATAGCAGCACCTTTCCTAGTTAACATTATATTCTCCTATTGATGGTTTAGACCCATCCCAGACTAGTAAGGTCCTTTAAATCCAAAATTTCCTGCACTGGTTACCAGCCAACATCCTTGCATATGAAGGTTACAGATATTTTAATCTCTTGGTACCAACTCTTCCAGAACATTGCCATGTATAAAAAGAGCTGATAAAAAATTTAGCAGACATTTTAGCAACCTTATTAAGATTTAAAGAGTACTTGACTGTTTGCAATAGTAGAACATTTGAGATGTTCACTTAAACCTGGCTGATCACCCAAAGGAAGAAGCATCGAATTGTAGGAAATTATTGTGATTATTTGGGCAATAAGAGCTGTGGATGATTGAGGGCCACTTCCAAGAGCCAGCTACTTTTGTCTGCCTATTGGGTACTTTGCTGCTTATTATATCTATTGTATATTTTATTAAGCATATATTCTTTGTTATATCTAGTAATATAATAGGGTCAGCCCTGATAATATTTCCTACCTTGTTACTGCCTATTTCTCATCTAATTTTAGAGAAGCACAGAAAGATTTGCTCTCCGTCCTCCCTACCAGGCATGCCTGGGGGTGTCTGGGCTCAAACCCAAGTGGAACGTGTGTTTACCCAGTGTGTTAGAAGCCATGACCGTGCAGGGTGTAGGCAGGTTGTAGGCACTTTGTGCTGACTGTGTGCAGTTTGGAAAAACAAAAGGACAGACATGAGGAATGACATCACTTTCAGAGTATCCTGGACTATGTTTGTAGCTTCTGATGGCAGCTTGAGTAAGGGAGAGCGACTCTCGGATTGCTGCGACCCATTGAAAGAGGGCCAGGTTTGCACAGATCAGGGTTTGTTTCTTATGTATATAAGCCAGAACCCAAGATCTGGCCCATTAACTCCCTGTCTTTTAAATTTATGAGCTCTAAGGGAGGATAAGGATATAGTGTGCGCTGCAGCACAAAGTACCAATGTAGCAGTTTTTCAGTGAACACGCACTATAAAGAGTATAATTTTTAATACCCGTCAGAAAGATTAGCCTGTTGATGCACAGCAAGGCTAGGGGAAAAGTGCTGGTAGTGGCCTGAGCAGATTCTGATCCTAATGCCAAACATTTCTCATCCCACCGCTTCCATTATTAATTTGTCTGAAGAAACTGCAGCAATACAAAAAAGTATGAGCAAAATGTACATCAGGCCAGAAGACTCCTGCTGGAAGGTGAAAGGTGCAGAGGCAATTTTACAGAGCCTGCTGCTTTGCTTCAGGCATTTGTTTAAGTAAACATTACTATTATAGTTAATCATTTTGTGCTAATAAGGAAAGCTTGTCTTAATACTATTCTGTTCTTGTGAGATACTACCCGAAACTCATCATTAATTAATTAGACCACTTATTTAACTCAGGTTTTGCTCTGTGATGCCTTAGTGTCATCACCAAACTGGAACTTTAATGTTTAATGCTAGTTTGCTTTTTTTCTTTCAGATTGTTTTATCGTCTTGAGCCTTTTTCACTTTTCACTTACACTGTGTCGGTGAGGAGTAACTACAGTAAGAACACGGAATTTAGCCTGGCGCACCAGAGGGTAGAACTGAACACACCAGGCCTGGTTCTTACTTTCATCCAATTTAGTTACTTAACCTTTGCAATCTCTGACACTAACTCATTGCACCAGGGTGATGCAGGACATATAGCCAGAACAGGGAATTTATCTGAATTTCCCAAACCCCAGGTTACCAGTTACATCTTCATTTGCTTTTCAGTATCGTGCCTATGCTGTCTAATCCTTTTCTCTCTTACCTGAGCGTGACACTCTTGACATCAGTGCATCTCGGCCGCTGGTGGATCACTGAGCAGCCTTTTTCTTTCTCTCCCAGCAACAACCATAGGCGTATAGTATTTTCCTTCCCTATCAATCTTACAGTGATTCTTCCCATTTGACAGCAGGCTGCTGCCGCTGTTAAGTCTCTTTTTGGTTTTTTTTTGCTCAGATCACGCCAGTCCCAAGAATTTCTGCAACAATAAGAGACAGGATAAGGATTTAATGAACTGATATTGTCAGTGTTCTGGTGGTTTATGCTTAATGTAACAATCCCACTAACAACAGGTGAGTTTTCCTGTTAAGTGTTTGGAGAGGCTTAAATATCCCTCTGCTTGTGAAAGCCCATTTACACTGAAGCATTCTGATGCTCCAGAGGGTGGATTAGCTGAAGGAACTGACTCATGCGTTTCTTGGCTTTTGATAATTACCTAGCTTACATTGAATGAGGATGCCGAGGAACAAAGGAAAGACACAGGTTCTTCACTTATGCCAGTGAAATTATCCTGAAGCCTTCAGCGCACCAGCATGAAACTACTAATGCAGCTTTAACTTCTTGTCCTAGAATTTGTAGGCAATAATCTATGTTCAGTCAAGGACCAAATGTAAGTCCAGGTATTCCCTCAGGGAGCTGTAAATCATGCTCGCCGCTGCAGCATTATATATTCTCTGCGGTCTAAGAAAAGCCACTCATACAGAACTGGAAAGCCTTCTCTCTGGGTATTCTGCTGTTGGGTCTTCATCCCGGACCTCTGGATTGAAGGATGGGGTTGAAACATTACATTCTCAATGGAGCTCATCGTGCTCCTTTTTGGGGCTGGACTCTCTTGTTATTTTCTGTTCAGCCTTCATCCTTGGTGGACTTGTGACTTACTGCCCACACACTGAATGCCACAGACCTCACTCTTCACTGTGAAACCCCATTAATGTCCTGAAGCCTTATTGTTCCCCATATGTTTTTTTTTTTTCCCTGACCCAGTGAATTCCAGGGAACAACAGAGAGTTCCTGGAGCAAAAGTGCCCAGCTTTTCCCTTGCGTAGCAGATGGATTTTTAAAGATTCTCTGTGGATTATGCAGCAGTGCCTTCTCATTTAGGGACAAGCACAAAGAGCATTATCATACGTGAAGCTACTTTACAGTATCTTCTACCAATTAAAATAAAAAGTGAAGAGATTATGCTATAGAGCCTTAATAACCACTCAGCATATTTGATAATGTCACTGCTGTCGGTATCATATTCACCACTATGTTTAATAGCTGAACAGATGCAGCTCAGTAGAGCACCACATGGTATGCAGCAGCAGGGAGTCCCATTTGACAAGTTGGTTTTGTTTTATTTCCTTCCCAGAGAGCCTTCCCTGATATCTCAAGTTGCTGTAATGTTTTGATGCGCTATTCAGCAAACAGAAAAAGGCAAGGGGATTCTGTACTGCTTGTTTTCAAAGCGAGAGGGTTTTTGACTTTTTAGTGGAAGTACTATGAAATTCCTAATAAAGCTAATATAAGGCATGTTTTGATGTAAAATTGTCAGCTCTTGATCTGAAAAGGGTTGTTTATTAGCAGGTAGCACATATCTGTGTGCACCGGTTGCTTGTAGGATAGCAACTGTGCTGGTTTTTGGAGGCGGCTTCAGGGCTTGGGGATTTATTTATTTTTATTTTTTTAATTGCAAGATTTTGTGTACACGTCTGCAAGTCACTTTGCACAGTGAGCAGTAACTCTGGGCTGCAACGGTGCCATGGGACGCTGCGGTTGTTTGGTGCTTCTAGATTTACTCTCCATGGAACGATTCACAGGAGCGTTTCGTGAGACTTTCCAGTCTTCTAATTGCCTGTCTGGAAAAACACCTGAGTATATACTCCGAGGCTAAAATAAGATGGCTCTGCACTTAATATGTTCTAAAAAATCTTGGGGTAATACAGAGTAATAATGACACCCTGGCTATATGATTTGAGCATTTGTTTCCAGGAAACATATAATAAAGATGAGAACAAGACTAAAAGTGCTGCAAGAATTATGTTATCTGCCTCATATTACCTGGTTTGTAAGTAAGCACAGAAACTCCCTTGGATATATTTCCTATTCCTTATTAATGTGGTTCTCTAGTTAAAGCTAGGTGCTGCCAAGGGCTGAATACATGGGCAGCATCTTCCCCAGAGCCTAAACCTTGTCCCAGCTTTGTGCTCAGCTGATACGCTCCTTTAGAAGATACTTAAGATTTCTGGGTTTCTATTCCTAAACTACTTTTTTTTTTTTTTTTTTAATATTTTGCTGGCTATTTAAACTGACACATTCTTAAGGCATTGATTTTCTTTTCTTCTTTCTTGCTTTTCACTGCATATTCAAACTCAAAGAAACCACCGGCACGTCTCCTTGTCACAGCTGTAGTGTGGTACATGATGACACCAAGCTGTGCTAATGTGGGAGGAGGGGAGACAGGGGTTGCAAGCGCTGTGGAGAACTGATTAAAATTCAAAATGAGCTTTGATAAAGTGGAGAAATAGTCTGAAATCAGGAAGATGAATTTCTATAAAGGAAAGCGCCGAGTTCTGTACCTAAGATGGAAAAATCAAATGCACAGCTATAAAATGGGGAATAATTGTGGCCAAGAAGCAGTTCTACAGAAAAGATTGGGAAGTTGCAGCTGATTGCAATTTGCTGCAGACAGACAGGCATCGGCCTGAGCTGTATTAACGACATGTGGGGTGGCAGAGGAGGCAAAGAAGTTAATTGTTCCCTCAGTACTGCTGGGACCTCAGCTGAAGAAGGATGTCCGGTTTCGAGGGGTTGGCTTTGGAAAGAAGGTACGCAAATTAGGCAGCTAGTAAAAGAACCAACAATATGCTCTAGTTTAATTAACATGTAGCTCCTGAGAAGCAAATGAAAGAATAGGGCTCTGTTTTGTTTATAAAAGACAGGGACTGACTGGATGTGAAAACCGTCTTGCAATACGTATAGGTTGTTATCAACAGGAGTGTGGCTAATTTGTTTCTCCTGTCTGTCAAGAAAAGGTAAGAAATAGTTGGTTGAATTTGCAGCGATGGTATGTGTGATGGTGAGCAGTGGAGCAGGTTACGTAGGCAAACCTGGCCAATTTATGCTTTGGAGATCAGACCGCGTTCCTGGCTGCAAGGGCAATGCTGTGGAGACTCCTGCGCTATGTGTTTGCTAAAGGTAGCCTGTGGGTACTTGCTGGTGCCAGTGAGCGATGGGTGTAGTGAGGTCTTCTTAAACTGCACACTCCCGTTTATGCTGCAGCTTTTAACGGGGAGGTTTAGCTCCAGGAATGATTTAAGATGAAGGCTTAGATGTAAGCACAATGAGGTTCTCTGTTTTCATTCCCAAAGACATAGAAAAAGGAGCGAGTAAGCTGCTGCTAAGAATTTTCTTTTGATATCCATTAGTCTTAGTGTCATCAGCAGGCTCTAAGGTACGCAGCAGCACAAGGTAGAAGCTGCTCTCCCTTTGCTGTATCAGCGTGCCCTCTTGTTTAACGCCGGCCAGCTGCTTTGCTGCTATATGCAAGAAAGAAATCTGAGTCCGTGTGCCTGAGAATTGTTCTCGGGCCGAGCGAAGGCCTGTTGGTGTGTTCTTCACCAACTGTTGGCATGTGCCTCCCCTTCAGCTTGTGGGAAAGGTGGTGGTGATGTAATTAACTTTGCCTCCTCGCCCACCTCTCAAATGTTAGCAAGCGTTTGCTTTGGTTGCTGTGTGGGAGTAGTGAGGTAATTTGAACCCTCCTGGTCTAAATCCAAAATAACTCGAATGGGCTAAATAGATTACTGAGCAAAACTCGTGTGATTATATTGCAAGAATAATGTGCAATTGGGGTGAATTTATTTTTCAGGTTTTTGAGCTATTTGCTCAGTTCATTGGCTGCAGGCAGAGCTGCACAGCTGTGTGAAATGTTTTTTAAGTTTTCTTGTCAGAAGAGTGCATGCAGATTATCTAAAAGATAACAATCAATCACAAATCACACAGGATAAGCTTTCCAGTTTCATTTCTAAAAAAGACACTCTGGTTTCTCTACGTTAGTGACTACTCGTGGTGAGGCTTTCTAATGCTTTTAACAGAATGTTGATTAAAAAAATCTCCTTTAGCTATTAACAGTTGTCACAACTTAGAGTTCGTATCATAAAAGCTCCGTACACTTTAAGCATACGTGAAGTTTTATCTTTTTGGTGCTGTTCTCTGGATCTAAATCTTGAAATTCTGTACATGCCTTCGTCAGCAGACTGTATTTTGGGGTTTCCTCTGGAGAAAGGGCAAGGTATTGGCCTGAGCACCAGCTGTGCTGGAACTTGGTCTGGACTAAACCAGCTTGGGATTGGGAGTTATGACTTTGCAGATGGTGGTCTGGTTAGGTATGAATCGGTAGCATTGCTCTTTTTCTGCTGTCAGCCATGTGCAGTAGAGAATGAGCATGAGTTTGCCTTATTGCAAAGGGAGGTGCACCTCCCCAACGTGTCACCCCATCCTTCGATACTACTTTCTATCCCCCTTCTCCCCAAGCTGTGTCATGCGCCTTCACCAGCTATTTTGCACATCTGCAGTCACAAAGGTAGGTCATGGATTTGCTTCGTTGCCCCGAAATATAGAAGTCGTCCAGGCTGATAATGTCTGTTCTTTCATTGAGTTGGAAAAAAAGAGGATGAATAAAATCATTGCTGTGACTGTGTCAGGATTGTCACTTTATCTGTCTTGTAATGGAGATGTTGTTCGGCATTTCTAATTATGATATTAATCTTCACTGTCCCCTGACACAGGTGTAATATCAGGAATACTAGTGCGTGACAAATTTATTACTTTTGACCCTGAGAGGCACGAGTCACAAGCGCTTTTGGTTTGCTGGCAAAACTAATTGGTTCCCTATAGTCCTTCTTTTTCTCAGTGAAAATATTCAAGAGATTTGTGCTGCGCTTTTCCTATAGCGTACAGAAACATTAAAAATTGAGACAGGGGAACAGTCTTGTGTGAATCATGTACTCCCAGGCACATGCTATTCATAGTGATCATCAGAAACATTCCTTGTATTGTTAGTATTTTTTGAAATTATAGACAGAATTGATTTCTGCATCTGAATTTTTCACATGGAAGCTTAGGCTTTAGAAAGCTTACTGACTTGGACTATTTTTTTAATTGTTTTTTAAGTGTTAGCTTGCAAAACAGTTCCTAATCACAAGCAAATTACTTACCTGTGGTGACTTGGAGGGTGCAGAGAAAGCAAGTTATATTCATGGGAACATTCCCTCTTCAGGAGGTGGAGAAGGGATGGAGCCTTTCCTCTGTCCCGTGCTGCCACGCTTCTCTGTGGGCCTCACCATAATTTAGCATCGCTCAGAACCAGTATCAAGGGGAAAAACTGGTACTTAGCCCTTTGGTCCTACTGGGGGGGTGACAGCAGTTCTTTGACTCTTAAGGCTCATTTTCGTGATGTTAGTGGGCTTTTCTGCTGCCACTTGGCTGACTCTTTTATAAATGTTTAAGGTGGGATGCTACTTTACGGCTTTCAAACTTCAGTTCTTTTGATTTAAGGTAGGTTAAAACCATCAAACCTTCCCCTTGTAGATGCAAGTCAGGGGCTACCCATTTAATAATTGTCCGTGTGTTTCCATTCACCACCAGGAACTGGATGCAGAAGGAGAAAGATCAGTGGTCTGATGTAGTGCTGTGTAAGTTAGAAAAAGATGGTTTTCCAGTATCATTTCTTAATGCAAACTGCAATATGGAAAATGGTTAGGATTGGGGTGGAATGTACAAGCAAAGGCAAAAGGACTCATTCCTCAGCACCACTAACCGGTTGGTGCTGACTTCAGTGGGACTGGGAGAAACCTGGACTCGAATCCTTTCCCCACCTAGTTCAGACTGGGACCTGATCCAGACTCCCACACTGTAGCTTGAGGACTTTAAATGTCAGCTTTTGACTCACCTCAACTTGGTGAGTGAATCTTTGTTGCATTCTATGTTGTAAAATTTTTATTTTTGTTGCTGCACGTCAGGAAGGAGATAGTTTTCAAAACTTTTTGTCAAAGAAATTTTTTTTCTAGACAGTCTTCATGAAAACGTATCTTCTGTATATTGATGACAAAACGGTCCTACCTATTTTATGATTGCTGTTGCTTGTTGTTGCTGAATTCAGGATCCATACAGCAATGACTTCTTTTGGAAGTTGGCTGAAATATTTTCAATCAAAATTCAGGAGTGGAGATTTACATTATGTCTCATTAAAATAAATGAAATGCACTCCTAACTGTTATTTCTAGAGTTGCTTAGGAGTGCAAGAGGCGAGGAACTTGGGGAGCAGTGCAGCTGTTGCACAATAGTAGGGACATATTACAAGGAAGATATCACTGTGCGCCAACTCTTAACATGAAACATGGCATATTCTCACTTCCTAGAACCCACTGTACATTTCTAAAGGCAAAAACCTTTTCTACATCCCGTAATACCACTGAATTTATTACGTCTCCTTAGCACAATTGAATATGCCTGGAGATGTGGACAAGGGACATGACGATAAGGCACTGTAGTGATGGAAAAGACAGAGCAACTAGGTGAAATATTCTCCTGTATGTGGTAGTGGGTATTTCCCTAGCTGTAAAAGAGGTTTATGCATTTTTTTACTACCAATTCTATCCACCTGATTTATTTTAAATCTGTATGATATTTGCTTGATTTATTAACACCCCCAGGAAAGCACAGGCAACAATTATTCTCTGTACCAATCATTTGTTATAAAACTTCCAAAAGATTTAGTAATTCTATCCAATAATTAATGGATTAAAAGCATTAGTACATACGTGAAAAATGTTTTTTAAAAGGCTTTTTAATGGTTTAAGAATAAATAACCTTGTAAAAGCTAGCTGCAACACCCCGTTTTATTTCCTGCTCGTCATGAATTCCTGCTGTATTTCAAGGCTCTAAAATTAGATAGAGAGCTAAGTTGTTGGATTTGTTTTCTATTGGCTATCACTCAATTAAGAGGATATTTATGATGGCATAAGTGTGAATGGAGAAAACTTGCATCACTGTTCATGCAGAGTGTTTTGGTCACTCTTTCCTTATCTCGCATCCTCTGAGTGATAGAAAATAAATAAGTACAGGTTGCAAATGGAGAGTCCTTTAATGACTGGTATTAAATATGATAGGTTTTTGACAATTCAAAATATTCTTTTGATGAAGACTGTGTCAATGAGTTTGCCTCATTACATTTTTTTTCTAATTTTCAAGATATTTCTCGTGCATGGTAGAAACTTGTTATTCAGAGCTTGTGTGCATTTGCATTTCCAGCTTTTAGGAAATGTAAACATTTCTAATGCTGATTGCAGACCTACCACATAGTACTTTTTTGATGCATCGTAACAAAAAAAAATGGTTATAGCATTAGAGGTAGGCAATCCAGAGGATCACCTGGCCAACGTGCAGTGCCTTAAGTTTAGTTATTAGTCTTAGTGTTAAGTGAAAATAGCAAGTCAAAGAAGTTTCTTCAGTGTTGCATCACTACCCTGTTCACTTCTTTTGAATGAAAACTTTAAATCTGAAAACCATTTACTTACATTCTCTTTATTTAAAAATCCTAATTTTGTAATCAATGGCAGAAATGCAACAGTAGGAAATCATATACAAATAATAGACCTAGACAGGGTAAGTTGTTTAATACTTTTTTTCCTTTTTTTTCTTCATAAGAGACAAGATTATGCTTTTGTTCTACTTTCTGTTACTGTTCCAGAGCAGCACGGTAGAAGCTAATTTGAATTTTAACTGTGTTAATGAAAATAAATTTAGAAAACATAGCTTGTGCCAAGAGCAGATATCTAAGGTTCATTATGTTGGCATAGAATTAGCAGAAAAGGTGGATTCATTTTATAACCTTGTGATATTGGTGACTCTTGGTCATGTTTTTAACCTTTTCTGCAAGGTCATGAAACGCTAGGTGCTTTTTTATTATAGTAGTAGTATTTTTATGAATGCAGTGGAAGTTGCATCTTCTCATAATGGAATCAAAACTGTTTTTGCAAGACTGTGGGAAGGGGAATGAACACTGAAAATACTCGTAGCCACCATCTCGGTAACAAATGTCACAGGAAAGTGTGTCTCACTGGAGAACTGCAGCTCTGAAATAAGATTTCTAACCCCTGTATGACTTTGAGGATAGTTCATTAAAATAAACAAACAAACAAAAAACTGAAAAAAACCCCACCAAAGTGCAAGGGGCAAGGGTACAGAGCTTCAAGTGTAATTGCAATACTTCTTCGAATATACAAATCCAGACCCTTAGCTGTCATCCCCTTTTAAACAAAACCTGTCTGGGTATGTGCATGAATGCCTCAGTCGTGCAGTAAGAACCAAGTGGATGTGCTGCTTTTAAGATCTGCCCTGTGAATCTCATTGAAAAGCATAAATGAATTTTTAATTCACACCTGTGGCTTCTGCACAAAAAAATATCCTGAGGAAAAGGTGTCAGACTTGATTGCTAGCAAATTTGTTATAACTGCATTATGTATCAAAATTATTATATTGGATGACAATTTCTATTATTTTCACAAGGTCCATTCAGTTTAATTATAATTTACCACTCAAGTATACCATTCTCTTCATGTTAATCTTCAAATTATTCTTGCTTTTGCTTTAATAGCTATTTCTGAGTCATAGAAAATACACCTAATTAATACCTCTGCACATCGCTACAATTAAACATTAATCAGATTTGATTTTTAGAGTAATGTGCTACCAGTCTTCTAATCTTCTAAGTTACGACCTGATAAAAATTTCATTACCCTAGTTATAAAGTTCTCAATGGAGAAGGAATTTCCATTTAGTGCGTTTAATACATAGTGGTGTCTTCTATATAAATTTTACACTCCTTTTACATCTCTATAGATGAATTGGTTAGAAAATCAGAAGTAGTGACACAAAGTAAACTGACCTTCTAGATATGAGTTTTCAAAAAATAGTCATGAGCTTCTCGGAAAGATCTAACTGAAGCAATGGGCGATGTTTTTTATTAACGTGGGCTTGCTTGTGTTTAGTCGACATATTTCCTTCTCCCCTTTCCCTTTAGAAGGGAAAGTCAGTAGACGTGAGTATGAAACACTGCATGAACTTTCCCAACCCACCACAACAGTGAGTTTCACGCAGCTGGTATAAGGAGCTGACCCTGGTTGGGTTGGCCTCTCCCTTTTTTTGTCATCTCTTTTTTTTTTTTTTTGTGAACTGTTAGTTAGAAAGGAAAAAAAACCCAACCCAACGTTGGATGCCAGGATGTCAGAATAGACAAACGACTGACCTGTTGATCAGCGGTTGCTGTCGAGCAGCTCATTTTCAGCAGCTTAGAGGCATCTTGGGGCTGCGTGCTCTTGCTCACCGCTCCCCCCTGCTACCACCAATTCCTAGACTCGGAGAAAGGTTGTTGGTAAGTCAGGGGATATATGACAAGAAGCGGACAGGTGGAGAATTAACTTTAGTGTGGCCCTGAAACTTATCTCTGACTCTATTAACTTGCTTTCAACGGTGAAAAATCCTTTTCAAATCCTTGGAAGTTCAGAGCAACAAGATGGAATGAGCTCCATGTCATAGGTTAGCGCTCCCAGATCATCTGCAGCTTAGAAGTATTTCTTACATTTTTTTTTCCTCAGAGAGCTAAACCCCCTCTCTTCATTCAATGAAAAAAGCGCAAAAGATAGCTTCATCTAAGCAAGGGCAAAGCAAAGACAGTAGATAACCTGTTAGAAGAGCTTTTGGTGGTGCTGGAGAGATTCCAACTTTTATTCTGATTCTGAGCAGGTTTAATTAACCCCGTGTGCTTCCTACTCAAGCTTATTGCTTTGCCAGAGATAATTTGTTTAATGCTGTGGCATTTCTACCCTATGCAGCAAGTTTGTAAGAAGAACACCCAATTTAGAATTTGTTTTACTGAAGGAATTTTTGTTACAAAACCTTACCCTGTTCAACCAGTTGTATCTATAAATCATGTTATCAAAATATTGGGACCTGTACTACTCAGGGGGTGGGGGTTGGAAATGAATTATGGACCTGTCCTTTCCCTAAATTGAAAATGTGTCTGGGTCATAACAAACACAAACATAAGCAGCAGCCTGCTTAAAGGATGGGTCGTATTTTCTCCCTGTTGTCCTTGTGCAGAAAGGATGAAGTTTCTTGGTCCCCTCGTGGATGTTGTTGAGCCAGAAGGAATTGGTAAGGTCTGCTGTGAGGTGTGAAGGGAGGGTTTGAGAGCCCTGCAGCGTGTCCGTAAGTGCCGGAGCTCTGCTCCGTCAGGGTTTTGTGGGACTTGGAGAGGTTCAAATGAGCGTGCATGAAGTGGTGGATGCTGAGCCACTGCACGTGGATGCCTTTGCTTCTTCGCCCCGGCAGAGAAAAGGCTCCTTCGAGAGCCCTGTGCTCGTGAGCTGAGTGGCAGGGTTCTGCTCTGTCTGTTGTGGGGAGCAATGGGGTGTGTGTGGGGGGGGTTGTATTCACCAGTGTGAAACGTGTCATTCCAGCGTGCTGCGTTCAGGAAGGAACGGCTTATCTACGGGGAGCTGACCCCCCGCCCAGACAGTCCGGTCTTTGGGAGCAAAGCAGTGTTGCTGTGAATGCTGCAAGGGCTGTGGGCTGAAAAAATAGTCAAACGATTAATCTTGGAATGTCCCCATGAGCTGTATGATTTCCTTTAAGTCTGTAGGGAGGAAGCCAAGTGTGAGTTATGCTGTCGTCCAGAACACATAACGTAGTGTAAGAAAAGAAAATATCCTTGTTGCTGTGTTCCACCACAATTGAAAGTTACGTCTGTTGTCATTTGTTTTGTTGTCCTCCATCCCCTTTAAATTTTGCATACTGGAGACAATAAGTTATTAAGAGGTAGCTGACGCTAGTTCCCTTTTGTTACATTTCTATAGTAATATTCATGGTTATTTATGTCTTTTTGTAAGGGTTCAGTCTCTCTCTGTTATTTTATCCTTCGGGTACTACATCACTCGTGATTATATTCCTGCTGTGTTTGCCATCAAAACTCTGCTAAGCCCTATTCATAAAGGGCTGGGTTTGTTTTTATCCAAGACTTTAATGAAGACTAAATACCTCGTATGTTGGTGAGATCACCAAGAGATTCTACTGCAAAATCAGATATGAAGAGGTGTAAGAATGTTTTTGCAGGGAAGGAAATGAATTAGTTTAGCTTTATATTTTAAAGGCTAATTGGAATGAGGGAGTAAAATATCATTCAGAAATTAAAAGAATAATAAAAAAATCCAAGCTATTTATTTGGCCTATACCTTCAAAGACAGAGCTCAGAAATAACAGCCTTCCAGATCCCTTCCCCAGAACTACTTTTTCTAGTCTTGACATCTACTGGTTATTTCAAATAGCCATGGGCACAGGGTAGGGCTTTCAAGAGGTAAAAATGTAATGTTATATAGCTCTTGTTCATATTAGCAAATACGGTACAGACTCATCCACTGTTCAGAGGCATCACTGATTGGTAAAAGGAGACTAGCTTTTTGGAAAGTGTGGAGTACATGCCCTGGCATGGAGACTTAGGTACTCTGATCTTGAATTTTTTCACTTGTTTTCTTAGAAAAAGCATTCAACATTTGATATGAACCTAAATAGAAAGCAAGAACTGGCAACTTAAATTTTTAATGGATGTTTCTTTCTGGTAGTTCCTAAATTGAAAACATTGGGGTGCTGTTCTTTCTCAAGATACAGTTTATTGACCCAACTGGCATCAACAGCCCAAAGTGATAGTGTCTGTTTTTAATTCAGCCAAGCTGCTATCAGAAGAGGTATATATCAAACATCCTTGAATAAATAAAGAAATAAATAGTCAAGGTCAAATTCCCTTCAGTGTGTGAGCTGTCTGTCTCGAGGACCCAGGAAACCTTTTTGCTCTCAGTTATTAAAGAAATAGGTCCACTCATCAAGGTTGGTTTTAAAATTTTGAAGATTTCCACGAAAATTTTTGGCAGCATTTTAATGGTTGAGTATTACATGCCTGCATTTTGGATTTACTGGAAATGCTGGTGATCTTTAAAGTACTCTTTAAAAGGCACTTTTAATGAGAATAATACTTGCAGAACACTCAACCAAAATATTACTACTGCTAGGAAAAAATACTACGTGGTTATTACTAGGGAGGGATTTTTCTCTGTTACTGCTGTTGTGTGATTTTTAGAGCAACTGCTCAAGTGGGATCGTAAATAGGAAACTGATGTTACTGCTAGACTGATACACGATTTTGGTCAATGATCTGTCCGAAGCTGAGATTTGCTCTTGCAAAGTGACCTTGCTTCTGAATTTCGAGAGGTCACACTGACTTCACTTAGGCAATCTTTAAACCTAAGAATGTCTTTCGGTTTGGTTTTTAGGCATTTTGTTTGGGATTTTTTTTCAGGATCAGAGCTTGAACTACCGTACCCCTTGTTTATGTGTGCGTTTGTGTGTAGTACCTGGCAGCGTTGGATGGGCTCATAAATCTTCCTGGGCTGTTACCCTTGTATGTAAGAAACTAATGTACAGGAGGAATATTTTTGTCCACCAGATGCTAATGCAAAGTATGACAGAAGAGTTATTGTTTTGCGTGGTTTATAGCATGATTTATAAGACAGACCCCAAGCAGAAATGCTAACCTCTCCAGATAAAGTCACTAATGTCACAGTTTTATTATTCATTCAAATGTCTCTAGGGCAGTAACCTCTCTTTTTATTACTTTAAATTAATTTCTGGAACTAGGCCTATGCTTGTGTGTTTGTCTCTCGGTTCTGAGCCTTGGGCAAGACGTAGGGCTGGGCAGAAGATGACCAGCACAATGCATCTTGATAATCATGACAGTTCTCTCTTGGCCAAGATAAAATACGGTTCTATCTCAACAGTAAATGAAAAAGATGAAACAGCGTAATGTTTGCTTATGCCTCTAGCAGTAGGGCTTATATTTTTTCCCCTTATTTCCTGGTTTTTAGGAGGATGATACCTCGTCCAGAAATGGCCTTTTGTTATTGTGGTAGTTCGAAAGGCACATTATGACCGTTGGAGGCTTTTCATTTTCAAGGAAAAGAGTTTGATTTCCAAAGAAAACAGGTTTCTGTAATCATCGTGTCCATCAGTCGATCAATCCTATTTTCCCCCAACAGCATTTGAACGCTGTTTTAGACAAATTTCATAGAAGCCTAAGGTATCAAAGGTACTAAATTCTTGCCTCTTTCTTTGTTTTTTTTTTTTTTTTTCTGTTTCCCCTTTTGGTGAAAATCAGCAGCTCGGTAATGGAGGGAGACCTTTTAATCTCCCACTGGGAGAAAGGTAAGGAAAACTCGGGTATTATCCATTCTCTATGGCAGTAGCTGCGTGGTCAATCGGCATTTGAACATTTTGGTCAGCTGGCCAGCTTGTGTGTAACTTCAACCTAGGGAAGACATTTGCTGTTTTTTACTGACATGGGAGGACATAAGAAGATAATAGGAGAAAAAGGAAAACCAAATGTTTTGAGAGGCCACCGGGGTCTTGAGAGGTGGGCTGTTGGCATGGGACAGAGAGAGGAACATCAGTGATGAATCAGTAAGAAAATGGGTTGGTTAATTATGTTTACAGAACAGTCCGTTGAAGATTCCCATGAAACAGAAATGGTAAGCCAAGAGCAGCAGCTCTCCTTGTGTTCTTCTTTTTGCTGTGGCACAATTTTTAGTTTTGGACACCAAATATTCTTCTGATAAAGCAGGACACTAATAAGAGCAGAAGTAAGAGCACTAATAAAAGCACAGCATGTTTCTCATTTAAGTGTTATTATATGCTGATTTTGTGAAACCTATCAACAATTGTAAGCTAGTTTTTTACCCAAATTCAGCTGCATAAAACAATTCTTACCTACCAGCTATGCTGCATCTTTCTTAATTTCCTTTGGGGACCACATCTAGCCCAGGCTGTAGCAAGCTACCAGGTCATTTTGAAAATCAGTTTACAAACAGACCAAGACAACTATCACTGTAATATGGGTTAACAAAAAAAAAACCAACCCCAAACCAAAAAGAAACCTGGTGAAATCTAAAGCCAGGTTTCCAAAGTTTGTGGTCTTGAACTTGGTACTAAGAACTGTTACGCGAATGAATGGTTAACAAAAGTTTATTTTACCAGGAGGAAGGAATGGCATCAGCCTCAGGTTATTGCAGGGGTGATTAAAAGTCCCTGTCACTTTTTGGCTTTTCGGAAGAACAGATAGACTTGAGATATATGAAGCTGAAAAGAAAGTAGTTTCAAATAGGTTAAAATAGCTTTTAAAATTCAGTGGGTTTTATAGCTTGTCCTCAATTCTTAAGTACCTTGAATTATATCCACCTGTGACTGTAATAGCTTGAATAAAGGTAAAAGTATACAGTAGCACGAGTAGTGCTCAGATGCAAAATTTACAGTATTCTCTTTGCTTTGCTGGGTCAAGACTATGTAAGCTGTGGGAATATTAATATATTGGAAGGCTATATTGTACAGCAGGGGGGGAAATTAATGAGGCAGATTTAGTATGATTTCAGGCAACTGACAAAAACTGGTTTATAACTGCAGAAATAATATAAGTTATGTATGAAGTCCTTCCAGTTAAAAATAGTAGCTCCTAGTAGCTCCTATAGCTTCCCAATGTGGGGGTCCAGGGAAAATGTTGCTATGATGTACATTAGTAGACTCTTGCGTATTAGCAGAAAAGCTTATAGAATGTATTGTTTATTGATGCCTATTTCTGTTGCTAAACCCAAATATTTAAAGCAATATGTAATGAGCGGGTTATCATTCATAAAATATGTGGTCATAAAAATGAGAAATAGCGGGATTATTAGCAGCATTCAGCAGTAGAGACGCTGTCTCTTCATGGTTTTCTCTTTCTCTAGTCATTATCACTGCAGCTGTTACATTTCATTGGATTCACTAGAAGAATTTGTCCGGATAAAAAATAATATTTTTTTTAAAAGAGGGAATAAAATGGTTTGGGTGTTGTTTGGTTTTTTTTTTAAATCCTGCCCTAATAATTATGATTACCATTCTGACCAAGGTGTGCAGAATTTACTCTGGAATTTTGACTCTACCACATAACAGCTATGGTAATATATTGAAGAGAAATTGATACAGAAATAAACTGATTTTGTAACCATTCATTTTGTAGAACCAAATTCCTATTATATGTAGGCATAAGCAAAGACTGCAGATGAACACATTTTGCTGAAGCCAGCTCATATTGCCAATGGACTATTTGCATAAGTAAGCATTTTGAGTGAACCCTTGATGAAACAGGCACACTTGGTCAAGTAAAAGTGTATGACACACTATTCTCACGGTTATTTTTTTCTGTCTCGGTTATTGAGTTTGAAATCTTTTTCTGTTAGGATCTTTAGAAATCGTTGTCAACTCCTAAACAATTTGTATTTCCCCAACATCATTATTGAAAAAAAACAACCCCACCCAACGCTAAAATCAAAATAAATAAACAAACAAAACCCAGAAGACAGCATCTGCAAACCAAAAGTGCTGTCATGTATAGGAATAATTCATTCATTAGTAATTCTAATTGATACCAGTCATAGAAAGACCAAGACTGTAATTGTGCTTTATGAAAAGGTTATAAAGTTACAAAGTGAAACTAAACATAGACATAAGGCATATATTTTCCAGAAAGACTGGAGTGGCCAAGGAGGTTATATTCTCTTTTCCAAAGCAGCTTGTGGAGATTTTCAGGGTTGCAAAGTCTAATAAATTGTCAAATGTTCACTGACTTTCCATGAGGCAGTTTTATTTATTGGTCTTTGAAAATGTTGCTTTCATTATTCTAGGGGCTGTTGATATTGAAGAGATTTATGATCATGAGAACCCTGGTGACTCTTCCTAAATAACTTAAGTACTTTGAAAATTATAGTTTGAATTATATGAATTGAATTGAAATATATGAATTGAAACAATAGCCTCTACTCGTCTACTGTAACAAGTAGTAAGGGAAAGACAGCGTTAGAAAAAAAAAAGAGGATGATATGTGTAAACTAATAGACGTGTACAGCTTTTAAAGTCGATGAAGAAATGAATCTAGTACTGGTTATTGTAGACTGCTGTACGATCAGCCCAGGTGAGCTGACTTTTGTGGGAATTACAGTAGAAGTGTGTTGTGAACAAACACTTGAAGGCCATATAGCATATTTTGGAAAGCGCTACACGCTCAGTGAACAGACAGGAAACACGGCAGATGTTTTGTAGGGAAAATGAAGAAGAGGAGGCCTGTGCTTGGTTTCCTTGTGGAGTACAGTGGTATGGCTGATGGGAGAGACTGGCGTCCATGGAAGGAGGGAGTAAATTCTAGTGATGGCAGAAGTGGGTAATGATCAAGTCAGAGCTGTGGACTTCTGTAGCTGTATGCCCTAATGGTTGAATTATTAATTAATACATCTGTTTTTGTCCATCTCTATTTGTGATGACTGTTATTTTCAGTAGAATTGAGCTATCAACTATCTTAGTTATGGTTTTTAAAACTTTAGTGTTCCTGATGCTTTGGAGCTGCATTGAAACAGGTGAATTACACTGGTGTACTTCAAACTCACCTGAATCAGGCACTGCTGAACTTAAAGCTGGTATTTTAAGGTATGCAGCCTGTGTATATCAGATTATTTTATGTATATTTATTCATGCTGTGTGTTTTCTTCACTTACAAGTTGAAATCAAAGCATAAATGGCCAACAAAGTGTTCTAAAATAGCTTGGTTTAGCAAACAACTTGCTGTAGCCCTCCTTCCTCTGATAAAATGCAGGTACTCTTTTATGTATTATGTTTCTAATGGCTTTTGGTAAGCCAAGCAGAAGGAAGGGTGCTGAAATGCAAGTTATTCTAGAAGTTCCTCAGGAGGGTTTCTGTGCTGACTTGCTGGAGTCAAAATTTATCTTGGGAATCGCCAGGTTTTGTCAACATCTGCCGTGTTGGTTGGTGCTAGTGCAGGAGCAGACGCTTGTCCTGTCGAATGGCTAATAGACACAGAGTTAGGCAGTCGCCCAGCATACAGGAGACAAAGGCTCAAGCTTTCCTTCCATTTTATTCCAAATTCTCCTGCATTCCTCGTGCGCGTTTCCATTATCAGACCAATGACATTTTAGGCTGCTTTCAGAGTTTTGACTATTTTATCTAGTTAATCAACTTCTAACTTGAGCACGATCTGAAAGTTTCTCTGCCAAACAGGGATATATTTCTTCTCCGGCTTTCTCTGTACCCACTAATTCCTGCTTTTGTTCCTACTTATCTGACAACTTTTAAAAACTGAGCTATTTTTGTCATCTAGGAAGTTAAATGTTTTATGGCAGTTCTACATTTCTATGGATCAGAAATTGAAATGGAGATTTATGATGGCAGCGCTAAGAGGCTTCTAACTATTAACGTGCAAACAGCCAACACTTGGACACTGAGAATATCTTCGTTCTATCAGTGTTGCTCTTCCAGTGGTGTGGTTTTTGGGGGAGGGGGTGTGTGTGTCTGTAAGCTACTATGGGGTTAGGTAGGCGCAGAGCTGTTGTGGTAGCAGCATGTCTCTTTATTTATTGATGAGAAACCTCAGGAGGCAATGGTGTGGAATAGAAAATCAGCTCAGCTGAAGTCAGTGTCAGATTGCAGGAGATAGTGTGCTTTGTGATATACGCGGTGGTGAGACCCAACAGGATCTGACTCACCTCTGCCTCTGCAAGGTCACCAGCGCTGACAGATTTAGTAGGAATTCCCCGATTCCCAGACACATGGCCTTGTCCAAATTTAAGTTGTAGTGGCAGTTTTGATTTAGATTGCAGATTTACGCTCCTCATTGAGTGCAAAAACCGGTGGGGATTTGGCCAGAGTGGAGCTGTGTTCAGTGGTGGTGTCTAGTCCACGTTTGATGTATCGGCTACATCTGCATTAGCAAGTACTGCAGCTCAGGAATGGCAGATTTGTGGAGAGGAATGGTTGGTGCAGGGCACCTAAACCAACACGCCACGTATTTCAGCAGCTTTTTCATCAGGCTAGCAGTAGTCTGGTTCAGTAAACTGAACGTCCATTGGTGACCCTCCCTGGAGTCTAGTTAAGCTTTCTCCTGAAGGTACCCAGTTCATGAACGTGTAGACATCACGCTTTGGTTCACATCTCGGGCAAAGCGGGAACAAAAGGGAGATTTGCTTCGGTAGCGGAGCCCTGGTGTGATGTAAGGGAGGACCCAACCCCATCCCCTCCAGAGGCCTGATGAGTCCTGCTGGCTACTTAGCTGTCAGCCACCTCAAGTGAGGCAGACGTCCCTCTCCAGACAGGCAGGGCAGGGAAAGGACATCCTACAGTTTTCTAGAGCGGAAAACTAATTTTGGCCGAAAAACAGAAGATAAGGCCTTTCCTGGTTCTGGAGGGTGGATGGAGGAAGAAATTTTTCTTTATTTGCGTGACTCTATTGACTCCAGTAGAGAATCTAGCTCTATTCCATGATTAATATAACTTTTACTAAAGCAAGGGTGAGTCTCCAAAATGCTTATATCGGCATAAGGCAAATGCTGTTGTGTAATTATTTTTATGACCAGTGGCAGCTTACTTTCTGACATATTATGTGTTAAGATTTTTGACAGGTGGTCAAAATGAGGCTATAGTTAACATATGTCTTGCTATATTTTGCAGGTACTGTGGTAATGTGTGTGTGTTGTTAAACTCCTACAAAGATCAAGTGACATTAATGCTTCACAAGTTTCAGATACTGGATTAAATCACAACTCTTATTCAGGCAAAACTTATTCCTACAAGCACAGAAGACCAGTGGTAGATATTACACTTTCTACTGGAGACAAAGTTGCGGAATTTTCTAGAATTTAATTATATTTGTACACTTTTGGGACAGTGCAGAGAGAATGCATAAGGACTCTAATAAGCCTTTTTCCGAACACAACATCATTGCTGATAGCACATGTGAAAGGATGTTCTAAAAATGGAAATTAACAAACAAACAAGGAGTAAGAAGGGCTACAATAATTGAAATGTACTAATGAAACTCTCTGTAGTTTGTTCATATTATGAGCAGTCAAGGATCATGCATAATTCAAGAGTGCAATTGCTAACAGTAGGCTCACATAAGATCATTTAAATTTGTTTCTCTGGACATGAGAAATTGATCTTTGAAGTGATCCCTGATGAGGTTCTGCTTGGTCCCATCAGCATCTTGGGAGGAAAGTGTTCTATTTTCCTTCTTGCATCAGTGAATATTTATGGGATGTAAAATACGAATAACTTTAATTATGTATGGAGAGGGAAATGTATGCAGTCTGAGCAAGACACTTCATTGTAAAATCTACCTGAAGCTCTGACAGGTAGTATGCTTATGCACTAATTTAAGTTTTGTTGCCTGTTTTGTGTGTGTATGTGGACACATGGGGTGTATTTGTGTGCGCGTGTATTTTTTTTAAATTTTATTATTCTCACTAATTTAAATAGCGATGACTATGTTGCTATTCCTCTTGTTGTAATGCCAAGAGAGAGGCCTGCAGCAGTTTGCAATCTAAACAGCTAAGGGACAATGAATGTGGGAGAAAAGGAATACCATCATTCTTATTTTCATGTGGATAATCAGATCTTGCTTGGTATTGCACAAAGGCTACACAGCAAAACTCTGAAGCAAACTTTCCTGTTCTCATCTTTAAAGTCAAGCTCTGTCCAGAAGACCAAGCTTCTTCACACAGAAAATACTTAGAGAAGCGATGCCCCCAGCTGATTTTATGTTCACAATTGTTTTCCCCATGCTTTCCTCTAAATGTTAGAAATTATTCCCTCCATCTGCTTCTTCCCTTGGAATATTATTTAGAAATTGTTGAGTTTCCCAACATAGACAGATACTTCAGTCTATGGAACTTCAAAGAGACTCTTATTTTTGCTTTCATGTTACATTATTACAAAAATGTCTGATAGCACTTTGTTCATATGAAAAAATTCTATGTACCAATAAGTGAAGGGGTTTGAGTTGCACATAGCAATTAGCAGCTGACAAATTAAATGAATTGTAGGATCAGGGTCAGCCTGTATTGGGAGCATTCAATAAGGAAAAAAAATTTGGTGAAGAAAACTTGGTGAAAAATTACTTGAAAATACGTTATTTGATGTGAAATTCTTAGGAGAGGTAAAGTAGCAAAAATTACTTTGAAAAAAGCAACTGACTTGTATTAAATAACAAATCACAGAATCATAAAATGGTTAGAGTTGGACAGGACCTTAAAGATCATCAAGTTCCAAAGTTCCAACCCCCCCCGACACCGGCAGGGGCACCTCCCACCAGACCAGGTTGCTCCAAGCCCCATCCAGCCTGGCCTTGAACCCCTCCAGGGATGGGGCAGCCACAGCTTCTCTGGGCAACCTCTTCCAGTGTCTCACCACCCTCACAGGAAAGAATTTCTTGTATCCAATCTAAATCTCCTCTCTTTCAATTTAAAACCATTACCCCTCATCCTATTGCTCCACTCCCTGATAAATCTTGCAGATCTGTTTTGGAGAGGGGAAAAAAATCATCAGGTTGGGGATTTTTTTTTTTAATGCATAAGTTCAAAAGAAATCTTTCACATGTTGTTACTGTTATGTCAGTGTGCTGTGGGTGTTGAGAGCTAGTGGGGGCTTTGCAGGCATGTGCAGCAGATGTACAGCGTGTGGGGAAAAAGTGAATTCACAGTGAGTCAACAAACACAACCTACTTTGTCTATGGACAAAATGCACACATCTGAAACGTACAGTGGAAGGGAGCTGTGCTGAACAAATTATTGTCATCGTTTAATGATGTATTTCATAGAAGCTTCAAAATATTGGCATGATGCGTCCTTCTGTGGCCATGGTCATCCTTCACTGAAATAGGACAAGTTGATTTATTTTTAAAAGGAAACATGTCAGAAAAGTCAGGAAATGCAGGGGAGCGAGTGCTCTTTGGGCAGACGGTGTATTGGGAGGTGGGGGTTTGTTTTCTTCTTCCATAGGCTGGCTGCGAGACCTCTGGTATGTGATGTAGCACCTCCTGCATTTCTTCCATCTCTTTGTACTTCTGTGGTTTTGCAATGTTCGTTACGGCAGTAGGGAAGTGTCTGTAAACATTCACAGAACGAGTTGGAGCACACTCGACCGAGATTTCCTTCCCAGCCTTGCCATGGGATGTGTGGCAGAGAAGGGTTAGGACCTCCCTCGGGACATCCCCGGTAAAGCACGTTACCTCCAGAACACTGTTACTCTTTTAATGCGTTGTTGTCACTAAATGGTGATTTTAAAGTCCCGTAGAAGTTTGTACAGTCCTTGGTATAATTATTTAGAAATCTTACGGATCTGTGATATCGCTCCCAGGAATCCGTGAGACTGGGAGTCAAAGCCTGGAGGAAGCAGGGCTCTCCTGAAGGACTGAAGTAGATTATTCAGAATGACTTTGTAGAAAGAGAAGTAATTCAAGAGAAGTCAACATAGTTAGGAGTGTCTCTCATCCAACCCCATCTATGGCTTTCTCTGCAGGGAACATGCACAGACAAAAGCTTGGGACAACCAGGGAGTGTACCTCCTCCCTGGCCTCTCTGTAGAGTCGCATCTGCAAACCTTCTTGAGGAGTAGGGAGGATTTAAGCAAAAGACATGTATGCTAATTGCAGCATTGTAATTAATCTGTTTTTCTGCAGGATACAGAAATCTAAAGTCAAAACACTCCCATAAAAAGTTAATAAACAGAGATGCTTTATTGTATTTTTATGGCTCAGTCTGCCATCAGTAGCTGAGCATGCACTTTTTTTTTTCTTTTCCATGTAATTTGCATGATTAGTGAATTGAATCACTGTGTTTCTGGGATTGTTGTGGTCTGCTTTTTCTGTATTTTTGGGATCTCTTAGCAGACATATGGTAGAAGCACAACTTACCTCACATCTGAGGCAGGGAAAAGAAGCCAAACTACTTTTCTCATATTTTTCATGAAGCACAGCAAACTCTGGGAAGGTAAAGTGATGTGACGCAAGAGATTCTATCCTGATTAACTGTGTGGGGCGGTCTGTGAATCTATTTGCAGTTTCCTGTGCAATTTGAATACTTTTCAGAAAGTGAAGTAAAAATGAAATTATTTGTAAATGAAAGTATTTTAATAGTTACACCAAAAATGCCATGTTTGGTATTTTCAGTAATGTTTCATACTTTATGAACTCTGATGCTTTAGTTGCCAACAAGGGAGTAACTTCAGATTTTCTATGTAAGATAATTCTCTTTTATAACTAATAGCTGTAATAATGTAGTTATAGTTTAATAATTAATGTGCCATTATGTGCAAATAATAATCTGAATGTGGTGTTCCTTTTGCCATGAAATAAAAATGACTTTTATACTGCAAGTTATTTTGCCAGGCTAGAAAGAAGCTGCATGAATGCTTGGGTCAAATTTGCATGGAAATGTTATTTTTAACACACAAGTATTTCTATGTGCCGTGAAGTACATCAACAGCTCATTAATGTCAGACGACTAAAACCTTCCTCTGAACTGAACTACTGGGAGTTTTCCTTCTGCTAGAAGGTACAGTGTTATGGTTTTCTACCTTCTAGTGTAGATCCAAAGAGGAGCAAGGGCTAGAGCCAGGATTTTGCACAGGATGGAGATACTGAATTTCTGTTTGCATGCTAAGATATTCACTTTCTGATGCTTATAGAGGAGACCTAAAGTATTGTTAGTTAAAAAGCACTGTCTAGATATCAACTATTTAACCTCCAAAACACGTGTGTGAGAGATCCTGATATTGACTGGACACTACTGAGAGACACACACTGAAGGAGTTTTGCGAAGCTACTGACATTGGATCTTTAACTTGAGCACCTTGCGCTGTGACATTTCTTCCTGGTGCTCTCTGAAGTATAGAAAGTAGTGTCTTAACCTTGGACTGTTCCTTCTATGGGACATCAGCTGCAAAAAACTGAGATATTTGCCCAGCTCTGCCCACTGAGAAGGTGGGAGAATTCAAACCAATCTGTTGCTTGTCCCCAGCTGCCAGTGCTGTGCTCTCCCCAGTGCAAAGATGCTCCATTGCATCGCATGGCAGTCCTGAAATTTCTGGGGAAACTGCTCCTCTTTTTATTCCAGCAGCCCTTGATTGTGCAACAGAGGAAAGGGCACATAAGAAAGAGTGAAAAGTAACCTTTTAATAAAAACATGCATAAAACACTGGAGGCTCTAAACTCGAGGTATCTCCTGAATAAACTCCTGGGTTTTGGTTGGGCTTTAGTCTTGCATAATCCATATGTCCCTATGTACAATAGCATTATTCTAAGACTCAAATTGAGTATCTGCTGGTTTGCCTCTTAAAGATTAGGTGAAGATTACATTCCAGTTCTCTTGCATTTATATACAGGAGTTCATATTACAAAGCTTGTTAAGGGACTAGATTACACACAGTCTGCATTCAGTTTTGTGCAAGCTTTCTATAAAATGGCAGAGCAGGAAATTTGTGGGAAAAGCAAGTCTTTTAGTAAGTAAGATTGCTTCCATGGGGCTGTATTCATGGGGCTTTTAGTCCTTTGTTTGCTGAAATAAAAAGGATCAAAGTACCGAAGAAATGTATCATTTCCAAATATTCTAAGAGTTTGGTCTGAAATTGAGTTTAACATAAGGTTTCTTCCTATCTTTTTGTCATTTAGTTATTTCATTAGTAGTTATTTTTGCCTCAAACTGCTCTAAGAACGGAACCTTTTCTGTTTAGTAGAATTCTTTGGCATGAAGATGTGCTGTGTGAAAGGGTCTTCAGGTGGCAGCTCAGTTTTGCCCCTATGCATGAGGAAGTATATAGTAAATGAAGGCTCTGTATGCTTTGAAAATCCTAATTCATTTGATGCAGTAAAGCTTGAACAAAAAAAAAAAGAAAAAAAGGCGTGCTTAAGTAATTTTTGGTTTCCTTTAAAGTGTTTCTGCTTGCAAGTACGTCTGTCAAAGCTAGTAGACATCCAGGATTAAACATGAATAACCTTGGCATATTTGCAGATGGAAAGTACGGAATTTTCTAAGAAAAAAGCAAAAAGCAGTATCTCTTAGCTTCTTGCTCTTCAGGATTTTGGCAAATAATAAGTGTGAGGAAAGCAATCACAAATTCCACTAGCTGCTTATAATTATTGTCTCCGCAGGCAATGTAGCTTCTGGAAAAAATATATAAAGGTCTGATGATAAAGTCAGAACTAAACCAGTGCAATGAAAGGTTCTTAAAATTATTCATTCACAAGGCATATAATGAGCCATGTCTAAGACACCATGTGTTATTGCCTAATGTACTCTAAGAGAACAGCATGTGCACCCATCAAACACAGCTGTAAACAAATGACAGCAAGAAAGCTTGGGATTCTGCAGTCATAGCATCCAGGGCAACAGGAAACAACCCCAGCCCAGGGTGGTGGGTTCTTCTGGCCCACCGTAATGCAGGCACGCTATCACCTTATAATGTATGTCAACCCTGCATCTTATTCTCCGACTTACTGATATATTGTGCAAGAAGACTGTTGAAAAATATTGGAATTATAATAAAAAAACATTGCACAAGGGAAAAAAAACAACTGTTAAGACAAATACCACTTACAGGAAAAGATGTAAAGAAGCAGAAAATCTCTTCAGGCTATTTATTTAACTAGTGCATAATCACAATATTAAAGACTATGATTTAAGGATTAAGATACTAAGGCTTAAAAGATGCTGTAAGACTCATTTAACTTCACAAAGGATTATGTTTGCAAAGTTTTAAATAATAGTAAGTTTATAATATGAAGAAAAAATGTCAAAGGAAAATACGAAATCTGGAACTTCTTTTGAGATATGTTGTGTAAATGTGTTCCCACCCCTGGCCATTCTTCTGACACATGAAGCTGATAAGCCTGAGAGCACGTGTCTTCCTTCCATTCTGGGAAAGCCCATCAGTGATGTAGAGCACCTTTTTACTTGGTTGGCTGTTTTCGTTTGTTTCCTCAACAAGTGAGACAGCTTCAAAGTGTTGCAGTGACTCAATAGTTCTCAATTCTTACAGTAGATACTGGAGACCAGAAACTTGAAGTGCTTGGTTTAGTTTCTGTGTATTTATCATTCACAGAATGATATGGGGTTGGAAGGGACCTCTGGAGATCATCTAGTCCAACCCCCCCTGCCAAAGCCTTCTTTTTTTTTATGAGGTCTATATAAGCTGTTTCTGAAGGCAACGTGGATAGTTAATGGAAACAGAGTTGTTCTCGGTTCCCTTCTGCAGAAGGCGCTGATGAGTACACAACAGGGGTAACGCCTATAGTCTTCTGGTGTATTTTCTTATTAGCTGGACAGACAAGGAAATGGAAAAAAAGTTACATGCTCTAATAGAGACCACTGTGATGAATAGGCGTGAGGGAGCGTTACTTGATCATTTAAACCTTCTACTCCTTGTCCTATGTTATAATGTTCTATTCTTGGCAAGGAAAGACTTCTGGCATGTCTCTGAAGACCCAGAAGGACCTAGAAGTGTGTGACGGGAGCAAAACCTTCTCTTCTCTCCCATCAGACAAGTGTAATAACTTTGTCTTGTCCCCCTGCAATTGCTTTTGAAGAAGAATTTGGAGCAGGAGAGGCTCTTGCAGGCAGGAGCAGGAGCTCTGCTGCCTGGGGAGGGGGCTAGCGGAGCACAATAGATTCCTTGCGACTTCTGCAGTTCCTTTACTTGGATCTGAGGAATTGCAGATTAATAGAATGCCCTTCTGTAAAGAGCAGACTGTTCTTGGCTAAGCAGCTCCCAGTAAGCCAGTGTATCTCACTCTTCAAACGTCCTGGCCTAGGAGATCGCTTATTGCTGCCGAACTTCAACTTGCATGTGACCTCGGTATGAGCCACTGCATTTGTAGGCACGTTGGTGAATCAGGTGGGTAGACAAAGAGCATCTTTAATCCAATCAAGTAGTATTGTTCCTCTAGGTTGGTCTCTCTCTTTCACTTTGTTGAGACATAACTGTTGCGAACAAGCCTTGACAACTGCTCCAGCTCCATTCAGGGTAAAGCTTATTAGTTTAGCCATATCTCAACTTATAAATCCATGTAAATATGATTTCAAAAAGGAAATGCTGACACTACTGTGACAGCATCAGTTTGTTACCATATTTTTAAGTTGAAGAATTTGAGTTTGGTTTTTTTTTTTCTGATAATATTTAGGTTAAGAAACTACTGAGCTCCAGATTTAATTTTCTCAATATTTTGGAAGGTAGTTTGGAGCACTGTAGAGTTGAAAGTCCATTGAATTTTTATCTCTCCACAATATAGCTTCACCAAAGCTGAAAAACAATTAATTGCATCACAGTTTGAAGGTAATATAAGTGTTCTTTAAAATATATTTTTCAAGTAGTTTTCTAAGTTCCGCTTTGCTAGGTAAAGAAAACATCTGGGAGAAGGACTTATTTTTAATACACTTTGAAAGTAAATAAACAAACAACAACAGGAAAATCAAGCACCAGCTGGCCTTCTGGCAAGCAAAAATTGTGGTTTTTCTGATTTCTGTTACAGTTGTCAGTAACATTGACAGCTGCTAAATGTAAACCCTGGTAGTATAATAAATGTTTGCAATTAACATCTATGTTTCAGTTGCCAGCTCTTAGTCTGCTGTGTCGTATGAGAAGCAGATGCTCTTACGAAATATTCAACCCTGTAGCAATAATTCTAATGATAAAAGTAATAGAAATTTCGATCACCATTTTTCTTTTCTTATTCCTCTAGATATCTCTTTAAGGGATCACTTTTCAGCCAGAAATTGTAACTTCTAAAATTTTGCATAAGTTAATTTAGGGTAAACTTTATGATATTTAGGAGTAAGGCATCAAATAAACAAGGTAAAAGCTTTATTTACCCTAGAGCCATGCAGCATAATAACTCAATTCGTGTAAAATACTGCAAAGCGTTGCATTCTTTTGTACTTCACTGAGAACTTCTCCTTTAGAAGACAGAGACAAAATCCTTCCTCTTTCAAAGTTAATGGCAAAACTCCCACTGTCTTCAGCAGTGCCAGGATTTCATGCTTAGTCAAGTAGATGTGTTTCACACAGAGCTCTATGTTTGGATATCGTGGCTCTTCATGGACACCTTGGTGGTGGTGATGGTATTTACCTTCATGGGTTACTGACTTTGGCTGTGTTTATATAGATGAAACTGAGCATGTGAAAGTGGGATCAATCCATTCTGCCTTACATCTCATTAGATACTAAATGCTGTTTTCAGCAATATAAGGGAGTGCATTTTGTTCCTTATCTTTACTTGGAAAACAGGCTTTGTCTAACTTAAGAACAAGACACATTTGAACGTTCACTAGCCTTTCTTGCTGTAACTGATTCATAATATAGGACCAAATCTTCCCGAAAAGCTGTTCTCCACCTCTGTCTTGGATTCCTCCCAAGTCTTTTACAGTTATGTTTTCATCACCGATGTGGCTCCTTGCCTACAGAAGAGATGGGAAGGGACTCTTGATCAGCGAGTGGAGTGATAGGAGGAGGGTAACGGTTTTAAACTGAGAGAGGGGAGATTTAGATGAGATCTCAGGAAGAAATTCTTTCCTGTGAGGGTGATGAGACACTGGAAGAGGTTGCCCAGAGAAGCTGTGGCTGCCCCATCCCTGGAGGGGTTCAAGGCCAGGCTGGATGGGGCTTTGAGCAACCTGGTCTGGTGGGAGGTGTCCCTGCCCATGGCAGGGGGATTGGAACTCCATGATCTTTAAGGTCCCTTCCAACCCAAACCATTCTATGATTATAATTAGCCCTATTGTCTGCTCTGAGCGTGCATCATCAAATTGTGTATACGTGTACATGGGTTCCAGCAAAATCAAGTGACACCTTTGCCTGATCAGCCCGGCACCTCCAGAGGCTGGGATATGGAGTGGAATCTCGCCACTCTGAAAGCGAGCGTCGGGAGGAACAGACTGAACAGGCTGCGCTGCTGTGAATCCAAGCTGCTCCTGGCTCGGATGCAGCCATGTAGGATGTCTTTCTGAAGTCATTGCTTTGGAAAGTGTTTCTGTATACAGCTTTAAGTTATGCAGTGTAGTAAAACATAAAAGTCCTTCTGTCAGTTTATCAGCATATATACATTATCAGGCGTGCTGCTGGGCCAACTCCAGCGATGGGAGCACATGGCTGCTGGACTCAGTAGCGGTTGCCATTTGACTGCAGTACCTTTCTTTCCTACAGTCTTGGAGTCATGCCCTTTATGCCCCTTCAGAGCTATGTATAGCACTGAAAACGGTGTTTTGAGCCTCAGTTGGTCTGTAGAAAACATGTCCTTTGTCTCTTGTGTACAGGAAGTTGCTATTGTTGGCACCCCACATGCTTGCCATGAGGAAGTACACTGGCAGTTCGTCAATGGTATATGAAGTGTCTGATAGAAATCTCTGTGGCTCTCTGTGTATAGAGACCATACAGCATTATCTGATAGATTCCATGATTCTACACTGGAACAGGTTGCCCAGGGAAGTTGTGGATTCCCAGTCCCTGGAGGTGTTCACAGCCAGGCTGGATGGCGCTTTGAGCAACCTGGTCTAGAGGAAAGTGTCCCTGCTAGAGGGGTGAAACTAGGTGACCTTTAAGGTCCCTTCCAATCCAAACCGTTCTATGAGTCTATAGTTACTGTATGTTGGATTTCCTTTTACGTTGAGGGCTGATTGATATTTTGGGGCTAATCTGCTTTTCATCCATATAAAAATGCTCATAGAACAAAATCAAATATAACCATGTCTTTGGTCATGTCATGGCTTGAGGTTCTGTTACAGTGCCAATGTTGGCTTCCCTCTCCTACACCTTCATCGTCTGTGATAGTTGGACGCAGTTAGGAGCTGTCAGCCGGGTGAGCAGCTGGAAGATATGGCAGCTGACTCTGTGTGTGCACTCTTCCAGGACTTACCCATCATATATGTCACACGCTCGCATCTTATCCAATCTTTATCTCCTTACCATTCTACCAGCTCTTACATGACAGTTTTGTTGCCTACAGGCTGCCCTAAACACAGATGTAAATTCCAAAGGAGATGAGAAAGAAAAGCATCCTTAGTGCAAGGAAAAGGAGGCCATGTCTTTTCTGGGTTTTATGCCCAGGTCTTTAACGTTCAGGGAATTCATTCTGCAATCACTGGTAACTCTATATTTTGCTGAGTATACCTTGTGGGGTCATTTTCAGAGTGGTATCTAGCAGCTGAGAACAGTACCAGAGCAGAGCTGCTGGCTTATCACTGTTCTATGTATGTGGCTGTACCAAGTGCAGGGCAATAGAGAGTTCAGTCCTCTCTGTACTGCACTGGTATAAATATTTCTTCTGCACTGACTACAAGATTGTAGCAGAACTTCCTAGTCTAAAATAATACCCGAGATCCAAAGAGATGGTAACCTTGCCCTTCCAATATTTCTAGACAGCAGAGGTGTATTGAGTGCTAAGTCGGAGTTGACTTATGCTCTAATGAAGAGCTGTGAGCTGGAGAAGTCAACAGTAGAGAGTGGATAATCTATTTAATCCCTCATCTGTTACTAATAATGGACTAGCTGGTCTGCATCCACCCTCTTACCCCTGGCCTTCTCTAAGAGAATATAGAGTATAGTTTTCAGTCCTGCTCTGAAGTGGGCAGGGTTGTACCCAACAGCCTTGTACACTGCAGTGCCATATCCTGTGGGATTTTGGCCCCACAGCTACCTCCACAGTTGCCCATTTCTTTTGAGGGGACTGCAGAACCAGCAAAAAGCTTCTTTTGATCAGGAGGTCATCACGAGTTGAGGATCTGGCCATGTATTCAGCCACGGAGCAGAAACATGGGTAATGCATTGAGCTGACTTCCACCTCACTGCTGTAGAACATGCTCAGTTCAAAAATGTGTCTGTTTTCTTACATTTGACGTTTGTCAACCTGATTCTTATTCCTCTCAACTGAAATCCATTGTATGATGAAACCAAGACTACATGAGCAGAAAACCAAATATTAAAGGTTAGTCTGAGAGAAAATACTCTGGGTCTACTTTGGGATGTCCAGTTTTTGCTGCTGGGCAACATCACAAGGACCGACAATATCATTAATAAATATGATGAGTGAACTGGAAAAAGTTGCTTTTTTTTTTTTGTTGCTTATCAGAATTTTACAGCATTTCCTCTTTTCAGAAGAACTTCATTATCTGTTTCTTATGTAAGCATTTCTTTATGAAACTCAGGCAATATTTCAGTATTTTTTGTTAAGGGGGTAGAGTCTTGAGTTACCTTGTGCTAGTAAGTGACAGCCTCAAAAAAGGGAAGTCTGAGCGAGGAGGGGAAAAAAGGGGAAGAAAAATATGGCTACCCATACATTTCTAATTAATTTCCATGGTACCCTCTTTATAATGAAGAGCATGAACAAAATATGTGCATATCTTACTCCTGATTTAAAAAAAAAAAAGGCAGAAAAAAAAAGCGCTAGTTATCCAGCTGGCAAAGAGTTTTCAACAGATTCAGGCTACAATGTAGGAGGTTGAAAAGAACTAGTGCAGTGCTTGACAAATAGTCTTATTTGTTCAGGCCAAACAGAAATTTTGGGTGAGCTGGTGGGTTTAGTGTGGAAAAAGCTGGGAGGAGAGTGGAAACCTGAAATGAGTATTGTAATGTAAAAATGTATTTATTTTAACTTACATTTTTTTAGAAGAAAAGGCAAATTGAAAGAAAGATGAGTGAGAGGAGGGGTTATAATTCACTTTGGGGTGGGTGAAATGGTAAATAGTAGGAAAATAGAGGGAGAAATATTAATATTTTGATTTCATGGAATTTGCTACCTTGAAGAAGTGAAGCTCATTGCGTTGCTCTGGGCTGAACTGGAACACAGTTGATCCTGGAAACAATTCCTTTCCTATGAAAAGATAAAGATTTGGTAAGCAACTGTGATTTTTCCAAGGAGTTTATTATTTGGAATATTTTGTCTTACAACTTCACCTTCTGAGGTCGTGACAGATGAGACCTTTCACTTTAACAAAAAATAAGATACTAAAATATAGACATAACAGAAGATTTAAAATTGGAAAGCATTGAAAAGGACACAAAAAGACCTCGGTTAAAGATATTTCTTTTAAAATATTGTAAATTGTTATAATTAGTGTTGTATTCTTTTTTAAAATAATATTTTTGGTGTCTCCAGTATTGCTATGTGTTTGACAAACCTTGTAGTGTAGGGAAGTGTCTTTGATATACATTGCAGTAAATCAGTAGCTACCATTCGATGACTATTTTGGTATGGCAGTAGGGAAATATGGATACCCTGTCTGCTTGTAGAGATGGGGAAGATGTCTGTCCTGGCTGAATATCCTCCCTGTGGTTCAAAGAGAGCTGCAGTTGGTTGTACCTCTGCAGAATGAACAGAATTGGGACCTTCCACATCCGTACCTACAGCATGGGGTGACAGATAAGTCACCTCAACCCCTGTCCAAGGAGGCAGGTGAATACCAGTGAAAACTCTTTCGGGTCTGCAGGGGTGTTGAAAGAGCTGCTTAGCTCCAGAAGTAACTGCAGTTATAAGCTGGCCTTCCCTGTAGGAATGGCTTGCTGGGAACCGATTAATGATTTTTTCCTCCCTTTGCCATCTTTGGAAGGGGGAATGACCTCTGGTAATTAGGATGCACAGCCCTTGGTGGATGTTTTTGGTAGGGGTGCTTTTATTACAAATCAATAAATGAAAACCCTAGGGAAAAGAGATCAAGAGGCTGCTGCTGCTGAAGTGTTATTTATCTTCTCCAGGAAATGAATTCTACCTGTTAGCTTCCACAGGAACCACGGCACTGGCTTAACACTCGGTAACTGCTTATGTGCTTTCTTGAATTGGAACTTTAATTTCTTTGCATAGTGGGAATAGTAACAATTATAATTTCTATCTCCTTGAGTTAATGAGGATTCATGATGCGGATTTTGTGAACGTGTTAGAAAAATGCTAGGCTTCCATGTAGCAGACAGATTGCTATGACAGCTAGTAAGCGTGTATTTTGAAGAACTGTTTAGAACAAATAACTCTTACTTGTGCATAATCTTGCTTCATATTGGCAGGCAAATGTCAAACTGTATAGAAACCTCAGAACATTTTCAAGGTTGACATCATCTTTTTCAAGCCCTTATAAAGCAATGAGGAAAACAAGCTGATTTTGATATGTGAAATTTCTGCAGGGGCAGAAAGGGAGATTGTTGTCATCTGAGCAGCTTGATAACTTCATTTTTCAGTAAAGATAGATGCTGGAAGTTAGAAATTTTGATGGGGATTGAATGAGGTACTTGCGAGAAGAAGAAATAGACTGTGGAACATCCCAGTGATTCATTCTGCAATATCTATACCGTTCTTGAACAAAATACAGGAATCTCTTTAAACTCTTCAAGATCAGATTATGAAGCGCTTCAGAACTTAAGTTATTATTAAATAATCGTGTGTTTGGCCTAACACGGGTGTAGACTGTGCACAGTGAATCTTTGGTGTGACCGGCTTTTTCATGGCTCCAAGAGCTTACGAACCACTCTTCTGTAACCAAACATGATTGGTTTAGGGGAAAGGTTCGGTGGCATGGTATGGTGCTCAAGAAAAGCTTGGGTTTACTGCTTCTTACAGTGAGTTTTTTGGTTTGTGGTTTTTTTTTTTCTTTCTTTTTTTCTTTCTTTTAGCAGCTACTTCCTCTCAGATCAGCAAAATAGCCCTGATAACTGTGATAGACATTGCCATGGAATTTGACGTTGGGCAAGGCTTAGGTGACCCCAACCCTCAGCCAGCTAGATCTTTCAGTGATAAGTGGTAGATGATTCCATCTGGTGTTGATCTCAGGACTGAGTCGGAGCTGAGATCTGTACTTGCCATCTGTTATGACAGAACCGATGAGCAGTAGCTGGTAGCAGTTAGTTGGTATCACCAAGTTCCCGCTGGCGTTATGAGGAAAATGATGGCAAGCCTGGCTTATAAATAAGATGATGGTGTATCGCATGCCTCCCCTTCCTGTTACATTTTGAGGTCTAACAACGCATCTGGATGACAGCCTGCATTTTCATTGTTTAATCTGAAGTTTACCAGTTCTCAAACTGACTGGGGCAACTGCAATTTGCTACTTGATAGGCCTTATTGTAAGGAAGGGGCCATTGGACTGAGAGATCCAGCACCTAAACATAGGTATCATATGCCATGTGTACTCCATCCTGGAGTGTCCTGCCTGGGCACCAGAAGGTTGCAGATGTCCCTGGACCCAATGTGAAGTCTGCCAGACACAGGCAGATGTCTCAGGCACCCAGTCTGTCTCAAAGGCGTATGTTTAGGCTAGCGACTCACTCTTTAAGTAATAGTAATATGTACAACATCTCAAGGCAAAACAGAAATATTAATAGATAGATTCTTCTCCTCCTCCACTATGGTGCAATGAAGGGACAAAAGTTTTATGCAACGCCTTTCATTTTTTTGGAAAACACATTCTCCTATTGAGTTAAATGGATGATGTCCTATGGACTGCCATTAAGAAAGAACAGGATTTATTTGTAATTTATTAATAGGAACTAGCTTCTTTTATAATAAGATATTTTTCTAAGCGTGATAGAAATACTTGGCCAACTGTGCAGCTTTGCTTTTCTTGGTGAAATCAAAACCAGGATAACAATGAGTGAAGATTTGCCCAAGAAATTGGTGGAAACTCCAATTCATGATAGATGAGTGAAATAATTTCAATGTAAGAAATTAGTTTATTTCAGTTGCAAACAGCCCACGTTGTTGTTCATACCAATATACTTTGTATTGCATTAGTCTACATTAATTTTCATCATTTTTGCACTTGTGAATAGTGCTTATGACTAATTTGTAGATTATGTGGTGCCATATTGACTTAAATGGACTATATTTTAATGCTACTATGAGCATACGAGCATTTCCTAGTCAAATAATTTAATTACATTGACATTTAATGCTATTACAGTGGATAATTGACTACAGATCAAACCCATAATATGTAAAAGCTACCTGGAAGGTGCGCAAAATCAATTGCCTCAGCATTACAGTTGTTCACTGTACCTCTTTTTAAAAGCATGCAGCCTGACGAGCCGTATTCTGATCTCTGCTCATTCAGTAATCAGTTGACTTTAAAAAGTGCGGCTCACCTGTATCCTAATAATGCCTTTGTCACATCTTTTGTATGACCATTTCAAACAAAAAAGACTTCAGTCTTGGAAAAAGAAGGAGAAAGACTGTTGTTATTGTACAGAAAAAGAAGTACAAAAACCCTATTTGCCAGCAATTGAGAAGGAGTAAATTCTTATCCCATCAAATTCAGTGGGAGAGCTAGCATTGACTTAGAGAGAGAGCTTCATCATAGATGTGGTCATGCCAGAAGAAAGGCATTCAGATCTCTAGAATCCTCGTTATGATTTTTTGTTTCAGCATCAATTTTGTGTTTAAAAGTATTTTTTGTTATATTTTTAGTTTCCCTTGCATTATACCAAATGAAGTAGTCACAGAGGCTGTGAGATAAGTTTTCACTAAGAAAACAAGTTAAACTTGAACAGATTATGTCTGGTTACTTGAAAAAAAGGAGCAATCCATTTTCTAACCTAGCCAAAGTGTGGTAAGCTTGGTTCTGGCTCTTTTAATCTCAGGATAATAGAAATAAAAATAACTTGATCAGAGTTGAGAGGAACAGTTTATTATGCTATAAAAATGAACATTCGGGTTAATATTGATTACTGATTAATAAATTCCTCATACTGGTTTTCTTGTTCATCAGTCTCACATATATGAAGGAGTATTTTTGATTGATCTCTTCTAACTATGTGTCCCTGCGTGGCCAGTCTTGTTTCTCATATTTCAGCATAATTCTACAAGATTTCGTGTATTTTCTGTTAAGGTGATATTCCTGTTATCTCAGCTTCTGAATACCAGTAGCTACAGGTTTGGTATCTTGGGCTTTCTGATTTGAAAATTATGTCCTGAAATACATTAACTCCATTAACTCAGTCTGATTTTTCTGACTTTGAGCAGTTGTGCATCCTGCAGAAAATACCCATAGTTAACAAACCTGCTGTTACATACGTAAATAAGGCCTGGGCTATATCTGCCCAGTTCTCCACTGCCAGATTCTGGTAGCTATGGCAAAACAAAGAAGCACAGACAACTAATAATTGTTTGCAATTAGGTGGGGAAACCAGAAGTGATAATGATATGTGTAACAACTGCTCATGGACTTCAAGGATGAAGAAAACATAAGCTGCCAACTCTCCAAGTTGGAGAACGATACATAGTTGGGATGGTGGCACGTCCACAAGTGTCCAACGTCTTGCAGAAGGCTGAGCCCGAGGTTAAACCATTACACCTAAAGCGTGGCACCCAGCCTGGACTTGGAAATGTTGAGAACCTGGAGTTGGGTTCCTCTGAGTCCATGCTGTTGGTCACAAGTTGACTGGAGAGGTAGGAGACTTGTTGGGTGTGAGGGTGTCTGTAAAGAATGTGCAAGTGTCATAGCATTGAAATCTTGGGATAGAAGGCACCCGGTATATCCATCCCATTTAGTAAATAAATCTTGGACTTGGCAACTAAGTGGTGTATAACTAAGTGGTTCTTGAAGATACCCCACCATAAATTTCCCTGTAATACCCACAAGTATCAAAACAGGGCAAGTTTACCAGATGCAGAAGGACTTCAGTACTTTTACCAACTTTTCTACTTTTTTTTTCTACTGGAAATTACTGACACCACGAACCCCTTTAATCCTGTATGTGAGGGGTTTTTTGAGACTCCTGTATGCTACAAAAACCTGAGAAAATACCTCCATGCTGAAATTCAAAGACACTTCTCTTTGAGCTGTGAAAGGAGTCAAGTGGGATCTTAATGGAAGTAGATAACAGAAGTTGAAGGAAGAGTTGCAGGGACTGCTGAATGATCGTTTGTTGCCCTGTGACTGCGTGACGCTTCTTTTGACATTCCTATATTTGTTTTCCTTTACCCTGCTTAGCAATTCTTTAAATGTTTAAGAATGTAATAGTAATTTGGAGCCACTGTCATCTTCTGACCTGCTGCTTTGCTCTTTCTTCTGACCTACTGACAGGATGTCAAGAGGAAATTTTTAAAGAGCAGCTTCTGATGGTAACTGTGAGAGAGGTAGCAGTTCTTTGGAAAAAAGATCATCTGTACTTGCCCTACCAAACCCTATCTACTAGAAAGGACTGAAGATGTCACCTTCTCTGTCTTCTTTTAAAAAAATATAGTATAAAAGGGTATGTTTTAAAAGACCAGTATAATAAAAACCTTAGGGTCATCATCTGTAATAAGTAAGTGGGTAGGATGCATTTCTTCTCATTTCCTCCATTGATTTTTTTCGTATTTAGCCTAGATTGTTTTTGCCGCTAGTTCTTCCTTTGGTTCACCAAAGTCTACAGTTTTTGTGTGAAGAGGAGCTTTGGTAACACACTTAAAATTACTAATTTCTTGATGCAGCTTTCTGCTCGCAAGGGTTATTAAGGCAGGACATCTACAAAACAGACTGCTCTCCCATTTGACCTCTCATGGAATACGTCTTGAGTGTGAAATGAATGATTTTGTGATAACTAAAAAAAATGCCTTTTTTTTTTTTAAATTAATTTGAAGTGTTCGTTTTTATGTATTCTACTAAAGAAATTATTTTTACAAGTCATTCTTTACATTTCTGCTAATAGTTCTGTTCCAAAGCAGTGTGATTAGATTCTCATTGCTCCTTAAAACAAAACAGAAAGCACTTCATTTTTGAATAAATGTCATTTTATCTTAGAAAAAAATGTTCGTACTTCTGCAGTGTAGAAAAATCCTGTTCCCAAAGCAAGTGGTGCAAATACTTCTGATTGGCTTCCTCCCCTAGGAGAGCTCTTACCCACAAGTAACTTGCTGAATTCCATGAACGTTCAATAAGCCTGGTTCAGTGTAAATTGGATACGTCATCAGTAAGATTTACATGAAGTTTAAAGTGTCTAGAATTCCAGGAAAGTACATGTGCAGTAATCAGAACTGATTTGACCTGAATACATCACTCTTGTTAACTTGAGTATGTATTATGGAATCATTATTCAAGACGTTCATGTTCAAAACGTTTACAATTCCGAGAGAATTTTCCTGACAGAGCAAATAATTGACTGATAAGTACTTAAACTTTTGACCATACCCATTGTTACTATAACCCCACTGAACTTTCAGCAAGTCTGAAAGGCAGTGAAACGTTCATTAATAACTATGTCAGTACAGAAGGGAACTTTATAAGAATTTTAAATGTTTTCGTAAGTGGATCAATAATTAATTATTTTTCTAGGAGGTGATCTAATGCTTATTGTTATAGCATTTGAGAATAAAAGAAGAAAATACAGGCCACAACAGGAATGAACTTAGTTCATTAAAGGGCAAAAATACATATTTGGTATGCCCAAAGCAGGGCTTACTGCTAAAGCTAAAAATTAGATGTGTAAGGCTGTCTGCCTTTATTGTCTTTGCAATCTCCTTTGCTGTATTGCCCCCAGATAAAGTACAGTAAGGATCTCTCTGCGCTGGGAGAGATTCTGTGAAGACAGCAAATCTTCCCAGTTCGATATATCACTAAAATTACCCCTGCGAGACTGGGTACCGCAATGCTTGGAGGGGAGGCGTTGTCTGCTTTCTGCCTTCCTCCAGGAGAAGCTTTTCTCCTGCAGACACGTCCTTTCCTGGAGTAACTGGTAGGGCTTGGTTGGACTTGGCAAGTGTCAGATGTGTCAGAAAGTTCCTTCTTTTCCCCCTGGTCTGCTCTATGTAGAGGACTTAAAGAGGTACTGCTTTACTAATAATGCAGTGTTGGTCTGTCGGGGTTACAACTATGCTGGAGCTGGGGTGGGATGGTGGGGGAGTGGACCTGACACCTGAGGGAGCAGGACTCCGCTTGCTTGAGGAGCAGCTGTAGCAGTAACGTTGCAGAAACGTATCAGGCACCCCAGTGAATACTTGAGGTCCTTTGTGAGCTTGTAGAGGTCATGTCGGAGCTTACAGGAATGTGATTTCCTTGCTGCTGGAATGTCAGTAAGAGCTGGCTTGAGCCCATCTTTCTGAACTGCGGGTGCCCCTCCTGACCCGTCTGTGATGTGCCCCTTGGTAGCTCCTGAGGAGGTCACTAGGTTTTGTCATAGGCTCACTGTTAAGTAAAAGAAGTAAAAATTCTTTATGTTTCTCTATTAGCTGCCATGCAGATACTTAAATATTGATTGTATTAATGACTTGTGTCAAAATAGATTTGGAATGTGCTGTAACAGACGTGGAAGTTGAGTTGGCTGGATGCTCTTACAGCGCTGTACGCCCACCAAAGCCATGGCTAAGAACACTACTTTTGGTCTCTGAGCCAATCTTTCTAGTTCCATAGAGGAAAAACATTATTTTAGCTAAAGAAAAAGAAAACAAAAGGCCACTTCATCCCTTCATGCAGCATTTTACCTCTCTCTGATCAGCACTGAGTGAATTCAGAAGTCATTTACCTTACGAGTGATGAGTGCTGTATGATACTTGCTTGTCTGTATCTTACTAGTGTTTAGTCTCAGCCTGACAAAACCCTTCCATTTCTCTCTGGATCTGCTAGTAATATTTCATTGAACTAATTATTCATTATGTTTCTGAATTGGGTCAGAAAGCAAATCATCTAATAGAGACAGCAACTCTGTTGTGCCATGCTCAGACGAATTCAGGAGGGAAAGAGTAAGCCAAACAATGATCTTAGTTTTACAGGAGAAGGGGGGGGTTCAGATTCAAGCAGCGAGTATTTAGTAATAAGTTGTCTTCTCTGAAGCAGATTAACTTTTTTTTAACACTGCAATTTATTCAGTACCACCTTATTTCCATCTTGCGTACACTCCTCAGTCCATCTGGATGCCTTTTTTGCCGACGTTTTTCCACTTGGGCTTAACAAATACAAATTAAACACAGTAATTTTGAGAGAGAAAAATGAGGGTTACTGTTTATATAAAAGTTAAGGAGAATACTGGTTCTCTTGCTGGTTTTCTTCTTAAGTGAAAATTTGCAAGACTGAATCGGGCTGTTTCAACAGTGTTTCATTTTGATTGCTGCTTTGTGTAGTGTATGTAAGACGACAAACTAGGGCTGTGAATGTTAGTTACCAAGTAGTAATGAGGAGCATCTCCAATAAATGTGTTACACGTAAATGGATTAAAAATGTGCACATTCAGTTTTTGAACTTAGTAATATGCTGCTAATCTGTAATGCTTTAGACAACAATACGTGCAAACACTGACTAATAAATGCAGTCAGTGCTGTGGAGCCAGCACTCTTCAATGCTGCCACCACGGTAAAGGGAAAAGTAGTGTTATCAGTAGCCTGGAAGAGTAATAAAACTGTAAAATATCTTGAGTAAATGTTTTCTTTTTCATCATATTTGCAGACGTTTGATCCTAGTATCTGAACTTGAATGGTTTTAAGCAATGAAAACAGCTGTTTGTCAAGAAGGTGGGAGAACTCGTTCTGCAGCCACTACATTGGGGGTGGTTTTTATTACAAATGGACATGACTTCACCTGTGACGATAGATGCACATAAAATTTATTCCAGCTGACAGCGTCTTTCTTTTTCTCCTCTGTCAAGTGAAAAAAGTTTTACCCAGAAAAAAATGTGTAGCGTAGCATTTAAGTGCAATGCTTTTTAGCCTCTGCAGGAAATTTAGATTAAAAGCAGAATTGTAGAGAAGTCCTGAACTAAAATTTTTGATTGTTCTGGATCTTAAACCAAATGCGTACTTGTGTGTGAACCAGCAAGGATGTCATAGAGCATATGACCTGGTATACTTCAGAATATATTTCTCTTTGACAGGTGAAGAGGATTGCACAGAAAGGCTCTTGCCAGGTATTGCTCAGTTGGTTTTGAAGCAGTTGCTTCAGGGAAATTGTGTCCTGGTGATAAGCTTTGCTGCTTTTAAAACTTCTTTTCTGGTTCCTGCTAGAAATCACTAACCTCAAGAATGAACTATTCCAGCCTTAGTTCCCATCAGTACGTACACTGTACCAGCAGAATAATGCATTTGCGTAGCATCAGGCTTGCAGGCTCTGGGGGTTAACTGTAGCTATAGGCTTGGAGAGAGCAAACACAATGCTCCCTGCTTTTCCTTCCAGGCACCCTTGTACAGAAATAAAAGCTCCTCCAAAATTGGAGCTTATTAACCCTTCAGTGTGGGAAAAGCTAGCATTTATAGGTGGGGTGGTTTTTCGATTTTTTGGGTTTTTTTTTTTTCTGAGAAAAGTCGTTCATTTAGAGGTGTATAAAAGAAGAACCAGTGTGAGCGTGACAGGATCAAAGAATTGTCTAGGTAGTAAGGGACCTTTCAGATCATCAAGTCCAACCATCAACCTAACACTGACTGACAAAACCACCACCAAACCATATCTCTAAGCACTATGTCTCCCCATCTTTTAAATACCTCCAGGGATGGTGATTCCACTACTCCCCCGGCCAGCCTGTTTCAATGCTTGATAACCCTTTTGGTGTAGAAATTTTTCCTAATATCCAGTATAAACCTCCCCTGGTGCAGCTTGAGGCTATTTCTTCTCATCCTATCGCCTGTTCCTTGGGAGAAGAGACCTACCCCACGTCTACAAGCTCCTTTCAGGTAGCTGTAGAGAGTGATAAGGTCTCCCCTCAGCCTCCTTTTCTCCAGGCTGAACACCCCCAGCTCCCTCAGCCACTCCTTATAAGACTTGTGCTCCAGACCCCTTTAAAAGGGGCAGTTGTGAAGGGAATAACTTGATGATGCTTGTATGTTATAGATTTTTGTGATGTCTGACCCCATTAACAAGGTTAAAAGGATATTATAAAGGAGAATTAGGATTTCGGTTACTTTTAGCAAGGTATTTTCTCCCCTTGTGAAGCTGTCAGATGGCCAGAAGTGGGCAAAGCATATTTTCTACCATATAGGTGTTTGCAGGAGATGTGAGCTGTACTATCAGTCTTGCTCCTGTTAACAGCCTGATTATTCCCAACATAAGAACCAAGCACTTCTAGGGTTGTTGTATGCTTTCAATGATGCTGTCTCAGATATTTATGTCTAGAAAGTTTTGGGAAGTTTTTCAGATTGGATGGGGGCAGCAGCTTTCAGATTACTTGTTTCCTGCACAAAATATCTTGCTTGGGATGGTTAGCAGACTCAAACAGTATGCCTGGGTGTAAGTCAGCTCTTCCTGGGGGATGGAAGCCTTTAGAACTGAATGCAGGTGGGGAACAATCCTGGTTTATATCCTGAATATTACAGAAGGGACCTCTGGAGATCATCTAGTCCAACCTCCCTGCCAGAGCAGGTCCTCCCAGAGCAGGTTGCACAGGAACGTGTCCAGGCAGGTTTTGAATGTCTCCAGAGAAGGAGACTCCACCACCTCCCTGGGCAGCCTCTTCCAGGGCTCTGACACCCTCACACGAAAGAAGTACCTCCTCATGTTTAGGTGGAACTTCTTACAACATATTTAATGTATTATGTATTATTTTTTGGTTTTTTTTAGGTTTCTGAGCATTCTCTGGGATTTTTTTTTTTTGTTGTTACTTTGTCTCAACTCTTTCAGCCCATCACATAGGCGATATTGGTAAACTGGCCCCATGTTGAAGTCACACAAAGTTATGGCATCAGACTGTACGGAAGAAGCTCCTTATTCTCATTGTACACGCCAGTGCCTTTAACTGGGCTTGCTTCCTTGGAGCCAAAGCCATTTGGATTTCCTCATAAATATCTCTTTAGTGTACTGTAGTTAAGTTTATGCTGTTGGGTCTATTCCGTAACCTTGTTGTCTTATTTCAGAGCTCAAATACTTCACAAAGGTGTATTTGACAATATTGATCATTGAAATGACTTCCTATTAAGTCATTTTCTTTTTAAAAGGTAGCCATTAATTATGCCGTTTTTCTCTCTCTTAGGTTGTTATTAATTCAGAACTCATTATCCTTTTCTCCTTTTCTTCTGAATAATCTCTCAGGAAAGGTCTTGACCAACATTAAACAAAAGAAATAATTTAAAAAAAAAACAACCCAACAATTCTGAAGGTAGCTACAGGCTCCCATTTGTTTACCACTTAAAAATGCTTTGAAAGAACAGGTTACAAACTGTAAAGTGCCTTTATAAAGCCCCGGCCCTGTGGTTTATTCAGTCTGTATTTATCCTACCTTTCCCTGACGCTGGTCCTGCAGGTTCCTGCCTGAAGCCACCTTGAAGGCTCCTTGTGACTGTACCGGCGTCTCGCCAGTCCCGGTGCCAAGCAGAGACCGGCTGCAGGGCTTGGGGAGCGTTTGAACCCTTA
>VXAK01011775.1:124765-240387 GCA_013399435.1 Arenaria interpres | reverse complement strand
GAGTCCCCTCCAGACCTCCCCCGCCTTCCCAGGTGCCCGAACAGAAGAGAGAGGGGCCTCTGGAGAGAGACGCTGAGGGGATGGAGGATGCTGGTAAAGCCCCCTCCAGGGAGCTGCCGAAGCAGCCAGCTCTGTGTATGAAGGCTGCTTCTGTGAGGAGCAAGAGGAGGGGGATAGTTCTAGGTGGTTCCATTCTGAGGGGAACTGAGGGTCCTGTGTGCCGGCCGGACCCTTCCCACAGGGAGGGCTGCTGCCTCCTGGTTTAGATCAGATATTAGGAAAAAAATCCTTACTATGAGGGTGGTGAGACACTGGAACAGGTTGCCCAGAGAAACTGTGGCTGCCCCATCCCTGGAGGTGTTCAAGGCCAGGCTGGATGGGGCTTTGAGCAACCTGGTCTGGTGGGAGGTGTCCCTGCCCAGGGCAGGGGGGTTGGAACTGGGTGATCTTTAAGGTCCCTTCTAACCCAAACCATTCTGTGAAAGTGGAGCCTGCTTATAGCTGGTAAATCTGCTTACTTCGCCTGCTTTCATAGGCATCTGATTCTTGATAGATGATACATCTAACTACTCAAGTCCACTGACAGCATCAACAATGTTAGTGCCTAAGCCCTTCATAAAGCTTGTGAAAACATTTTCTGTTTGTGCTTTTGCATTATAAGTAATTTTTACCATGCCAAAGCCTACACCAGAACTTGCTTATGCACATTTCGCCCTTTGTGTACTGCCATAGTCGGGGAGATGAGGTTAAACACATTTTATGTCTCTCATGATCTTTCTGACCATGTTCTTCAATGGTCCTTTATCATTCTTGGGACACGCTCTGGCTGGCTCAATCACAGGAGCACAAGAAGAGATGCTGAAAAAGACCCTGTCACCCAAACCTGGGGAGACTCTACCCTGTCCAGGCAGTGATCAAGAAAGAACATTTTCTCTACTTCTTCCTCCTTTTCTGCAGATCTCTGGACTGGAGGGAGAGCAGGAATACCCTTGAAGTGGTGTGCATCAAAACAGGAGAGCAGGCAGGTTGTGAAGTGTCTTATCCCCAGCAAGTAGAAGATATGCCAGAATGAATTCTTAGGAGTTACTGGGATGAATACTGGCTTACTGAAAAGAGTTTTCCTACGTGCTAGGTGTTATGTCATCCTTCCCCCCTTGCCTAGCATTATTTCTAGCCCACAGCTTTTGTCTGCCCTTTGTTTCCACTCCTATCTCCTTTAAGAAACATTCATTTTTAAACCATTCTGTAATTGTTGGGCATGATTTTGATATTTAGAGGATCTATTGTAGCCTTAGTGATTTCTGCTGTTTCTTTGATCTTCTTTGTAGTCTTAGTTATGAGATTGATAAGCAACAGCTTCCATTGCTTGATATTTTATAGGTATTTATGGATGCTATAGCTGTACCTTCTCTCCTTTTAACCAACCTCCGGAAAGCTTTAAATGTTTAAAATTTAGCCACTTGAAATTCATCACAGCTGCTTGTCCTTGATGATTGCTGTCTATTAGTTTTTTATGCACAATTGCATACTCACTGCAATTGCAATACAATACTTCTCCCACATTATCTTAGAAAGAAAATGCTAGTTTCTACATATTGCACAAGATGTAATTGAGAACAGTTTTCTTTCTTTTATGCTGCAGAATTCTCATACAGAGTCAATATTTTTCTTTAAATTGCCATGAGTATGTTCTTTAAATACCTGATTCAGGGAAAGATGACATAAGAGAGGCTTGATAAGGTTTATTTTTCTCTGTGAAGCTAACCTGTCAACAATATATGCACAAGGTTTCCTGGAAAAGTTGCCGTTTGCTAAGCCAGTGGTACATTTCCAGTAAGGTATGGAATAAAGTCTCTCCAAACTGTCACTGAATGACAGGCTTTGCTTACTGTAGGCTGTGTGATGAACAGAGGGAGGTATTTTAGGCTGTGATTTTGAACATTGGCATGGCTGTGTGCAAGAAGCTTTCATAAGAGTGGCAGAGTATTTCTTTTCCATCTGGTATATTCATGTTTTCGTGATAATAAATAAAATGTGTGCTTTCAAAATGGGAAGCCATTTGAATTAAACTATGTCTAAATATTTGCAGATGTCAAAATGCATTTTTCAGACCTTGAATGCAAATTGCATCAAGAAATATTTGTACATACAAGATAGTGGCTGAATGTTTAACTTTATGAACTTAAAACTGACCAATGCTTAGTTTTGTAGCTTAGTAGATTGCAAGATGAAATATTTTTTTATTACGTCTTAAAATTCACTCATATACTCAGAATGTGTTCATATACTAACTTTGTAAATAACTGAAGCATTTACATTTAAATAATCGGTAGTTCCCTCTTGTTAAAAATTCTAGAAAACAGTATCTGAAAATGACAGAAACAATTAAATGAAAACTTAAATTTTCCCAGCCACACATAACAGATCGGAGGCTGTAAAACAAATAATATCTTGCAAAGATTTGATTTGTTATCTTCAAGTTGTCTAGTAGCTGCTCTGTGTTACGCTGGTCTACCCTTGCCTTAGAAACACAGCACTGACTTAATCAAATCTCCGTACTGGTTCTGTTCTTGAGTTGGTCAACTGCAGACAAGAACTGAGGTGAAAGGCTTTGAAGCTGATGATGTCTGTTTAATTACCTTACGATTCATTGCTTTCCCTCTTCTTAATTAAGCTAAAGTAATAACGAAATCTGTTTGACAAATGTACTCTATAAGTCATCAGTTTGTTGCTCATCTGGTTGATAAATGGGCAGGTAGAGGATAATTCGTTTCCGTCCTTTTGCTAGTTCTCAGAAGTGAAAGAAGGCAGAAAGAGGTTATTTAAAAAGATGTTTTAGAGTCTCTCTGTTACTACCACAGTTTTTTGTAGAGAAGAGACTGTACAGAAGGGAATTTGAAAGGTCCAGCCAGACAAAAAAAGAATCCTCACAACCTAACAAGCTGTCTGAATTTCCCACACTCTTGCTCTCCATGAGGCATCAGCATATTTTTAGAGGCTGAGGGCTTCAGCTCCTCTTGGCTGTTAGGAAAGAGCCATTGAATGATGTCTGCAGACAAGGAAAACCCACCGTTTTCCAATATTTTTTTTTTTATTGTTAGTTGCTGTGAGGTTGTTGCCTTAATGTGATTATTGCATGCATATGGTACTAAAGGTCACTATGTGGTGTTTAATATTTAGATTGACTGAAGACCATCAGGGAGCCAAATCAAACAATTTACCATCAAAGTGTCACATCGATATTAAAACCCAACTTGTGCCTTGTTAATGAGGAGGTGATTCCTAAGGGAGCTTCCTGATAGCCAGGCTCTTTGCAATACTTTTCGTGATGCAAGATGGTGCTAGATCATGAACTATGAAAGTATAAATATACAAAGCATGCAGTGGTGCTAGTTATTATACTTTTTTGCATGCTTTTGCTACAGTGAAGTAGTGTTGGACTAAAATTAAATTGACAGGAGATGGTTGGAAGGGACCTCTGAGATCATCCATGGTGATTCTGTATAGAAAAACCCTTGTAAATATTTACTGTGATCATTGAACCTATTGTTGCCTTCTGGAAATCTCTATGAATGACTTAAGGGTAAATATATTAGTAGGTGGGGAATAACCAGGAGGATTTAAAGTCATTGTGACCTTAAATACCTAAAGGAGTAGCAGCAATTCAGTAGAATGTAAAAGATAAGCAGGAGTAGAAGACTTTAAAATGTACAAACATTCACATTTGGATTTTGCAGCCCCTGTACATAGCAAGATGAATGGGTGGGATGTTTCTTTCTGTGATTAATTTATAAATGATAGTAAGTATTGCATCAGCTTCCAGAGTCCTGCTTATTTCTGTATCTGGTCTTGCTAAACAAGTGTTTTATTAAGAAATAGATGTTTAGAAAAATGACCTTGTCCCTTTTTTTACTCTGCTGTGTTGGCTGTTTACCATTTACTTACTGTAGGTGAGCTCAGCTATGTAGCTGTTAATGGGTTAATCCGGTCTGGAGTTTCACAAGTCCTTGCTGATTTTGTTGTCATAAACACGTTATTTAAGATAGCTCTTCCTGGGCGAGGAGAAAGGCGCATCAGACCTTAGGAATTCCAGAAGCAGAGCAGAAAGAACACAACTTAGATCTGAGACACAGTTATGAGGTTCCTTCAGTATCGCTCCAGCACTTTTCTGCATCTAGATTGCTGCTTTCTCCATGCTGTGGATCAGGCTGCGTTCCTGTCCCAGTTGTAATGGCAAGCTGGAAGAAGCATCTGCTAAGGGTTGCTCTCTACCTTGCATTGTTAATGGCAATGAACGCAGGCGGTTTCATTGCTGGTGTTGACTATCATAGAATCAGAGAATGGTTAGAGTTGGAAGGGACCTTAAAGATCATCAAGTTCCAACCCCCTGAAGATAGAACTATCACCAGACATTTATTAGCGTGGAAAATATCTGACTAACTTGATGTATTCGGAACAAGTATTTTGGAGTTACTTGCTTGTAATGATCACCCAGATCTCTGTACCCAGGCTGTGTGCTTGTGTACCTCTACAGTCCTTGTAACTTCAGCTTCTACGCCTTATTTTCAATACATCAGTCACACCAATATATCCAAACTAAAAATAAATACAAATCATCTGGTGTGTCACTTCCAGTATTTCAAAGATTCTCTTCTGTCTTGATCTTAGATATCTGATTTCACTAACTGTCTTTGAAAGACTATACTGTTGTGCTTCCACTGGTGTTTCAAAAACATCCAAGTGACCCTGGAATCCTACTGGGGAAAAATGGCTTTTTCCCAGCAAGGTACAGTGTTCCTAGAGGACCCGCACAGGATACATGCTCTTTCATCTCTCTCTTAAGAAATTTAGACCTATAATTTACAGAGCTAGTTCAGGGTTTTGTTTTTCCTATTTTTTTTCCTTTTTCTTTTCTGACAATATATTTCTTGTTCTGAGAAAACAGAACATTGTCTCAATTCTTCCTGCTTCAATAGAGCAAGCCTTTCTTTTCAAGGACAGACCATTAATTCTTGGTGTATCCTGTTAAATTTTGCATGCCAATATTATCGAACTCTCCAAAAGAGATGTTTTGGAATCCTTATCTCAACTACCCCTTTAGCCCTCAGGAATCATTTTCTTCCATATGATTCATTTGTTATTGCTGGATTGTGGGGTTTTGTTTTTTTGTTGTTGTTGTGGTTTTGTTTTCTCCTACTGTGCTATGCATTTTAATCAGTCTTGTTTCTCTAGAGAATCATAGTTCCCCTTCCTCCCCAAGTTTAGCTACTTAGACGATTTCAACAAATTTTTGATTCCCAGACCAGACTGCTTCCTATATGCACTTAGGATATATTCCTATATGCACTCCTAACTCTAAGTCATCCCAGCCATAACCTGTGAGTGATTTCCCAGACATAGCTACCAAACAAAAGTGTTCTTGGTGTTGAAGGCACATGGCTCTTCAAACCAGATGGGTATGAGGAGGAGGAGTTAACCAGTTCAGTAGCTTGAACCATGTGGTCGTGCTGTGGAGTGGCTGATGTCATTCTTTTTAGTAATTACCTGAAAACCTCTGGAGAGAAGCATGCACAATAGCATAGAGAATAACAAAAGACAGAGATGGAAGCAACTGTTCCTGAAAAGTTCTGGACCATTTTCCTTTTACTCTGTTTTTTCTTTCATCTTTGTGTGCAGAGTTGGGAGTGAGAACAGTTGCTTAAATGTGCTTTTGTTCAGTTCTACCACTGAAACAACTTTAGATTCATGCTCTTCAGTGTCCGAATTTCCAGGGACTCTGAACACCAGTGGTTCACGCTGCCTTCAGCTTTGCAGTTGGAAGCACTCAGCTTTAACCATCCAATTGTTTCGGCCTCCTATATTTTTCCCCATCCTCTTTATTTCTTTTACTTAAATTAGTAAAGAGGAGTGAATTTTTTTTTTTTCAGTTAACCATTTATTTTAACATATTTGAGGTGGTTTTATCATACATGCTTAAAGTCAAATTCTCCTTTCTGCAAAGAGCAAATGAAACATGATAATGCTATTGAAATTATTTTGTCGTGTTCAGAGATGCTTAGATTTCAGCATAATCTCTTGCACAAAGAGACAGAGAAGACAAACTAGTTTAATTTTGCTTTGCTGTCAGTAGTCTGAATGTGTGCCCATGTATATTTTCTTGTTTCTGCAAGAGGCCAATTTTGGAAGCATTTGCTCATTTCTGATGCTCACTCATTTTTGCCATGGATCTCATAGAAATTGATGCTTCTATAAAGTCCTAGTTCCCATAGATGTGTGTCTTCATGAGAATCTCAGCTGTTGTTTAAAGGCGGGTGTTTGTATATCACTGTTATTATGTTGGAAGTAAATTTGGAAACGTGAGCCCTGCTGTCCAGAAAACTGCAAACACATATGCAAACATATTTTTAATCCGGTCTCGTAATTGGGGGACGTGGTTTGTGATTTCTCAATGTTTGAGTTTCTATACTTATTCTGTCTTATAAACAGAGCCTAAATAGTCAAGAGTGTTTATTGCTGGGTTTATACTGTATAGAGTTAGGTTTTATAAAAGACTGTCAGAGTCCAAAAAAATCTTTGCTTATTGGTGTAACTTTCTGTAATCAACCACTGACTGAGGTTGTGAATAAGCGTTAATTGCAGTGGCACTAGAAATACTACCAACAACGAAGGAGAAAGCAGTGGTTCACCCAAACTTACTCTTCTCTCTGGAGCCCTACACGGACCAAATTAGAAATTCTGCTGCATTCAAGGGTTGTATCACTGATGTCTTGTTCCAGTGATGTAAAATTGTGCTTTCATTTCTTCAGTCTGAATGAGAAGATGCATTTATAGCACAACTTGAAGTTGTGGAACTACATTCTGGATTGGATGCCAAAGCTAGATGGCTGATGTCTAAATCACTGTTTCTCTGGTACGCTTTCAGAATTTTACAGCTATTGCTCTTCTTTTCTCTATAGTTTTCTGGACCTTGAAATTTCATACTTATAATACCCTTATTTTGAAAAATCTAGCCTATCTCTGTATGTAAAGCTATGATGGTTGCTTATCCAGTGTGTAAATGAGCTAAACTTCTTCTCAAGACAATGTTCTGAGGGTCTTGTAGACACAAAAAAAATTCAGGTTCTCATTATTGTTTCTGTGGAATATGTGGCTGCACCAAAGAAAATGCCAGATTTTATTCTGGTCTGATGTAGCTGCAACTGGCTGTAAACCTGTGATTAGATGAGCGAAACTCACCTTAAGATTTTACATACTCAGTGTGTATTAATTGTTCTTTTTCATTACACTGGTAAACTATTTGGTCAGCCTTATTATGCTAATTTTCTTTGGGTTGGAGGGAACCACATTTATTAGGTGATGCAAGTTCTAAAATTTGCCTACGTACTTCATGGATCTGCCTTTCTTCTCTCGGGTGTCATCAAACTCAGGTCATTGGTGTCAGGGGAACTGCCAAGATGCCTTTGCCCAGGTTGTCCCCAGCATCTTTAAAATATCTTTATACTTTTATCTTCACCATTCTTGCTATTGTGTTTCTTCTCAGACATCTTTTCTCTTGACTGATCGTGGGTAGAGCGCCTGCCTTCTTTATGCAGACCTCTGGTTTTGTACCTCTTGGTATACTCTAATTTCTTAAATTTCCATCTCCTCTGTTCTTTGTCTTTTTTTTTTTTTTTCCCTTTAAATATGATGCCCAGAAATAGAGCTTAAGGGCTATTTCTACTAGGCTGGTATAGCAAAACATCTGTGCTTCTGTTTTTATTGCGGATTCTCTCGGCAGCGCAAACAGCTAGGCACTTAAAGATAATGAAATGGAGGCTCTGAGTCTGCAGCTAATGACAAAGTTGCAGAATTTGCATTTTTTCTTCTGTTTTTTTCCCAACATCCTAGATTTTTGTCTCAAGTCCCGGTTTGGATGACTTCTGGCTTCACGTAAAATATTCATCAACCAGAGTCACAAAGGTTCTGTTAAATACAACAGAGCTCTTCTGAAGCTCAGTGATTTTTTTTTCAATTTTTTTTTTTTCCTCCCCCACTCCTGAAAGAATCCAAGCAGAACATTTTTTTTTTTTTTTAATTTTTTGTTTATTTTACAGAAAAGGAGCTAAACCTCCTGTTGCTTCTTCTGTGGGTAGGTGTCTTGCAGTGGTGATGCTCAGGTTGTGCAGTCACGGTTACACCTTGAGCCCAGGACCCAGCCAGACTGGTGTAACCCACAGAGAGGCTGCAGACACAGACTGAGGAGGCTGTCACAGCTGATCAGGGCCACAGGATGAAAGATTCATACCAGGTTCTGGGTGTCAGTGTCTTTTCTTCACACAGGCTGTAAATACCTTGCCCTTATTTGCCCTGCTTTGTTATTGACAGAGAGCAAACACAGCTGAGGGAAGGGGACGACATGCTCCTTACGCACTGAACCATCCTTAAGTGTCAGTTACCAAACTGGGCCACACAACAGTTATTTCTCAAACCAGAAACTGAGTTTGCTTTGTCTTGTTTTAAACTGCAAAATTATTCAGCATTAATAATGATGTGCATAGTATTTAACCAGAGAGCATCAAATTAACTTTTCTTCTTGAAACACATGTTGTATCTATCATGAAAGGCATATTTGCCTGGAGCCTAACTGGTACAAATAGCAATAACATAGCTAATTAATGTCCGCTCATAAAACTAATGCCTGTGCTCTTTCCAAGTGGTGGCAAGTACAGTGTTTTTACTTTTAGTCACCTGGCCTTGAATTTTTTCTAAATCAGAAGTCCTCTCCATAGTTTCCGCTTTATGTTCTGCACCTGGTGGTCTGAGAAAGCATACATTCTTTTGAAACAAACCCAAATCGGGACTAGGCAGTTATGATTCATCTTGTATCTCTTTTTTTAATTATTTTTTTAAAATTCTGTGTGCTGTTGTGTTTCATTATCATTTCTCTTTGAACCTTTTTACAACTCTAAAACCAGTATCTTTCTGTTCTCAATAATCATTAGGGTAGATCTGTTTTATGACCAAGCTTGCAAAACCCCATCTTGCGATTTGCATGCCTATGTCAGCATTTACACAATGCAGGCATTCAGAGAGAATATCTGGGAAGTTTTTTCGAGGCATCTTATTTTGAAATTTCAGCATTTATGCAAGTGATTCTTGACCCTTGGGATGAACTCTGTTAAATTGAATTGAGTTGCTATAAAGCTAAAAATACTCTTTCCTTAGCTGTGGGGCAAGTGATGATGTTAAAGCTTCAGGCTCCTGGCTACACAGTCGCCAAAAGCAGAATTCCAGCTGAGTTCAGTGACATTATCTCACCCGAAGCCTAAAACTGCTCTTCGGTTTGCCACTGAATGTCACCAAGTATGTAGATGGGAAGGAGAGTAGTCATGAACTTGTAGCAAGAGGGGGAGAAAGGAAGAAGAAGAAAGACTGAGCTCTTAAAAACTCAAGAGGTTTAAGGACCAGGAATCTGAGGCATGTAAAGACACATAAGGCATCTGTATGTCTGTGGATTTGGAATGGTTTGGTCTTTGCAGATGTGCCGAGCATTTGGCAACTGCAGTTCGAGTCAGTGGAATTGCATCAAATGACTTGTTCATCTGAAAGACCCAATATAAAGTGGCTGTGAGAACTGGAATTCCCTGCTAGGCCCATAGGAAATTAAGCCAAAAAACCCCAGAGGACATTATAAGGAGGTTTAATCCAGTTAGAAAGGATCGTCCCTGCAGCTTCTGTTAAATTTTGATCAAGGACGGTGTTGCCTTCTCACAGGTCCTACCACAAATATACTCCCACAAAATATCTAACCTATAGAAGAGTCGGGGTGCTTTTAACCCCACTAATAGACCCGGTAGAAGTGATACATGAGAAGCTTCACTTAGCTCCCTTCGGCAGCCGGTTTTATAGTTGCAACATGTTACTAATACCCATCTGGTCCATAGCATATGTATTGTTTGCCGTGCTGCTGTTTCCACTCAAGCCTTTGGGGTTTTTGAATCCTTGTCCCCTTCCCGGAGCAGTAGCACAGCTGCGTGCCCCTGCTACAGTATTATTCAAGTGTTGGTATGTGCATTAGCTGCTGTCAGTGGCAGCACGAAAATCAAAGGTAACAAGTCCATAAAATACCATAAATTTATTACCCATTCCCTATTTTCAGGTGTCTTTAGCAAGCTGCTGCATTATACACAAGCCTGAAATACTGCTTTCTACCTTCCCTCTACCTTCATGTGCAGCCTCTTGCTTTTCACAGCCTCTCAGTCCAGCGTGTGCAATCTCGGGCTCTAAATTCCCCTTTCTCCGCTGAAGACAGCGATGGTGTTGGCTTGCAAGTGTGTTCGGCTGGCTTGACTAATCAAACCAGTTTGTTCACGATTAGATGAAAATAAGATGCATGGAAAGACAAAGTCTTCCTCTTCACTGGGTTTGTACCAAGACATTTCACCATCAGTCAGCTTAACCCGAGTTATTTGTTACACATTTCAAAAATTAGCCGTAGTATATGGCCTGAAACTGTTCTTCTGAGAGTAGTAGCTGTAACTTTAGCTGCGAGGAGCAGAGGGTGGGTAGGCTTTTGGTACTGGCATCTGAGGGAACTGAGTTACAAAGCTTCCTGACTGTCAAAAAGTGGGGGGCAGAATGAAATCTGCATCACCTCTTCATTTCTGTGCTGGGTATTGCACTCCTCTAGCGAGGTGGTGTCTGTTTGGCAGGTTTGTCTGTTGCTTAAGAAGTTTATTATTAGCTGCGTAACTACTAGGGAAGAAGCAGAACTGGGAGAAGCAAAGGGAAAGGAGCTGCTGAAATGTTCACAAATGAGTTACTGTTGCAAAAGTGAGCTGTTTGCCTGCCAGTCATTTTTCATTTTGTTCCTCAGAACTGAATGCCTTATTTTCATTGCACTGAATATTTCAATAAAGTCACCTTTTGCCACCAGCATTTATCATCTACATTTTCCTCCTTGCATCGTGTTTAAAATCTCTCTACCTTGATTTTGTTGTTTGGCATATATTTATTTATTTACTTGTTTACTTAAAGCCTTATGCCATTAAGCAGTCTGCCACCAAACCAATAAATGGGTAAAGAAATAAATGTGTTTAAAGGAACTGTCTGCACTGCGATTTATGCAGAAGCAGCTGACTCTTTCAGGTGCTGAAGAGCTGCATTGTAGCTTTGAAAGTGACGGGCTTGAACAGTGAATTGAGTTTCCTTCATGGAGCTGACCTCCAGGAATCTCTTCCTTTTCAACTGCAAGAATAAAAACTTTTCCTAGTTTCAAAGTTTGTCTCTTTCTCTAGCTGTCTTTTCTTTTCCTAAACCTCTCTTGATGATGTTAGAAGGCTGGGACCTTAGACAAGTTGTTTTGTACCATTTTAGCGTTTTACTTTTTCTTATGCTCTGGCTTTGACAGATTTGCTAAGGAACTGGAACTACCCAAGTTCACTCACTCGATGAATTGCTTTACCTTTTTGGATCTCAAGTTCTGTTGTGCTCTGTCTCTAATAATTCCTTTCAGGAATGGAGGATACGGCACTAAACATGCCTTAAAAACATGTTCCTTAAACTTAATGTGTTTATAAAAATAATAAATATTTAAATCTTTACTCAAGTTCAGCCTGAATGAGAAATGACCCAAAGATACTTCATAACTCTTGAGTTATGCCTTTCACAAAATGGACTATAAGGAGAAGTAGGAAAATAAAATCGAGGGCTACTTAACTTCCACTTGCTTCTTTCATTCCATTCATAAGGAAGATAGTTCTCTACTTTGTTCTATTTATCCAACTTTTGGGTAATTTGGAGCCAACATAAATAAATGAGAATTGCTGTAAGTAGAGCACCATTCAACCATTATGCAGTTATGAAACGAGCAGGAGCTAAGAACGTATTCAAATTGCAGGTGCAAAAATTCGAGAGCCAGAGTAGCACTTCTATTATCCAGTCTGGCTCCCCAGCCTCCTGCAAGTGCTCTGAGCTGGTTCTCAGTGGAATGATTTGACTGAAAACCAATTAGAAAAATCATATGTGTGCCATGCTCCTCCACAGAGGGGCAAAACACTGCAAACACCAAGTAACCAGATATTGCTCTGTGATTAGACTGCTCTGCCCTGAGTCTCTTGATGTTATCTAAAATACAGTTTTCTGGTTTTACTGTCTTTAGGCAGGAGTTTCTGCAGGGGACAGGCACTGTGTTAGGCCCTTCAGCTGAGTTATTTTAACAGCAGTGTACTAGGATCAGCAATAATGGTTGGTGTAATATTTGGAATAATGGTTGGTGTGATATTTTTTTGTGTTGCTACTCAGGCAGCATCGCTGAGCCTTGTTCTGAGATGCTGTGAACTTTCACAGTTGTCCCTGAAGGAACAGGATACTGGGAGTGGATGATGAGAGCTCTTACACAGTAGCGCAGGTCCTTGAACATTTTTGCCCAGTTTGAGCTCTAGTTTGAGCTATGGAGCAAGATGTTAATAAAATGGGGCCTGAGAGAAGACTTTAGTGTACACATGTTGAGTTCAGTTGCTCAAGAGCTACTGGGGAGGAGCAGAAAAACAGAGGGTGTGGGATATACATAGATGGCTGCAGCTGGGCACTGGCAGTAAACTCGGGCTGCTACTAACTACCTGAAGTAGTAAAAAGCCACTAAGAGGTTGGGAGCCTTTCTTTGTGAGAGATCCTTAATGTGTGATTGCTTAAAAACTGTCTTTGCAACTTGTTCTTCTGCAGTGATGTGAATGGAGAGTAAGTAGATCCAGGCTTGGTCCTCATCAAGTTGAGGAATGGCCAACTACTGTTGCCATTTCTTCTGAAAATCCTCTTTTATATATATAAAAAAAATTTTTTTTAAGTGTGTTGGTGCAACATCGAGCATGCTTAGAAAACAGGACTCCAGAGAGCACTTGGAGTGCTGGAATGCTTCATATCTAAATCCAAAACATCTTAATGTGACTACACTTGATAGTCACCCTGGCCAAGAAAGAGATGAAAGGGGACACAACTTGCTCTGGGAAATGTCTGTTTTAAACCTAGGTGCCTGTGGTGGCTGGGGAAGATTAGATAGCATTTTCTGAGATCTTTCCTTGAGCTTCGGTGTTTCAGTGGATCAAGTGCCAGCTGAGTCAATACCGCCTTCAGTGGAAGTAACTTTCAGCTGTACTTTTCTGTGTAGCTCAGATGTCCAGACACCTTAGCAGTATCTCAAGTAATGTCAAAACCAGTAGCAGATGTTGTGGTACAGTCACCGTTCAACTACAACTGGTCTGAGATCACCAACACCCAATTCCTCCCCTGTGAATACCTGAATAAACATCAGATACTATTGTTTTTTTTCCTTTCCTACTTTTCCCCTTTGGGCAAACCAGAAGCCAAAAGCAGAAGATGTTTTGTATTCGGTGTGTATTCCACAGCCAGTTGCTGCAGTCATTAGCTTTCAAATGAGAGAATGTTTTTAATGGATTTATTGTATCTATTTTTCTTATCTAATATAACCGTCTGTCTCTTAATGTTTTTGGTAAGCTTTCAAGGATTATATCAACTTTCATGACTGCAATGTGGGATACAAAGAGCATTCAAACCGGCTGTAAATGTACTGCTTGGAGGTCAGGAGAAATCAATTCTGACTCTGTGGAGCTCCCTTTAAGTTGATTTACTGGGCTGAGAAATCACGGGTGGGATGCTCACTGAAAACTAGCCGAGGTTTCTCTTCATTGCACTGTAGTTTGTGGGTGCATACCTGAGCATGGGAAGTAATTTCTCCAAGATTTGTTTAGCTTGCCTTTTTTTATGCTTCATTCTTTATTTTTAACACCAGCATCATAGAAAAGGAGGGCGGATCTCGCAGTAAAACAGCTCAAGTCAGAAACTGAATTTGCTATCGGCTTTCCGTATGATAATTAATGTCATCTTACCATTTGCATTTGTTTATGACATAAGCACATACACAATGTAAAAATGAAAAAATAAATTCAAAGAAAAGGATATTTCTGTGCCTGAAGGATATGTTTTGAATGAGTGTGGGACATTCAACTACTTTGTGGCTGAAATCTATGAATGTATAAATGACTAATGTATATTCATGCTGTCAGTAGCAATTGAAAGGCTCCTACTCTCGTGACCGCAAGAAATTGCATTCTGGTTTTTGTTTTCCTCCAGTCGTTGTGGCTTTTCCACTGTACCCACAGGGAAAATGGCCTTAAGACCCAGTGAAAGAGAAAGGATTGCTGCAGAGGAGAGTGTTCAGAAGAATGGCTCTGTCTTTTTTTCCTTTTTTTTTTCTTTTCTACTCCCCTCGCCCCCAAGTTGACTCAATGTATTCTCTACCATAAAGTCTGTGATAGAGAAAGCTCTGCATGGACAAGGACACCTGTGACTCTGATTTCATACCCAAGGGTGCTAGGCCTGTTGGAACTACCTCTGACCATCATTTTGATTGCACTCCTACTGCTGTAGGGGTGCACACCTCCATTTTCAATCAGATTTGTCACGGTGCTAATAAGAATTACAGAAGGTATCTTAAGCAAAGCAAGCCTGTCCACCTGTTTCTTTTCGCGTGTTCAGGACCCCAAAGGTAGACTCTTAAAAGCCCATTGAAACCAGTGGTTTCAATGAGCAATTTTGGTGAGATTGGTTAAATTTGTCTATTGTCAGTGGCTTTTAGTTGAAAATACTTCTTTCATCTTATATTCCTAATTTAGGAAATGCTAGCAAAGAATCTGTGGTCTCTAGGAAAGGAGTTGCATTGGGATAAAAAGCGAGAAAAGATGAGATGGGAGAGTAGTAGGATTTTTGGACAATGAAGACCGTGTTATCTGCACTCGAACTAATGCATTCACAGTGGCAGTCATAATATGTGGGATGAGAGTGAAATAACCTCTAATTGAAGCAATTTGCAGGCAAAACTCCTTATAGATGAAGATGGAGAGTAAAGAAGAATTAAGCAGCTGTGTGGCTGGTGGGTTAGTTGGGAACACTGTAATGGTGATAAAAAGTATTAGCACTGCAACAGGGTTAAAAAATGTCTCGGTCTCAAAGTACTAAAGTCTCCACAGGAGCCCTGAATGGTTTCAGGGATGAAGAGGGCTCAAAGGCTGAGGTAAAGAGAGATGTTCATCTGAAGTGTCACACCACTTTTGCTTGCAAAAGAGAGTGGGAGAACGCTTGAGAGAGTCTTAACCTAGGAGAAATAATAGATTAGGATAAAGACAGCAGTAAAAACAAAAGGTTGGAGTCTGAACTACCATTGACATGGGTCAGGCTGTTGCAGGTGGAGATAATAAAGCTTTGGTTTGGGTTAGATCAAAATGATGAAGTTCACAGGCGCATTTGAAGATTTATAGGGTCACACCAAGCATTGGATTTTAACTTGAACTGTCTCTTGACATCTGTTTCAGCAACAATAGTCATGTTGGTTGGCTTGCAGGGGGTTTTTGTGCTGCTCTTTTTTCCTCTGCAAGTTTTTCTGATTCTAACTTCTAGAAGACATCTGTGTTCAGATACGTTTGGGTCTGGATGGCAGGTTCAGGTCGGTTTTCATGCTTTCTAAACATCTTTGCCCTTCTTGAATTGTAACTGCAAATCAGGCTTTTTCTCAGCCTCTCCCGAAAAGACACAACTCTGCAGTAGCGGTGTGTCTCTGAGGATGAGGATCATGGAGGAATATGTGTGCAGAGGGGACTGTGGCATCCAGAGACCACTGGATCAAACCACCAAGGCAGGGATTCTGACACATACCATTTGGCAGCACCACACTTTTCTTCTTTCATCTCCAAATTCTTTATAGTTTCTTTAAGAAACATCAACCAAAGCTTGTCAGGCACTTTGTAATGACGATGTGCTGCAATATTTCTTTCTCTCTTTGGTGCTTTTGAACCAGTAGCACTTCATCTCTGACAGTGATTTTTGTTTGTTTTTCAGTTTGGCGTACCCTGTGTCCTTGGGAAATTTTGTGGCATTTTGTTTGCAAACTAGAGAGTGGTTGTTTCTCGTAACACTGTTTTATGTTTGATTCCAAAGCAGTTTGTATGTGCATTTTACAAGAAGAGTTAAATAGTGTTATAATTGACTTTACTCAGACGCTTTGGGAGGGAGAGGGGGAAAGAAGTAGAAATATCAGAAAACAAGAACGTAGTTTTCAAGTACAATGAGTTCTGCCCTCAGTTGCATTGCCTTTCGCTGGTTATAAGCTACCGCGTCCTTTCACATGGAAGATGCTGGACATAATGAGCAGTCTGGTCTGGTGGGAGGTGTCCCTGCCCGTGGCAGGGGACTTGGAGCTCGATAATCTTTAAGATCCCTTCCAACACTAACCACTCAGTGATTCTATAATGAGTCTGGCCTGATGTCTGGCAATTTCTTTTCTCTAACGGCTGGCTTTGATTGCCTGTTTAACAGCAAACAGCCTTGAGTGAAATCCTGGTGTTTGACATGCTACCCTGGTGCACGTGGCTTTCAGTCACAAGAAACAAAAGTGCAGACGGAGCCTGCATTTCTTGAGAATTAGGTTCTGCACTTTTAATGTGTTTATTGAATCATCTGCTAACAGATGAAGAGAGGGAAAGTTACTGTGATTAATACAGTAAAGGTCATGTTTTTACTACTACTGCTGGATTACTTTAATCCAATATTTTTATGTTACTGGCGGAGGAAGGCAGGAAACATTCTGTTCGATGGACCAGAAAGACAGGCAGGTGATTGAGTATGTTGTAGACATATCGTGTGACTTAAATTCAGGAATGATCTTCTCTTTATCATCTCATGTATCTATTCCCCCCGTGTCTGGAGAGGAGTCTCACGATTTTAGGAGTCATGAGGACCTTTGTGATAAAAGATAAAAATGAAAAATGAGAACATCTGTTTGTTTATTGCATAAGAGAATATAATGTCTGGAGGTTAGGCAGGAACGTAATTTTCTGTAATCTCTTTTCAAAGATGCAATAAGAGACCACGTGCGCATAACTGTCTTGAAGGATCAGCTGGCAGTTCTATAAACATTTTTCCGTGGCTAAAGTATAGCTAATTTTGGTGAATGATTGTATTTGTAGTCACTGAAATTTTATCACTCTTCAACTTTGTCAGTCTCCTGTAATAAGGCAATACATGCTGAATGTGGGCATGTGTCCTACCTCACTGTACACTTGAATTCATTTTGGGCTTTTAAAAATATTCATATTGAAGATAAGGTAGTTTTCCACTTTCACATCATGAGAGGAAATTGCTGAGCAATGTGGGGATTGGTTTGTGCTGTACATTATAAACAGTTCACTTTAGTGCCTACTGACTTTCAGCAACACTGTCCAGGGCATTTAAAGAGATTATTATTGTTATTATTTGGCAGCATCGATACTATTATGTTCTTTGATATTGCAGCTAAGTGGAAGAAAGGTTAATAAAATTATTTTCCCATTGGAAAATGCTGCTCCATCAAATGGTCTTAATGTATTAGATTTGTTTATTTTCCCTCTGAAGACTTTAAAATTAGCAAGTTTCATGCTGCTTTAAACAACAGAGCTCTAAAATCCAAACTCCTTTACCACACAGAATTTCCATCCTCCGTACATCCCGGCTTCAATTATGGGCAAGGACTTCTGATTTCCTGCAGGCTCAAGGCAGGAGGCCAAAGATCGTGAGCTGCACTAATGTCCACTGCTGGTTAATCCATTATTAGTAGTATTATTTGAATCACAGCAGTGCTTAAATGCCTTAATCAAGAGTGTGATCCACGTGTGCCTATGCATTCATGTATAGATCATAGGAAATAGTTTTGATCAAATGCCTGGCTGAGCAAGTCAGGTAGGCGCTACTGAGGACCCCACGGTGTGTGACATCAGTAAAAGGGATGCGATGAAATCCCAGGTGCTGCTCTGAAAGAATTCTCATTGAGACCAAATTTAGTTGTAGGGGTCTTTTGTTGCTGTTGTTTTCACATTGACCTTACAATGCCCCTTGAAAATTTCCCCCTTTTTTACAGTGTCCTCTGTCACTGTTCTGTGTTCACCTGATTCTCATGGTGCCGACAGTGGCTAAGGGAAGCAGGACTGACTCAAGGGACTGCAAAGCAGAGCTATTGTATTTCTTTTTATTGCTAATCATTTTGGTTCCTGGCAGATGGCCTAATTGCCAGAACAAAAGGAAGCTCATGAGAATCATGGCAGTGGAACTGGCCCAGTGACTTTCAGTAAGATGCATGGCTTAGGAGCGCTCACAGTACATTGGGATAATAGTAAACATTACTGCTGCCTGAATGTTCTGGAAAGACTTTGAATAATGGATTTATTAAATGTAATTTACAGCTGACTATAACTTAAAGAAATGAAGCAAAATATATTTAGCAATTACCTTTCATGCTTTCTTCAGGGCAGCCAGGAGAGTAGCCAGTGTATCTGAACCAGAAGCTTTCTTAACTGATGCTTTCACTTCTCTCTTCAGGTACATAATTCTCGTTACCGTTAACGAGCTACCTGCAGATGTGAGATAAATAAGCATATATTCCAAAAAAAGGGAGCTGTACATATTGACTCCAATTGGCTTGCTTTGTGAATATTATATTAAGTATGTTCTGTCAGGGGGGTGCAAGTGTTTTCTGCAGCAAGCCAAGGAACTGCAAAATTTCTGGATTTGTTTATTTTTTTTAAATGAAAAAACTCCTCCTAACTCATTTCAATACTTGTTTTCCTTTCCATTGTTTGAACTGCATCTGCAGGGTCAAGTAATGATCAAAAAATGAACTAGGAGTGGAGGAAGCTCTGGTAGATATATAGGAATGTAAATTACAAAAGCAAAATTAAAAACAAAGAAAATAAAAAGCTTGCCTTGATCCCTCCTCAAGGGCAGCAGTGGGGCAGAAAGATTATTGTTTGATTGCTTGGCTTGCCTACTTACCAAGTCTAATATTAAAATCTTAAGGATGAAAAGGCATATATTTGAAAACTTGTTAGGTGGCAAACGTGGAACTGGAGTGTATTGCTTGGACTGCCTTTAGCCACCCCCCTGCTCCACCCTTTCTGCTGTTCTTATTGCTTTGTTCTTGCCATCCTTTGAAAAAAAGTCTGCAGTCCCCTGTAACGACAGCGGTGATGGAGAAGGGAAAAACAGTTTCTTCTCTGCTGTTTCCCTATGTTGTATCAGACGCTGGCTGTGGTTGTGTTGAGGCTCTCCCTGGCACAGCAGCCCCTCAGGGTGTCTCTCCCTGTAGCCATAACTGGGTAAGTGGATCCCTGCAGCTGTTCCAGAAAAATGAGATTATCCATACGGCATGTTAGGGTTGCAGGAGAGAGCTGCTTGTGATAGCAGCTCCAACTAGGTTTTCAATAAGGCCAATGAGCACAATAGAAGGGTAAAAGTTACCACTACATGTTTTTATTTGGCTGCCTCAATGTTACTTATTGCTGATTTCCAGTACGTATACAGTTTACTATTATCTCCCTTTTTTTTCCAGAATATAAATGAGGATCTCATTAAATTTAAAGCTCAGCTGTGCTGGAAAATATTACTGGTCAGAATCTTCACTTCTTTCTTTACATATGAGAAAACGTTGATACTGCCTTTGCCTGCTTTCCTCATAGCTGCCCCAATTTAATCAAAGCATTTTATGTCTCGGAGAGCTGCTTATTGTGCGAAGTGCTGTCTTCTGTGAAGTTGGGGATTTTTTTCAGCCTGGCACGGTTGCTGTGTGCGCACAGGCACCCCTTTGCTATCGCATGGGCACAGGTCGCAGTGAAACAAAGAGCTATTTCACTCTGAATTCCTGTCCTGACCCAGAGTATTCCCATGGTGCTAACATCAGTGTAGTAGGATGTAAAAATTATGTTCCTAGTTTACAGGCAGAGCAGCTAATTTACATAGGCAGTTCATAGAGCTGCCCTAGATTTAGACCCTCTCCTTGATTTGAATGACTGGGGACCAAATACAGGCTGAGGAAATTAACTAACGAGACTCCTCACTGCTTCAGGCTTCCCTCTTACCAGCAAAAGCTATTGCAAGAAGAGTAAGTTCCTGGACACACATTTACTATGTGGAAATTTTTAATAGGATGGGGTCTCAGAGCACTGGGTTAAGTGTTCAAAGAGCATGTTTTGAACCCGGGAAGACAAACGGTGCCTACGTGGAGGTGATGCAATACAAATGCTTCTTCCCCCGTGCCCCTTTACTTAAGCTTATGCTGGGGCAGGGTGGAGAAGAGCAGCTTTTTCCCTCCCCTTTCACATTCTCAAAATAGTGTCACTTCTCTGACACGTCTGGTGTGGTGTTTTCTGAGCTCCCCATAAAAGGCTGTAGCTGCATTGCTGCTTGATGAAGTTGTGAACAGAAGCAACAGCACTGAAATCCATCTGCTGATTCAGGAAGACATTTAATTCACAAAAAAGAATTGTACACATTTCTGGTTATTGGAAATGGTATGTTAATATGCTGCAGTAATTAGCGGTGTGAATTCAGTTGCCTCAGTTCAAATTTTTCTTTCTTCATAGCTAATTCTTTTTTTTCCTCAAGCATCACACATGCTTTATTGCATTTCAGCATGTGAGCGATGACACTTGCATCGATACATTATGGGATTCTGCAAAAAAGTAAAGTTGACCCTTTTCGACTCCTTGGGTGCCTGGAACTTTAAGCGGTGTTTTTTGTAGCTGGAAGCATAGCTTTAAATAAATGCTGTTGGGATTTTGCCTTAGCATGACTCTAATACTTAAATTCTTAAAATAGGAGATAAGATATTATGAGATTCACAGTAAGATGACAGGAGTCAGAAACATAACCTAACAAGTTGTTGTTTGCTTTGGGAACTGCTTTTGTTATTTCAGGGTATAACTTATAAATCGCTGCCAAGATGTGATTTAGAGGGTGGCTCCATCATTGTTGCCCTATTTGAAAATGCCCCAGTTTCCTTAACTTGCTGGATACAATTATGGAATACAATATGGTTTCAAAAGATATATTCCTTTCTCCTGAAGGAGAGAACATCTGCATGGAAAGCAATTTTGCTCAAGTGGTAACATTAACACTTTTGACTGGAGAAAGAAGGCAATCTCTGTAGCTCTGTTAAAGTAATCACTCTTAAAATAAGCTGTGCCTTATGAAACAAACAATTCCCTGTTGTTATGAGATTTATAAATGGGCTTAAATTAAAGCAAGCTGCCCGGGCACGTTGCAGTCCTGCGCTAATCCCATTCAAGTGGTTCATTCCAGACATAAAAATGGTTTTGCTATTCTTAGCTACTGAAGTGAAATGGAGCGCTTTTGTCATACCGGGTGAATAATAGCTTATCATTCAGAAAATAATTGTCATTCTCAGGAACTGGCTACCAGCAGGTAAAATCCCCAACAGTCAGATGCAGCTAATGAATACAGTTGAATATTGTATATTGCTGTGGTCCTCCTTAATGTAATTCCCCAGAGAGAGGTATTTTTTTTTTTCCTGGAAAAATTAGCCTTTGCTCCAGTTTTGGGCGATGATTTTCTGAGAGAGCTGGGAAGGCATCTCACAGCCCCTGGCAAGACTGCAATTCTCCATTATCACCTTAGATAACAGAGGAGAAGGTACTTTTGATTCATTGTCACATTCAGATAAGGAAGGAAGGGATCCTCCCCAGCAAGTGTGAATAGAGTCCTGTAAACACCAGGGATTAAGTACAAAGGCAAAACATAACCCTCAGAAAGGAGCTTTTCGTTGGAAGAACATTTTCACCTTTACAGACATTTTTGGCATCTTCGCATTGCGCAGCGGAGCTGTGCATGAATAGTCATGGGCAGTACGGCTTTCTTCCCTGGAGATTTTGAGTCGGAGAAGGTCCTGCAGAAACACCTTCCTTGCTCTGTCTGCTTTACTGGTGTTTTCTCTTTTTTCCCTGCAATACTACAGGCTGCAGAGGGAAAACGGACTTTTAGCTGCGTTGTTACTGGCTTGTACAGTATTAATGATGCAAACCCATTCAACCCATTTGTGTTACGTTTTTCCCTTGCATGAAAATTGGTGAACTCTTATTGAGCATTAACCATACTGTTCATTAGCCGCCCATCTTGAGCGGTAATAATATATTTAGTTGAAATTAGTGGAAAAGATCCAAGCGCTCTCCCCAGTCCTTCAATGTATTTCTGAGTATTTGGTTTGGACTTGATTGTCCTGAGAGGCTAGTGTAAATGAGGTCAGAATTGAACACACGCTGGCCCTAGCTGTCTTCACGATAACCACAATACTCTCAATTAGCCTGTCCCATGCTCTCCGTCACCCTCTGCTTCGTTGCAGTTGCAGTGTCTATCGCTTCTTCCAGTAGGCTTCTACAACGAAATGAATCACCTGTACATTTTTCATGCGAATTCTAGGAATTATTCAGAGGCAAATGCCCATAGTCTGTTCTCCTGCTCTTGCCAACAGTCTGAAATCCGCTCAAAACAGTCACCGGGAAGCCATAGTTCATTTTGCTGTCACCTAATTGCATGCACCTGCTGGTGACAGCAGTAAAATGTGATGTCTCTGACATGATGGCAGCAGATGGGGTGCTCAGTAGAGCTGCTTCCATTTTTCTTCCTAATGAGCATAGTCTTTTCTCTCCTTTTGCCTTTTCACTGTGTTGGAAAGATACAGAGATATGCTGGGAAAGATGATGGCTGCAGTAGTGGAGCTTAATGCGACACTGCTGCTTTTTTCATACTTTTCCTAATAACATGTCAATCAAATATTCATGTATGAAACTTTCTTTTTAATGGAATTAGTGAAAGAAAAAGCTTACAAACGAAAGGCCTCACAGGAACTCTGTAACAGTGGCAGTATGGTTGGCACGTGTAAAGCTACAAAAGAGGCAAAATTCATAGGGAGACCCAATTTATCTTCTTTTCATTGCTTTTTGATGTTCATACCTAAGCAGGGGCTTGTCACTATGAAAGTTTGTCCTTCCCCTCTTCCTCCCCCCCCTTTTTTTTTCGGTTGGTCTAATGGGAAGAGATTTCTTCTCCCTACAAGCCTTCTCTCTCTGCAGCCTGACACTCACTGGCTCCTCAACCCGCGTTTCAAAAACTGTACCCTGGTGAACAGTAATACATAAAGGATTTGCACTTTCTAATGGGATAAAATCAGCATCGCCAGCTTGATGCATTCCAACTCCAAATGTGCTTAATCAGAAGGGGCTTGAGGCGGGGGAAAGGCAGTCATAAATTTTCTGTCAGACTGTTTTTGGGGAGTTAAAGTGCTGATACGGACACTAATATACCTTGGAAATAAGTCCCTCTCAAGAAGTAGTTGTGAAAGGTAGAATTCTTTTTTTCAGGAAAGGTATTTAACCAAGGCCAGGCTTGCCAAGTGAAAAACTAAACGTTATTTTGAACAGGGTAGTGATGCACTACTATTTAAACTTGTGTTACAAAATCACTAGTGTCTTAGCAGCGCTGTGCCTCACTCACTCCCCAGTCACACACCAGGACTTCATGCTGCCTAACTTCTTGGCAGTGGAGGAGGAAATCTGGGGTGGCATCCTGGTTCCAGAGTGGGCTTTTCAGCTGCCTTTCCTAAAACATCCTTCCATGTTTCTGCTCTTCATGTTCCCGTGGAGTTGTGACCTGAACACTGGGCTGTTTATAAGGTTAGGAGGACTTGAGCAGCAAACTGAGAATCCATAAAGCCCTCTGGCATTCTGCAGCTGTGGAAGCGCAGTGGTCTTAACAGAGGTTATTGGAGCTCATGTGAACAGATGATGCTGCAGACACAATTCTGCTGCATAACGCTTTAATCAGTTGTTTGCTGGTGTAAAAGCAGAAACCTTTCATTTTTGCTGAATTTGAGTCTATCTTACTGTTTTCCAAATAAGTATAACAGAAATGTTCAGCTGGCGATTCCCATTGCTGAGCTGTGTTTTGCTTGGGACTTTCTGAAGCACTTAAATAACTTAGGAGCACAGCTTCCATTAATAGTCATTTAAGCACTTTGGAAGCGTCTTCTCAACATTCAGTCCATAATTCTCCCAGAGGAATGACTCAGGTAACGTTGGCTATATAAAGCTTTTTCAGTCTGAGCTTAGAACTGTTTAATAAGCGGGGGGTTTGTTTAAAGCATTCAGCGGACTTTGCTGCTACATGCTGGTCGACACAGTTGGGGGTGCAGATAAATACATTGTGCAAATGAGCAAATATGGGCCTCATCAAAGCCTACCGAAGGCCATCAAAAATCTCCCACTGTGAGGAACGTTGGCGCAGACCCATAACAAATAAATACAGGAAAAAAAGCAAAGAGATTGCACCACTGAATGCCCTTTATTCTTGCGGTTGAATAATAGTGTTCTTTTAGTGTTAATTATTTTGTTTCCCAACTCTCTAGCTCTCGTATGCGTGTACCTGCACTCCCCTCTAGCTGACTGCCCCTTCTCCCCAGTAAAAAGTGGTCTCACTGTCCTCTTGGAGGTGGAGGTTATACCCAGTCTTGCTGAAGGTGGTTCAGTCCAGGTGATAGAACCAGCTCTTAAAATCACAGCCGGATCCCAAACAAAAAACTTAGTTCAAGCCCTGCTCCTTGTGCCTGCAGACCCTTCTCTTGGGAGCTGTGCCACCTGGACTTGGCTTGGCTCTTCCTTTGTCATCCCCTCCCTGTGCAAGCTCAAATCCAAGTACCCCTGCCCGCTGCATGGCAGGGAAGACCTCTGCCGGTCCCACTCTATCTCCTCTTTCCATCCCCTTGCATCTTGATCTCATCTCATCCTTGATGTTTCCTTGGCAGCGCATTTTTGATAGTACCTTGATATAATATGTGCAGAAATTGCTGGCAGGGCTAGAGCACTTGGTTTCTTTAAATTACCCAGCTCGGTTGAGTTTTATTGAAGTGCAGTGCTGCAATTTAGGTATCAGTTGAGATGCATCTTCAAGATATATTGGTTTTGTTTTCTCTTTAATCACGCTCTAAATCTAAATAAATAAATATGTAGCAGTAAATGCTCTGTGGTATATTTGATAAGATTAACAGTCTTCTAGTAGCATAACAGCTCATGATAGTCTTTGCTATTTATGTTCCTGCTGAGAGGAGAGGAAAAGCAGATAGTTCAGTGAGCAAATTATAAAGTATGTGGGTTAATGAAGTGCCTGTCATAAAGCTGATTGTTGCTTCTTCACATCCTCTCTTTTTTGCTATCAAAGCTCTTGATATTCCAAAGCTTGGAAAATCTACCCTTTCTCTTTATTTTTCAGTGCACACCCATGTTCTGAGCACAAAAAAATAAAAATAAAAAAAAATATCAGTGCAATCTTTATTTTTATCAATCCAAGTACATACTGTGAATAAGTTAAGGTATGGAAGTAATATAACTGTTTATTGAGGCATGTAAATCCTCAAAGTTTTCTTTTTGGATCCCATTTCTACTAACAAGCTATTTTTAAGCTTGGATTACTGCAGATTTTCATGATACTTTTCTCTCATAACCTCTATGTCTTCTTGATAGAGACAATTTTACCTTTTTTAAAAAATATAAACAAGAGGAAAGGGATCGAATGCATCTTTCTGCATCTTTGTGTTGGCTGTTTTATGTAGCTCCCTAAAGCCACACGGTTGTTCAAGAGATTATTAAGGTGGTTCTTAAGTAAAACAACGAGCTTTCGATTTCATTTTTTCCCTTGCGCAGCAGGGGGGTTTGTACCTGGAGCTGTGACCTATACTCACAGCTGAGGAATACAAAAACCAAACCCAATTCATACCTATGAACCCTGTCTTTCCGCACTTAAAAATGCACGTTATTGACTTGCAAAGAAGATGGGGGTAGAGAGCAGGAGCCTGAGTTAGTACTGAAGGCATCTACTGCCCCATATTTACCAGGAGCAATAAGGCAGGCAGCCTTTTGCTAAGATCTAATCAGGAAATGTGATTGCAGATGCAGTTTCTTCTGTGTATTTTCCTTTCCATCTAAATATGCTCCTACCCCAACTCTAAAAATAACATCTCAAAGAGGAGATGGCAGAAATGTTTTTCAGATATAATATGAACATGATTAATCAATATATATATATACACACACACTTTGCCTCGGCTTAAATTTCCTTTGGAAAGGACTTTAGGATTTTGCTGCAGAAAAGGAAAAAGTGCAGAGGCACATAAAAAATCATCTCTTTTCCAAGTGTCCTGACTTGCACTTTCCAGACCAAGATGTGTGTTTGAAGGATCTTCATGTTCTTTCCAATCTCGGTGGGTTTTGTTATCATATTTTTAGGAGCAGCACCACATCCTCGCATGTTCCCTGGTATCGTAGATGTTATCCCTGTTGTACAAAACGTGAACCAAGGCAAAGGGATACTGAAATGGTTCTGGTAACCTATGGCTTTAAAAAGTATTAAGCTGGGAGTCTCCTAACCCTGAGACTCTTTTGCTTTCTTCTGTGTCCTCTGCAACAGTGAGACAAGCATTGGCAGGTGTGGGCAAGTACTTAATATACATCCTACCTGTATTTTCCAGGAAGGTTTGAGGTTCAGTTTCATTTAATAACAAATTCCAGCAGTTTGCTGGTCTACAGAAGCTGTAATGGGATGCCGACATAACATAGCTGAAGCCCGGGAGAGTTGTGGTTTATTGGTTTGTTTTGGTTTTTTGTGGTTTTGTTTGTTTTAAATATAGAATGTCATTATGTATTTTTCTTTGTATTATGAAGCACAGGTAAAAGCAGCGAACCCAGCGTTAAGGGGGAAGTCAGTGTGCTTTCCTCTGTTAGCCCCCTTCGCCACAGCGTTACACCTCTTTGCTGCTGGTAATAAACCTGGAGAAACTCTCCAGAGTATGACTCCGGAAGGAGGAAAGAGTGCTACAGTTGGTTCCAAGAATTACAATATTAAATTAAGTATGGGATTTGGTCCATCCCACCCTTAAAGTGGCACAAGCAGCAGCTGAAAATAGAGTAATATGCAGCCTCTGCTGGCATCGGGGTGAGCAGTGGAAAGCCTCCCATCTCTAGTCTCTTTCAGGTGCTGTGCTCTGAGATAAAGGTCTGGAAGGAAATTGTCTAATGCTTGAATTGCAGTGAATGGGTTTCATCCTTTTAGCTGCTGTGTGGCTCTATCCAGACTTGATTTACTCCCAGGTATTGAGTGTCTGAATTATCAGGCACTGCTCAAATGTACAGTCCTTTTATATTTTGCTATGCACAGTCCTTTTATATTTTGCTGCATTTAGTTGGAAGGTGATAATATCGTTTCTGTAGCTCATTTTGTTACATGGGCAGCAAAAGAAATACTTACTCAAGTTTCCCTCCTCATAATTTTAGAAGCCATGATCGGTTTGCTCTCCTGGGACCTCCCCAACCCTTGTTTTCTCAACAGCATATCTAAGGTGAGAGGCTGAGTGCTGGCCACAGGATCGCCAGCCAGAAATGTGAATATATTGCAGGCAGATGTAATCAAACAATTCTAGCTCATAGGAGTAAGAGCAGTAGTAAAGTGGGGTTGCGGTGTTGTACATGCCATCAACTGCTGGCAGCTTCGTGTTTGTGCACCCTTGTCACCATTGAAAGTTTATTAGCCCATCCTTATAGCTTTTGTTTGCAGGAGAGAATGGCCCAACCCATGCCACAGACTCACCTTCAACCTGAAAAGGTTGCTTGCATTCCAGAGGCATTGGCAGAGGCCAACTGATGGGTTTTCTCACCTGATGGTGACTAGAGGACCCAAGCTCTGATGGGAATGAGCCCATTCTTCTGCTGTTGGGAGGAGGGAAAATACATAAAGACTATCTTTAGAGAAGGGAGGGATAACACGTACCTCAAGCTTGCATCATCCTTTCCCTGTCAGAGCCGAATTTGATCAGTGCCTCGCAGCCATAACTCTTGTCTGGGAAGGTCACGGAAAACCGGCTTGCACCATGGCCACCCCATGTTTCTGTGGCTGTGCAGGTGTGGGGCAAAGCTCTGTGCCTGGCCGCACCAGTTTGTTGCAGCTGTATAGCAGAACCTAAATTTTCAGGGAATGGGCTCTGAACCATTAAAACACCAGGATGCTTTGGCAGGATTGGGCTGGGGCGTGGGAAGAGGAGGCAACTCTGAACCTCCGTTACTTTCTGGCGAAGCAGAACTCAAGGAGGAAGCGCTACGGCTGCACGCTGTTTCTCAGTGCACCTTGTTTAGGAGGAGGGAACAAACCCCTTCTCTGGTATCTAATTAGTAGAGGATACAGTGCTTCACCTTCAGCCAGCCTCAAAGATTCAGAACAGGTTGGTCAGGTGGAACTCCTCCTGGTGTGCAAACAGCTCGCTAACCCCCAGCTCCTGGAGATCGCTTGGATGTAGCACAGCTTGCACAACTGGGCCCATCACAACTTCTGTAATAAAGCCAGAATAGAGAGACTCGTGCACTCTCTCCCATCCTAGCCCTGGCTTTTGAAACGGCATTACTCATAGGGAATGGAGGCACAGCAATCGCAGCGAGCAGGGATCACATCCCCTTAGCCCTGAGCAGTGGTCAGGGGGAAGGAAAGAGGTATTAATCATCTGCCAACATGGGATAAATGAACTAACTTCAAAAAATAAAATAAATCCAGGTGGTTGCTTGTTAGGAGTCTGTTTCCCAGCAATAACAAGAGACATCTAGCCCATTTCTTCTTGCTGTAATTTTGTTTCCAGCAACATCTGAGAACCTCAGTTTTGATTATTGCTATTGGGAAACATATGTGTTGTGTTTTATTTGATCCAAGATCAGCTGGGGCAGTCTGAAGCTGACCACATTAAACTTCTGAGCAGCTTAGCTGGAGAAGTTGCAATTTTAGCTTTTCCCACAATGGCTATACTAGCAAATGCCACTTGCACATTTTTGTCACATATCAATAGAAATTTACAGCTGAAGAAAGGTGTTTTTTTTTAAAAAAAAATAAAATCAATAGTTTTTCATGACTGCCTGAAGCTTTATGATTTGGCTCACTGGGTTGGTTAGAACTGTTTCTTGAAGCTATTCTGGTGGTAGCAAGAAGGTATAAAATACTTTTTTGCGGGCAACATCCACATTGAATTGTTCTTTTAAGTTTATGTAATATGAAATTATTTTTGGAAGTAAAATCATTCAATACATGTTTCTACATTATTTTCTCCATGTTTGCATTTGTTATCTTGTACTTGTTTGCTTTTTAAAGCAAAGCAAATTATTACCAACAATAATACCCTAAAAAGATTGCCCGGGGGGGGCAGAAAAACAGTTGTTATGCATAGTACTTTTTATGTCCACATATTTTACCGTATTCTCTTTGGAAAATGAGCTTGGGAGTGGGAGATGGTATGTGGATTACAAAACATATAGGAAAGAACAGGGGCAAGTAGAGAACAAGCCTTAATTTCACAATCTAATGCCACTGATTCATTGGAAAACTCTTTAGGACCAGGCTGTGTGGAAGGTGTTACAACACTGTGGTGTGTTGATATTTTAGTCATCACTGTGTTTTCAAAGATCCCTGAGAGTCACCGTCACGTTCTGTTGACCTGACCCTTCATGTTACGTTTCCCTTTTATATGTTTTTTTTCTTCCAGTTACGAGGGACATGTGGAAGCGGGGTCACTATTTTGTCAGGCTGTGCCACGGGAAGTGGAACTTAGGAAATCTGAAAACTTCAGCTTGGCTAGGAAATCTGGGGGGAAAAAGCTGGGAGACAGTGTAGAAAAACAGCATTTAAGGTCTGCTTCTGTTTCTGGAATGGTTGTGGAGATTGTGGTGGTGGGAATTGCTGAGCGGAACTGCCTGGACTCACTGTAGTGGAAAATAGTCCAGCCTGCAATGACACGATGTGTGATAAGAGTATAGTGTTTCCTAAATCCTTCTGAGTCAAGGGCTGCCTAGTGGTTTTTTGGTTTGTTTTTTTGTTGTTGCTGTTGTTTTAATCACTTTTTTTAGGCTGTAAGCATGACGTAAAGGGGTTCTGCTTGTAATTGGAATCTATCTCATATTGTAGATTTATACTCAACAGATTATAAATGGTCAGAAAGCAATTTCTGGTATTAAAAATCACAAAATAAATCTTAAAGGTTAAAGGCCACTCCTACTGCACTGCTTCCTGCACTTCTTGTATCCAACAAACTTCAGCCCATCGTCTGACAGGGATGGTAATGACAAAGTTTTTAGATGCTAAATATGGAAAGTTTACCTCATTTTATTCAGTTTTGAGTGTATTCCCATATTAGAGAACTGGGAAGGTATTAAGTGCTTTATAGCTAGTTATGGATTTTTTTCCCCATTTATTATTTTTATATGGTTTTCAAAGCAACCCTCTGTAGTGGATCATAGGCCAACTCTGCAGGAGTTCCATTCTCAGGCTTCATATTGTGTTTCATTAATTTCTAGAACAAAACAATTGTTCTCAAGGAAAACACCTCTATTTTTTCCTATTTTTATCCATCCTAGTTACTAAGAGTCAAGCTAGAACCTTTTCCTACTTGATGATATCAAGAATAATAAGTACATAAAGCTAAATAAAGTAAGCAGTGAGAGTTTTGTAGTTTAAAACAATGAATCCATGAAGCCTTTCCAAAGGCAATAATTTTAGTTGTATGTCAGAGGGGGAGATTTTTTTTTTTCTTTTCTTTTTAGAAAATCAATCTTTTGAAATAATTGTGGTGAGGATACATGAGAAGGAACAGAATCCAGCTACCCTCCCTTAGGGTATGGGGTGATAAGTGTCTAGCTGTGCGAGCACACAGCACAAGATATCCTGAGTACTTATGCGGCTTCTTAGATAGGTTTGGCAGCCTCCTGCTTCCCTCATGCCACAGCTGCTCCTCATATATGCATACCTGGGGTTGTCTACACTGAACAACAGTCTCATTAATGACCGTGGAACTCCACACCCCTAGGTATTTGATTAAGTAGGCACATTGCAGAGTGTTTTAGTTTACTGCTTCTTACTTGTTACATCTGCAGAGAACAAAGTTAAAGAGCTGTCTGTGCTCCAGTCCAAGGCAGGACAATTAGCTGTGTCAACATATCTAAGCTGGTTTAAAATCATTCCCCTCGAACGGTGGGAGAATGGCACTGAAGGGATAATGCAGCACAGGCTGGCTGAATATTCATCTGCCAGGAGATGTGCCCCACTCCTGCACTGATACCAGTGCTCGAACCAGGTAGTTTAAGGTGGGAGTTACTGGGGGGTCGGAGAACTGCCCACATCCCACTAGTCCCCCTGTCGCTGCAAGGATTGTTTCAGCAGGGTAACAGGAGTAAAAACCAGTAAACATTCATTTTAGTTACTCAAGGCAGTTATGCGTAACAAGTATACTGGCTTCGAAAGATACCATTTGTATTTCTTTTTCCTTTAAAAATACAACTGAAGAGTTTGACTTGAACTGTGAACCATTTGTTCTGTAGCGAGAAATGTGTTCACACACAGAAATTAAAGAATAAATTAAGTTGTCTGCCATAGAAGTTGACCCTAATTAAGGTCAATTCTCCTCGATAAGTAATTAATCAGGAATCCTTATTATAGTTTAGTCTCTCTGTTAACAATAAACAGAGCATTATTTTATTTTTATGGTTAGAATAAGGCTCTTAATTGATAGTATTCTGCAGGAGGAAAACATCCGTCAGCACTGAAACTGATACACTGAAGACATTTTAAATTAGAACAGCGTTAGTTAAATTAGTCAAACTACAAAACTGCAAAGCTTGCCTGTGTGTAATTTGTTGCTTATAAAGAAAAAAAAGCATGTCACCTACCAACAAGGAGAGGATAAGGTATCTGCCTTGAAGTGATTACACATATTATTATTTAATATTGTCAGTCTCACAGAATCCAGTTTACCATGGTCGTCCTGCTCTGCTTATCATCTTAGTACCTGAAAACCTTTCACTAAGCAGTAATGGCAAATACTTATTATGTTGTTTTGTGTTCTTGTCCCTCTCTGTGGATTGTGTGCAGCAGGATGTTGTGTCTCACCTCGTCATTCATGTGTGTATGTACGCATCCGTAAAACATATACATTACACAAGCATACACAGAGGCATCTATGTACATATGTAAATCATGATGTGTTTATATTGGTGAAAGAAGGTGGAAAAGGTTTTGATTGTCAGTACCTGTCTCTCCACTTCAAGTTTAGCTTCTGAGCATGGGATGCTGCACAGAAAATAATTATAATTATCTAGGGGGCAAAGTCGGTCCTCCTGTAATGTAACAAGCAGAGCTTAATGGCAGAGCAGCTCCGATGGATTTGTTTGTGGGATTTTTCTGTCTGCTGGAATTTGTGGAGTTTCTTCACAGCAGGGTGGGCACGGCACTTGCAGGATGCTCTGCCTGAGCAGTCTCCAGGATGTGCGGAGCTGAAAGAGGAAATGGGAGAATGCTTATAGGGGAGACCTGTCAATCACAGATGCCCTTGGCTGTGGTGAAAGAGCCAAGAAATCTGTTAGCGATCGTGAAGCACAAGTGGCAAAAAGCTAGCTCTGCTTCAGGTGAAAAAATTTGTGCATGATGTCCTCTGGTGATACTGCTGCTTAATGAGACTATTGTGGGCAAAGAACGATTTGGAAAAATAAGAGAAGAGAAAGAAATAGGGTTTGCATTTTATAACCTTAAAGTTAGCACATTTAGTGCAGAAGAATGTCTGGAAGTCTGTATGTGTGCACAGCCACACACAGGTGCGCACACACCTTCCTCAGCTGATGCTATACTAAAGCCATTTCGAGCCTAATGCTCCTGAATAAATTGCTCAAGAGCAGTTAGTTCACCCATGTGGAAACCTCACCTCTGTGATGCTGGCAAAGTCAGCAAGGCATTGGGTTATCTGCCGCAGAGCACAAGGCATTTCACATCTAAGCTACCCAGAAGGCTATTTATGATGCAGAGTTACTCCCCTACGATGTTTTTAGGAAGTCTTAAGGGTGGGTCTTGATCCAGCAGATTCATGAATTCCCTTCCCAGTGACTGGGCTGCTTTTTTTTTTTTTTTTTTTTTCCCCTAGTGGTCTTCCCTTTTAGAGATGCCCGTTCTCTTCCCTGCCAACCTGATGTATTTGCAAAGGCTTATCTGACCAAATAGGAGCAAAGCTATTCACAGCCTTCAAGTAATCAAAGATTTTTATGTCACAAGTCATAGATATGCCAGCCAGCTGGGTTGCATGTTGGAGTGGCTGAGCAACGGGGAGGGGTTGTATTTGTAGGGTAGCAATTAATAAGTGGGGGTTTTCTGGTGTGTGAAATCCCTCCCCTCCCACCCCTCTTTTTTTTTTTTCCTTTTCAAATAGTTCCTCACTAACATTAAAGCTGTAAAAGTCTGAACATGAAAACAGTTATATGTCTGGTTTCTGCTAAGTTTTCCCTAGGAAAACCTTGATCTTAGTAAAGCCAGAATTTTAATAAAAATAGTGAAAGCACATAATTTGCAGAAGCTGTCTGTCAAATATTTTACCATCACATCTCTTCCACACTGAAATAGGTGAGAATAGAAGTAAGAGGCAGAAGCTCTGAAAAAGTGACAAGTAACTCTAATGAACGATGCCCTCATTTTACCATGTTACTATTTCTAAAGTCACCTTGACTTCAGTGGAGTTACTTCTGGCTTTTAACTTGCAGAGGTAAATACCTGCCAGGTATATAAAATATACAAAGAGAAGAAAGCAGATGCTCCCAGGGTCGAAATCAGGAGGACGCTATCAGTGAGGTTAGAATAACGCCCTCAGAAGTCGATGGCTAGTTGCCTAACAGACCCCGTTTGCACAGTGGCAATCTCCAACAGTAGGAAAAGTCGATTGTGACGTATGTAAGAAGTGAGGAATCTGTGACTGAAAGGATGACGTTGTTCCATTCCCTCATGCATTATCTTCCATTGAAGATAATGATGCTTTCTGCAATTTTGGCTGTTAATGGCTGTTGCGCTATGTGTTGTAAAGCAAGTACTTATATACTGTTGGGGATTTTTTTAAGTACATTATGTTCATGAACAGAAATAATGAATTCGGACATAATTCAAGCCTGATGCTGATCATTCCAGTTAAGACAACAACATTCATGACTGTTCCCTGCTTCGGAGAGGCATTTGGAGCCTGACAGTCCTGAACTCTCTTATATGCAAAGCTCCCTCGCTGTGGTTAACTTCTGTTTTGATTTTGCCTGATTTGCTTGAGGCCAGCCTTTTCTGGCAGGTTTCTTCCAAATACAATTAAATTTACTTGCAAGTTTCTTGCATTTTGAAGAGGATGTTGTTGAAGGTGCTTGTGCTCTTTTGCAACGCTTCCTTCAAAAGTTCCTCCTTGTAGAAACTGTTCAGGAATATGAATGATTTCCTGTACACAGCCCTTTCGTACACTTCTCTTCCACAGGATGGTGGTTTGTTTTGTTTTTTAAGATGCCAAAGCAATGTCATTAAAACCTTGGGGGCTGTTAGCAGCGGCAGCAGAGGAGAACATAGAGGTAGCTATCAGATTTTGCTTTCCCCTTTCAGCTACCCGTTGGATTTCACAGTCCAGTCAGCTAATGCTGTTTGATCACTTTGTGTAAAAATTCTTAACACTGAATGCATGTAGCACATGCTCTGCAGCATTAAGTGATCAAAAGAAGTGAGATCCTCTATTGTAGCATTGATAATAGGCTACTCGCGCTGCGTATCTCTGCAGAGCACGCAGGGAAATTGTCAAATTGGTTTTGATTCTGAAAGATCTTCAAGACGAAGAAAGGTAAGATAAAGGCAACTACTACCATTGAGTAAAATATACATGATATTAAAGCTTGCTGTGGAATGACTCTACACTTGAGGATAAGAGAAAGAAAGCTGGCAGAAGAAGAAGATAGGACTGCTCAGAAAATGGGAAAACAACCAGGACTTGCCTTTCTGCAGGGAGCCCAGACCCAGCCTGTGGTGTGTTAAAGCTCTGTTGTCTGGTGTTGGCACAGCTGGGTTTCCTTCTGCGAGGTCTTTTCACTTCAGTTTGTACATTTGTCTCATAGACCAGTAATAATTTTTCTTTGGTTGGGTTTTTTTGTTGTTTTACTTCTGCTTAACTACTTTGCAGACATGAGTTGTTTCAGATATACAGTAACTTTTTGACATGAGAATATCATGTTTTCTTCATTTTACAGATAGAAGGCAAAAATATTCTTTTAGGTCCACTATTCAGATGCCCAGCTTTTAAAACACTTTGTGGGCTGGGTTTTTTGTTTTCTCTTTCAGTTTGTTTTTTCTATATTAAGTTTATGTCAATAATGAGTACTTTGCAGCTAAGATTAATTAGGAGCAGGTAGTTTCCAATTGGAGACCCCAAAGCAAGACAATTCTGGAAATACATTTTTATACAGGCAATCAGAACAATAAAGGAATGCAAAGTCTGCATTTAAACAGTATTTGGAAAGTATTTTTTGTCCCACTGTCTCTGGTAGGCATCTGGAAATACTCAAGATTGTCATTAATATTTAAGGGAAGCTTATCAAATGATAGCATGAATGGCAGGTAGGTGTTCAGTTTTCATTAAACTTCAATAGGAGCTGGGTGTCTAATACCATTTTTGGCTTTTAATAATTCCTTACGGGTTTTTAATATGAAAAGCCCTTTGACTCAGATTCTCAAAAATTTATTACTTGTGTTTTCATGAGCATGTGTGGTGATCATATGGCTATTAATCATTTAGCATGAAAGCCTGCTTGAGAATTTGCTGATTCTTCACTTCTGGTCCCAGTTATACCTCCTACTGACTCTGACTTTGGATTTGTTTCAGACACGTAAATTATCAGAAGAGTTCTGTGGAGCCTTTCTTAGCACAGAGATCAATACCCTTAAACCAGCACAATTTCCAGCACGGATTAGATTGTACTGATATCAAAGTGCTACTCATTTGGGTTTTTTTTTTTCTAGGAATACCTTTACACCTTTGGATGACTGTATTCAGTCCCAGGGACGCTATTTTAATCATCTCTTTATAAAAACACTACCAAAAAAATGGAAAGCAAGCCTCATTTCCAAATCTGTCATTGATTATCTGGAAACACATGTTGATGTATTTGTGGGGAAGAACAGTGTTTGTCATTTTGAGTAGCTGGAGCTTCCCAATGAGTGTGCCATTCCTCAGGCTGGGCTTACTATATTTGAGGTGCACAAGCTCATAGGTGTCTGCCTACATGCAAAATAAGTGTGCAAGAACAAAGTTATGGCCTGTGAGTTGCCTTGGCCAGCGCTTAAAAGACTTTTTTTTTCCTTCAAATTAGTCTCTGTTTGGTATAACAGCATCTGTAGTCTCTTCAACCCACCCACACCATCTCATCCTAACTGGGAATCCTTGGTGAGACACTAAATGGGTCAAGATGTTTCTGCACTGCGTGCCGTTTTGACAGAAAGTACCATGTTAAGGGCTGACTGCTTAAATTGTTCTTTAATGCATATTTTTCTCAGAAAAATGTAATTTTGTGTACTGCAGTAACGCTGCTGAGTGGATAATAAGATGCAGCATGCTGCTGCTGCAGGCTCTACACCATATGTCTTCCATAACTATTGCATTTTGGGGGGCTGGTTGTTAGGGTAATTGTATTGTCTCAGTAATTCATCATCAGAGTAACTTGAAATAAAATAGCAGTGACATATCACAGTGAGAATTACAATGTTTAAGAGTAAACAGGAAAACTGCAATCTGAGAGCTGAAGTGTCAAAATTGTAGATTTGTAAATATTTTACGTTTTCTGCTTGCTGAGCTTTATGTGTAAATAGAATTGCTATAACAACACTTAAAGCAGACTGTAAGGGCAATTATTTTAAAGCAGAAAGTGACACAAGTCATTATTTCTTAGTGCTAAAGACTAGTTGCTCCCTGCCCTGAAACTCTGGGACAGTGAAAACTTCCGTGGTACCTTCTTTCCAGGCTTTTTGTTCTGAGATGGCATATATAGCATTTTGTGACATTAAAAAATGGTTTTAAGTCATGTGTCACTTCTTTCACTTAGTGAGTCACTTAGGTAGCTGCTTTTTTTCAGCTATGCCTTAGCTGCAAATTAGTGTGATGTTGGGCCCGTATTCCACTTGCGTCTTTTAAGGGTCATTGGTTTAAGGCTAGAAGCTGTTTAATTTTTATAGAGCAACATTTAAGAGTGCAGTAGCTCTGGTAGCATCTGTATGTTATTTGCATACATAATATTGTTACGGTGACAGGGCTATTTCTTACATGTCAACCGGGGGCATCTGGTGGACAATGAATTTTTATTATTTCTGTATTGATTTAGAAAATCTAGATAACTTGATGGCATGAAACTAGGGTCATTTAAAGGTTTATGAAATGATCATACAGAGCTGCTCAGTAAAACGTGAGAGCAAAATATGTTGTAAATTCTCTCTTCATCTCTCTCTAACAAAATCTATGAAGTAACTGAGCGAGGATCCCAAAATTAGGGGAGGAAAAAACGCTTGTTGCTGTATATTTATGATTATAGGTGTGTTTTTCTAGTGCCTTGTACTGTCACTGGAAGGATTTTGCTGTACGTGAGAAAGATGCGCTTGGGTTTGCACTTAGGGAGCATGCACAAGGGCTGCAGGAAATACTGGTAATATTTGTGGCTCTGCAGACAACTTTTTTCCGTCTCTGAATAGTATGAGTAATGGCTTAGTGTAGTGTTAGGCAGCATTTTGTTGCCAGGATCACATTTCACATTGGATTGGTGTGTGCGTATGGGTACCACAGACCTCGCTGCGCTTCTTGCAGGAATCCAAGGGTCACATCTGGATTCCAGCCACCGCTCAAACCAAGTAATGATGTCCTTCAAGTAATGAAAAAACTCCCTGAATGCAAGCATGCTGCGTAGTGGTGACTCAAAAGGAATAGCCGGCTGTAGATAAAGTCTTACAGAGCATTTAGGAATTAAGTGTTGCCAGTTCATCCCTCCAGCCCCACTGTCTTGGGGACCAGGAGTCTGAGAATGAAGAATAAATCTTTCCAGAAGCAGGTCCAATGATGAAGGAGGGGCAGTCAAAATTGCTGGGAGACTGGACTGAGAGAAAGATCACTTTGCTGTATATTGCTCAGATTTGATAGGAGGGTAATGAAATCAGTGTCATTTGCGCAGAGTATCATACCTCCAGTTAAAAAAAAAAATACAATCAAGCAGTTAACTTAAAATAATGGGATTTAACATGATTTTCAGTTCTTTCTATTAGCCTGCCAATTCAGTAGCTTGCAAGCCTTTGGGTTCTAAGCCTTCCTGTACAATTATCAGAACTAGGAGCTTGTTTTAAAATGAAAAGTGGGATTTTTTCATAACCTAAGGTCCACAGAGATGTGGATTTAAGAAATAAGCAAATATTGGGAAGGCTGCAAATAAACGGTGAGGACTGGCAAGAAGGAACACTGGGAGTATCTCAGTCTCCTCGCTTAAGCCTAGGAAATGGAACGGTTTGGGTTTGGTTTGAGGTTTATTTCATTCTCCACAGTAGCTACCTATTTCCAGCTTGTGGGAAAAGAAAGAGAAGCCAAACAGTTTCCCACTTGTCAGATGCCAGTCTGTCAAATACTGTGGATGCACCCTATGAGACATCGGCAAAAATCTTTGCTTCCTGGCTTGAAGTGCCTGCCTATGACTGATAACTTTGCCAGAGCTCTGATAGAGTTTTCAAGCCCCTCCTACATATTCTACAGTATGTCGAGCACCGATACACTGAAAGCTATAATCCATCCCCGAGAATGGTCACCTTTCTGGATTCATGAAGGGACACAAAACCTGACTGTAAGTAGTCAAGGTGAGGGATGACATGAGGATGCCTGTGGTGTGTTCCCTTGCAGTTGACTAAAAAGTAAAAAATTGTGATTACTGGTGGTAAAAATAAGGTTGAATATTTTATCACTTCTCCTAGAGAAAAGCTGTACCAAAAATATTTAAAGAAATCACTAATGAGGTTAGGTTAATGACATACTATCTGAGAGTATGAGTTTAAAAACCCATATTCTGAGAGTTAACTTCTTTCATTTGAATATAAAAGATGGATTTATTCAAAGAACTCTTCCCGAATGTTTTATATTTTCTGTGTCTTTTCCAGGAAACATTTCCTCTGGAAGATAATAGATAGTAATAAGAAATATTGATGGATCATTAGACTAAAATATATGTGGTTACTCAATTAATCTTGGAGTTCAAATCTATCTTCTGTCCTTTATGTATCCCTTCCCGAGCAAACAGTACTGTTTTTACATATGAATTTCCTTACAGGATTCAGAAAACCAGAAATTATTTTAATTATTTTGCATACATTTCTAAAATACAGAATATTAGCCTCAGATTACATTTGAGTAAAAATGATCTCACTCTTCATAATTATAAAACTGAAGAAACTTATTCTTTAATAAAATCAAAGTAAACCATCAGTTAGTTCTAAGGCTTTGTTATCCCATTCACCGGGAAGTTGTGCCTCAGGGGCTGACGCTGTAAGATGCCAGCTGGCACACTGGAAATTTTTTTTCTCTGTTTGTTCACCTGTGGGAGTCACAGTGTTATTACTTTTCTTTGGAAACGGTTAAAGGTTGTAAGCATTATGAGCTTAGGTTGTCTGTGGTCTCTTCTAAAACTACTGTTGTGCCAAATTTGCACATGTTCATGTTTGACTGATTCCAGAATTATTACTACAGAGAGCAGTAAAACCTTGCTGATGCTATAGGAAATATCATTATTCTAGAGATAGATACATATATATTTTATACCAGCCTAGGTTTTACTGCATTTGGAGTTGGCAGATCGGTAGCACTGAGCTGGGGTCCAAGAGGGAACAAATTGCAGTGTCAGCTGCTGGCTTGATTTGCATTTCGCGTTTCTCACTTGGTTCTCGGGTTCATCAGCATTCTCGGGGCTTCAGCAGAAGCGTGTTAAAGCCAAGGCAGAAGTATTTAGAGTCCACAATTCATAAAACGTGATTGAAAACATTCCACTGGAGTTGCTAGATTACAATAGTAGCTGCCAGTGCTTTTGAAGACAGAATGTTTTGAAATGATGGGTCTATACACATACATGTGCACACATCTATGCTGTCTGAGTAATCAAATCTCCTAGGGTTTCGGAGCACATCAGGAACATAGGATTGAGGCTAAACATGTATATCTCATGCTCTTATCCAACTACTTTAATGCCATTAAGTTATTTATCCTTACCCTGTGAGCTTGGGCTCCTGCAAGTGGCTGGACAGCAGAGGTTAAGCTGTGGGCAAAGTCTACGTTGCGTGTTGCAGTGACATGTAGGGCTTCTTTAGGTAACACCAAAGGAGCTTCTCTGCCTGTGTGGGAACTGTAGAGAGAAAGTCACCCTGGCCTCAGAAGCAGAAGAGCTACGTGGCCAAAGCACCTCCAAAACAAAAGCTTAGCTTTTCTAAGAGCTGTTGGTTGGGGCTCAAGAGTGCCATGTAGCTTGTCTGTGGGTGAACTGGAGGTCCCTGTGCCGCTTTGTCCCTGGGAGCGGTGGTGGTGATGTGGTGGTTGTAGAAGTATTCATAGTGCCTTCTGATTTGAAGTTCAAAATAATTTCCAGATGCAGAGAACAGCGTTTATGCTACTTCTTTAAATGCTTCACTCTCTTTTCCTGAAGGTGTATCCTCTGTTCTGGCCTCTCTTGAAACAATATTGGAGACTCTCCCATCTCCTGCATGTCTTCACTCTGTTATTGTGGCCTTTCTGGTTCAGATTAGATAAAGGCACAGCAGGAAGAGGAATTGATTTCGTTGCTATGTTCTCTCACAACTGGGTGAGACTGAGAAAAATAAAACACAGGCTAAGAACCATAAACAGCATGGTGGACTTCTACAGGTCCTGTGCTCAGAGCTGGTTTTTACCGGGGGAGCTCAGAAATTATCATCTTTGCTAGTGGGCAAACATAAGCTCCTAGAAGTCTGAGCCTGAAATGCTGTGCTGTTTCAGGTGACTGGCAAGGGCAGCATCATTCAACAGTAACACTGAACTATTGTGGTACTTAGTCATGCACAGACATTTCTCATGTGCCCATCGTCAGGGTGCTGAAGATGGAACCTCTCGTTCCGCATTTGTCTGAGGCCACTTCTGATAGGAAAAATAACTTTACTATGAATGAACAAGTCAGAAGGGAAAATTTCTACTACTGCACTATGCCACTGAGGCTGGCAAAGTGGAAATAGTAATTTAGTTTTATCAGTCTCTTCCCTTTCTGCACTATCACCTTGCTCCAAAAAAGGAGAGAAAAAAAACCACCCGGATCTTCCTGACGGGCTACAGGCCCATTATATTAAAGCAACACAGGGCTGAGGGCCGAGATCAGGTTATCTCAACAAGTGAGGTACATCAGCTGATCCACAATAGCTGTATGTGCACGTGGTCTTAACCAACGACAGAAGAAAAATGATGTGGCTTGTGTTATCTTGCAGAGGAGGAGGAGTACGGCGAGTCCAACTACTGCGTGATTATGTAAGGGCTTAAAAAACCCACTGTCCACATGCAGAGGGGCTCACTGCGACTCAGCTGATACGTGGTGACTTACTGCTTCGTGGTAGCGTTGTGACCTGTCTGGGCTCGTGTACTGTCAGGTCTTTGCATCATGTTTTATTTTGTGGTTCTAAAGGGCTGTGCGCAATGGGATTGTAGCCCGTATCATGTTTAGCGTGATGTTCAGAAGTCAAACTTACATATGGATATAATAATAAGGAAAACTTAAACTTGAAACCCAGATTTACTACCTTGTTTTATGAGAGGTTACATAAATGCCGATAGCTGCTGAAGAAGAGTGAAAAAACAAAATGTATCCTTTAAATATAGAGTTATTCATGTTCTCAGCTACATAAATACATTAGAAATAGAGGCCCAAAAATCACTACAGTATGTTTTCAACTGTCGGGGTGATATTCTTTGCATTGCAACTGCACGCTTGGTGTTTGTGCACCGTACTCCTGTACAAATGTGGGGACGTCAGGGACACTTGTTTTTTTTCCACTAAAAAGTATGTATGTCTCAAGTAAGGCTAAGGATCTGCCTTCAAGTCTGTAAAGCATTAATTTCACTTGCTGATACCTGGCCGTTTACAAATGGTAAATTGCAGCACCACATTCTCTTATTTTGGAAAAGCTCCTGGTATATTTGCCTTTTATGCCGCTTCATTTTGCCTGCACCTGTCCTATTCATTCAAAGGTGTTTGTTGTCCCGTGTCATTTTTTTTAATCTAAAATAATATATGTATATGCATATATATAGCAAATAGGAAAGCAGGTATGTAAAGTGTAGGTTATGAATAGTATAATTATGAATCAGCATAAAATTAGTCATCTTTTTTAATCCTCAAAGCCTTTGATTTCTTGGAAGTACTGTGAAAAGGTGCATATGCCATTATCATTAAATGCTGGTTTTCTACATTTCATAAATTAGTAAAAGAAGAGAGATTGCTTTGGAGCCAGGACAACGTTATATTTCTTTGTATACAATTCTGTGTAAAGAGAGTAAGCATATGAATGAAACAGGTGAAGGAAATAAGCCACTGCGTTCATGGGAGAAAATGGGTGAAATCTATTCTGAGTCATAGTTGAATCAGTTGAAATAAACTCGAGCTGCAGTTATTCTCCCAGGATAACTGGGGGTTGCTCTGCAACTTGCACAAGAGACAAAAGAAAGTGAGGATGTGTTGGATGAGGTGGAGGCCCTGTTGATACCTCATAGGCATAGAAAAGTAAGACCAGCCAACAGAGGAATGATAAAACAATCCGCAAGGAAAAAAGAGGAATGTTTAGAATGTGTTAAGCATCAATGTTAAGCAACTGGGCAAATAAAAACAAAAAACAACTTCTTAGAGTTATTCTGCAAATCTCAGCAGGGAATGGTCCTTTTATTGTTTAAAAAAAAAGAAAAAAAGTCATAGCTGAAGAGGTAGCAGTGTAGTGCCAAAACGTTGAGGGATTTCCCCAAAGGTGTTCAGCAGCTGCTCAACTGTGTAACTGGAATATGCAACCACGATTGGAAAATGAAGTCAGGTATTTAAAAAGAGAATAAAATCAAGTGTAAGAACTCCTGAGTTCTTCGCTGGGGAGTCTTCTGGATACACTTACTGCAGGCAGTGGTGCCAGGGTGGTAGGAGAAAGAGGGAGCAGACACAAAAGCTCTGCAGGAGAGGTGAAGCTGGTTCCGGAAAGATTGATGTGAGGTGCAAGAGGGGCAAACTGAAATGTTTCATTGTGTTTCATCTGATCGTATAAAAACTTTAAGAAGTTCTTTAACTTTTAAGAAGGATGTACCAATATCAATGACAGGAAATTTCACATAGAATTGCCATTTCTTATGCACAAGCCCCTAATACGATACTTCTCTCTTTTTCTCCTCAATTTAATAAATACCCTTATTCAGGAGTACAATTGATTTTACAAGAGGAAAAAAAAAATCAAGAAGCCCTTAAGTTAAACTTTTAATAGACATTAAGACTTTGTTAAAATTTAAATGACCCATTAGAGTGAACATATTAATAATTAAAAGACAATAAAAATGAAAATGTGCTAATACCACAATAATCTGGAAAATCTACAGCCTTGGTCCTGAGTATGAATGTGCGTGGGAAGTGCCCTTGGCCCTAGGCACGCTCAGGCACAGGAGTTTACCGCCAAATCCCCGCAGAAAAATCAGAGTCTTGGCCCTTAGTGGGAACAAGATGCTGTCCCTGTGTCACAAATGCCTTTTGCTCCTCTCTGGCTCCGATCAGGAAAGTCCTTGTAGTCAATCAGTCTGTTCTTGTCCTAATGATGCAGAGCTACTACATCATGGAGAAAATCTCTCCGATAGGGAAAAAAAAAAAAAGAACGTTTCCTCCTTTGTTATTGTTTGTGAAGGCTGAGAATGAATGAGGTTTGGAGAAAGCAGATGCAGGGCTGGCCTTGGCTTTTATAGCCAGAAAAGCCTCGTACCTCTTCCGAGTGATGCTGCAAGGCTTTCTGTTTTGAAAGCCTAAAAGGAAAAATGGTGTTTAATCCTCACGGAGGTGAGGGAGGGGACAAAGAAAGAAAACTTGAGCTTTTTTCCCCCCCTTCCCTCCTCCTTGTCTCGGTCTGAATCTCTTGGAAAAGGAGAGAACTCAATTTGGTGAAATAGCTCATTAGGAATATCAATTATCCATCAAAGGGATGTCCTGGACTTACTGAGCTGTCAGGAGGCTTGTCACTGCCACAAGCAAGCCTTCAGAAGTTACATCTAAGGAGGGAAGATGTTGTTAGAAATCTTCCCCTGTATGACACACTGTCTCTATTTCTTGCTAAAACAACTCTTAATTAGTTCTTCTTTTTCTTCTTTCTTTCTTTTTTTTTTTTTTTTAAATATGCAGCACCAGGGAAAAATTGGAGTTAAATTTAATGTTGGAACTGATGACATCTCTATTGAAGAGATCAACGCAATCATTAATGATGGAAAATACCATGTAGTACGTTTCACAAGAAGTGGTGGCAATGCCACCTTACAGGTGGACAACTGGCCAGTTATCGAACGTTACCCAGCAGGTAAGGGCTTACACAAACGCTCGTGAGTAAGAGGGTGGGGGATGCCTGGAGTTTGGCTCATTTTGCTTCTCTTCTAATACAACATCAGCTCCTTCGCAGTGTTTTAGTAGCTGAGTAGTTAAAGAGTCCTGAGCAATATGCAGTTTATGCTGATGGCATTTCCTAAGTGAGTTTAAAAGCACAAATTCAAGTTATTACTGGAAGTGGAAAACTACAGTTATCAAGGCATAAAATAGTGGTTTTGTTTCTTGTTTTCATTTGGTTTTACTGGATTATTGTTTTAGGGGGGAAAAAAAGGCTTTGACAAAAGCTACCCAGTAAAGTGACTCCCAGATCGATCTCCATGTGATGGGGTAAAACATTTACTGAGGAAAAGGTTGTCTGTGTTCTTTTAATTACAAGTTGTTACTAAAGCCGTCTGAAGCTTATGAATTCAGCAGAAGTGTTCCAGCAGGCATAAACCAAAAGGTGTATCAGCTATCAGTTGCAGAACCAACCAACCAAATTAAGATGTTTTAACTTAAAATACAAACTACAGGATATTATCTGTGCAAGTGATGCTGGTTACTTGAACAGGGCTGCTGGTGTGAATACAGAGTTGCCTTGATCGGGCCCATATTTAATTTTATGCAAATGCCATGCACTGAAGATGACTGTGTTACTAATTTTATTCATTTTTAAAGGCAACAGGTTTTTCAGATACGCAATCCCTTTCTTATTGAATAGGACTACTGAGCCGTTAATGGTAACTTACAATTCTGCATGTTATCTGTTAACAGTTGCTGTGTGTATTTATATTATTAAACAAAAGGCAGCAAATTCAGAGATGTCAGTGAAAGGTATTCTGGTTTGCATATTTTGCTGTTATGTAAATGACAGTTCTGATTATCTGTTTAAAAGTAGAAAATTCCTCATTTTGGGGGTGGAGTGGGACGGGAGGGAATGTTTGACTAATAAGGAATGCATAAGCCTTTCCCTGTACTAATTATTAGTATTTAGGATTTGGGGTTTTTTTGGTGGTGGTATTTGAGCTGAGCGGTCCAGCTGCTCACCTAACTTTTATAAAAGAAAAAAAATAAATTATAAATCCACAGGTGAAGTATTACATTTCAAATAATTTCTTGGAAATAATTTTGAATTTAAAATAAAAATGAAAGTATGCATTGCAAATGAAATTATGTATAGCAGCAGTTATTAAAAAACACACCTGTGTGCTGATGCATAATGAATGGATGAGAGTTCCGGCAGTTAGAAACAATTAATGGCTTTAAGTCAGACACACCTCTGAGAGGTGATAAATTCTTGGGGGAAAGTGAGATACTGAATGAAATGTGTCCTGTGATCTTTCAAGTATTCCTGTTCCTCTCATGTCCCCCTTGTTTTCCAACTCTTGCAACGCTTGGTAAATAGTAGCTGAAATAGGATGGTGGAAGCTGGGGAGGAGTGTGCCTTAGTTCGCGTTCGAGACTTATATAGCAGAAAGGAAAAGATAGGCTTGGGGTGGGGTTTTTGTTTCTTTTGTTTTTTACCTAAATGATGAGCACAAAAAGATTGTTTTCTGTTCTGTTTCTTCATGATACAAAGTGGCTAAAACAGGGACAAACTGCAGTTGAGTTCTGAAGGTAGTGGCACACAGAATTTGTTCCTACTGAACATAAATCAATTTAGAAAATAAAGTGATTTCTTTGGGATGGGATTAGCAGAGTGAAAGGAGGCTGGATGTTTCCTTTGAAAAAGGTAAACAAAAAAGTTAGAGCTTTTTGAGCTTCCTTTAGCAATCTATGCACAAGTTGCATTTCAAGGTATGTTCAGTTGCTTCACCAGCCAAGCTACAGAGTCCCTTGGCTTGCTTTTTGCTGGATCTTCCAAGACTGTTGGTCTTCAATTTTCTTTGCATTTTCCATAGTAATATTTTATGGCTCCTGTATCCCATAGCATCATTTCTGAAATCTGTCCTCCCTCTTTTCACCTTCCATTTCTTGTCCCTTCCCAGCACGACAGCATCTCGCCATACCTTTCTCTTAGGTTTCGATGGTGCTCCATCAGGTTTGGCACTCTTCATTTAAACCCTTTTTAAACAGTAGTTTCTTTACAGACTGGTGTTGGTGTACCTTTTAGAAAAGGCGCAGGCTTGTCCTAAAGACCGTGCTGCCTTTGATACTGCTCTGAAGATATTAATGGCCCCATGCTCAAAGCTACCACTGTCATTCCACTTCTAAAAGTAGTATTTCTAAAAGTAATGCCTTAACGGTATCAGACAACAGAGTTTGGGAAGTGCTGCTGCACCCAATTTAGATGTGCTTCTGCTGTTGCTGTTTTAGGGACTGACAGTGCCTGGCAGTACTGGTTAACCAGCTAACTCGCCCTTTGCTTGCGTTTCGGATGGACGACGTGTTGCATTTGTATGATATGGACAGAATTTGATCCGCTTCTCATGAGTGAGGCCACATTAGCTTTCATTTTGGTGCTGGAAAGAGTTGGTTTTTTGTGGTTTTTTTGCTCTGTGCCTGTTTCCTAAATTGTTTCTTTCTGCATAATTTCTTAATGTGCCCACAGCACTGCACATAAGCACAGACTTATCTCTTCTACTCCTGTTTGTTTGTTTCGTTTTGTTTTGTTTTTTAAATTAAGAGCAGAAACAAGATTAGCAGCTTAATTACTAAGCTTGCTATTCTTAAATATGCTGGATTTCCTTTTTTCAAAAACTAAAGAGTATAAAAAAAAATATCGGTGGTCTAAAGCATACCATCTGATTAATTCTCCTTTCTCTACCAGGACAGATTATACTCTGAATTATACTTCTCGTTGGAGTGTCTTGGCTACAAGACATTGCTTGTTTGTGATTGGCATCTCAAAATCTTGGGTGAAGATTTTCTGAGGGGACTTCCTGGTCAGAGGCTCAGGATTTTCCAGTTTCATTGCCTGTGTAGCCTTGATACAGCCCAGTCTGACTGCTCTAACTGGTGGCACCAAGGCCCAACAACAGTCAGGGTTGCCAGGAGGACGCTGTGGGTCCCCCTGTTGATAGACAAAGCCAGCATCATTTTCAAAAGAGCTGCGGCCCTGTTTGCCCCAGGCCTCCGTGGGTTTGGTAGGGAGTCTGAACTCAGTCCTGGGTCCCAGGAGCTGCCTGGAGTTCACTGCTCTTGCAAAGGGTTTTTTAGCTGGTGTAGCACACGTGATTCTCTAATATTGCTTTATGAGCAGTTAGAGAGCACCTTGAAAAAGTAGTATATGGCAATGCTCCATAGGGCTTCTGTGGCTGCTTTCTGTGTTTTATCCTAGAGCTGCATAAAATGCGAAAATGACCCTGGAAAATGAGTAGGATCTAGCGTGTTTCTCTTGTACATCATTCTCCATCCCCTAGACTCGAGTGTTATGTTTTCTCTGGGCCAATGCACCTTCAGTTTGTACCCGAGTAGATATGAAATGAGAGAGCTGTAAAAGGAAAAGAGGTGGGAGTCACCAGTGGTAGATGATTATCCTTGTGGTGGCTAGTTGTTTTTTGGAATATAGTGGGAGAAAAATATGAAGATTTCAGTGTTCTGAAATGGCTGGATGATTTTCAGAAACAGAGGTTTAGATTTAGTACATATGTTCTTGCAGGCTCACGTCAAAGTCTCTTTTCTTCTTTTTTTTCACTCCGAAGTTTCTTTCCTGACGTTTCTCTGAGTGCAGTGCTGGAGCTATGAGGATGAACACTTCAATTTCTGTCCTTTATTAAATATTTGTCCTGTTTTTCCACTTCCCTATTGTGTCAGTGGCTGGTGGGTAGCCCTATGATTGAGAATGGCATATTGTATTTTTTTGATAGCTGAGAGAGATGCCCAGATCTGTACTGGATTTGTATATTGATCTTTCTTAACTAAATTCAATGTTATGCAGTTTTACTGAATTATCATCCCTCTGCACCTTCCCAAAGAACTTTAATATTTCACCTTGGCCTCTTTTTCAGATAGTGATTTCCTATTAACTTATCTGGATGCAGGCTAATTTCCGATCATATTAAACAGGAATGAGAAAACTGCTGACTGTGCAGTCAGAGTTCCTAATCAATAGACTAACCCCATTTTCCATGCAGATTCTTTCTACTCCTCATGGCTTATCTTGTCTGCTTCACAACTTTGTGTTAATTGTCCTTCCTGACTAGCTGGCGATGTTGTGAAAATGGGACTGCACCATTGTGGGAACTTCAGCTTCCTTTGTGAACAGATTGCTCTTGCAGAATAACAGAATCATGGAACGGTTTGGGTTGGATGGGAACTAAAAAATTGAGTCCCAACCCCCTGCCCTGGGCAGGGACACCTCCCACCAGACCAGGTTGCTCCAAGCCCCATCCAGCCTGGCCTTGAACCCCTCCAGGGATGGGGCAGCCACAGCTTCTCTGAGCAACCTGATTCAGTGTGGGGCCACCCTCACAGGAAAGAATTTCTTCCTAAGATCTAATCTAAATCTACTGTCTTCATCTTAAAATCACTACCGCTGTCCTGTTGCTCCACTCCCTGATAAAGAGTCCCTCCCCATCTCTCTTGCAGCCCCCTTTAGGTACTGGAAGGCTGCTATAAGGTCTCCCTGGAGCCTTCTCCAGGCTGAACAACCCCAGCTCTCTCAGCCTGTCTTCATAGCAGAGGTGCTCCAGCCCTCTGATCATTTTCATGGCCCTCTGTTGGACCTGTTCCAACAGGTCCATGTCCTGTTTATGTTGGGGGCTTCAGAGCTGGATGTGGTACTCCAGGTGGGGTTCCCACAAGAGCAGAATAGAGGGGCAGAATCATCTCCCTCGACCTGCTGGCCACGCTTCCTGGGATGCAGCCCAGGATGCAGTTGGCTTTCTGGGCTGCAAGCACACACGTAACTCCAGTTAGGTAATAATTCTACACTGAGATGTAGATTTGCTAAGAATTCATTTATGGTAGGAAACCAAAAGACTTGTTAATTTGGGTCAAACTGAACCAACAATAGCGGCCAAGGGAAAAAACCAAAATAACACGGAATTGGTTTTAGTAATGTCAAAATATTAATTTCAGTATTTTCTAAATATAATGTTCTGACATTTCATGTCAAGATTGTTTCAAATTAAATTAAATGCTTTGTTCTTGCATTACCTAAGTCCCCTACAAACAATCTTTTCTTCCTTACCTGAAAGAAAATCTGTTTCAAATCAAATGGGGAGGGAGGGGACGGGGAAAGTGTTTCTCATAGCAGTGCTCAAACCCACATCTATTTAACAAGAAAAACCATTTTCTAATTTTCCCTCCTTAGTAGTGAAGGGTGTGCATTTTACTAGTCTGGGAAAGTATATCGGAACAAGCTAGGTGACTTTCTAAAGCTCCAATAATCACCATTTATTGTGAAGGATTTTCAAAATCACTTTTCTGTGAATAGCTCTACTCTTTCTGCAGTGAAAGGGAGTTTGCCCAATGTGGATTCTTTTAAAAAACACGGTGCAACCAATCATTTTACCAGCAGGAACCTGCTCTTCAGGACTTCTATCATAAATCAGTCTGATGCAGAATTTTCTGGACGTAAGATGATCTGTTAGATATTGGCCAACTGTTCTATGGTTTCAAAGCTGTTCAGACTGCTGGGACTGCTCAGCAGTTCCTGGGAGCCTGCAGAAGTCTGGAAGATACAGTCTGATGTAGGCAAATGTCTAAAATGAAGCCTTCCTGGTCATCCCTGGATCTCTGACCCCAGGGGTCAGCAGACATTGTCAGGGATGTGTCTGACAGGCCTAGATCTGACAGCATGAGCATCTCACACATGTTGTTCACACAAAAGGGATTGTTCAAAGCCCTGCCAGGCTACTGCAACAGATGCATCTCCGTGACTGGGGAGTATAAATTATGATCAAGCATACACACCAAAGAAGAACCTGTGTGAGAGTCCATGTATGTTGGCAGAAGGTCAAACCACGGGCTGACATTGTGGCTAGTGCCAAGTACCTCTGCAGTACAGCAATTGGCAGTTGAAGCTCTTAGGGCTTTGGTATAAGGATTTGTTCTGGATTTTGGTTTTGTTCTTTCTGCTTTATCACGTAAGCTTAAACATTTGGGAGTGCACATGCGGTCTTAGGGGCTTTCTCTGGATCTGTGGGCTGAAGGTTGTGATTGCAGAACATCCAAGGACTCGGGGAAGGGAACATCTCATTTAAATGCTGTTCTTGGTCCCTGTGTTATGGAAAATAGACCAAGTGTCTGCCATCTTTTCCTGGCATACACCTGACTTTTAAGATAAATGCTAAGAGTTAGCTCTTGCCATGTATTCTATTTAGGAATAAGTGCTAACCGTTTGTCTTGGGTTTGTGTGTTCAGATTAACCATAGAATTAACAGGAGACATTTGTGTCAGTACATTTGTTACTCCAGAACGGATTAGTATTTCCCAGGCAATCCATGTAGTTGTCTAACGTGCATACCGTTGCCCTAGAAATACCTTCTACTTCTGAAGAGAATCAAAGATCTGCTTCTCGGGCATAAGTGCGGTGGCCAGGAGAGAGCTTGAATTCTTGCACAAATGTATCTCTGAATATTCTAATAAAATGGACAGACAGCCTGTTATCACCACATCCATCCAAAATTATAATGGTCGTGGTGGGGTAGGAACCTAAAAAGTAAATGGTCTCTCAGTATTTGTCTTGCCTTGGCCATAGAATAATGTTTCAAACCTCCCTGGTCACTGCTACTAGGACATGGGACTTTCAGGGTGTTGAAATAATATGACTTCTGACTCCTATTTATTCATTTATTTGTCCAGCAACACATCGTCTTTACCTTTTTTCTCACTTTTTTCCTTCTTGGGATAAACAAATACATCTTGGTTCTCTATCATGTGCTTTCCTTTGCTATGGTCAGAGTTTTGACCCTCTTACAGTCAGATCTGTCACCTTTATAAGTAAATCTTGATGGTGGACATAGAGGATAAGAAGAATGCCTTGAAGAACGCCCTCTTCTGATGAGCTGTGAAGCTCACAATCTTTGAGCAGTCTCTCATTACTTCGTGGGGGCAACGCTTCCAAAGACACAGTAAAGACTACCTTTCTGCCCCAGGGGGAAAAAGCGATGGAAAAGACTTCAGTTTTGTTCACAGCAGTTAAGCTTCTGTGAAAGAGATACTACCCAATGTCTCCTGTTTTGTATGTCGTGTTCCTGCTCTGAGAAACTAGCAGTGCCAGTGAAACAAGAACATCTCATAATGCTTTACTTCCCCTGAAGATAAGTCTTTGGAAAAAACAGGAGGACTTCTCAGGAACTCTCCATCTGGTAATATGTAGAAGATGAATTATACAGTGCGAGTGAACGCTTTATGTACAAATTTATGCATATGTGTAAAATCAGGCTATAGATGTTGGTCTAAAATATTTAGTGCATGGAATTAATAAGAAGAGAAAGGGAAAAATATAAATGGAGTCAGTAGTTCCTTGGTTGCTAAGTAATGTCTCATCCCCTGGGATCTGGGAAGTGAAACTCATCAGTGTTCTTTATGGCCTTTCATGTGCCCATGGAGTCACATCTCCCTGGGGTTCTGTTTATGCTGAGGTCTCCATCTGGGAATATCTGCTGGTAACTTATATTTAAACCTACGCTGGTTTGTTAGGAGATAATGGGGCATAAATATGAATGAGTTAACATACTTTTTTGAGGTGGTTTTTTTTTTTTTTTGATTTACACAAAGTCTTTGACAAAGTTCCTTATGTGAAAATATTCAGGAAGAAATTACACAACCCCGGTGGTAAAAGCAGAGTTCTTTCAGGGATCACACTCTGGCTTAGGGAGAACAGAGGCACAGATTCCCACCTGATGAAAATCAAAAGAGTAAATCCATTGATTTTCAATGGAAGTATCATCATTTAAACCTTATTGTAGACACATTAACATTGATTTAGAAAAATAAAGTTAGAAACCATACATACTGCCTATACTGGAGAAGATTTCAAGATTACTAGAGAAAAAACAAAGAGTAGTGAAGAATTAAAAATACAATATATACTTCCTTTGACAAGCAATGAAGAAAGAAAATTTAAAAAGGAAGAACGAAAGGTATTTAAAAAAAAAACCAACAAAAAGATATTCTAAAACACAAGCATTTAACCCCCCTGAATTTTGACATTTCTAAAATTAATTTAAAATTTTAAAATGAAATGCAGTTTACTTGCATCTTTTCCTAGAGTGAGAGATTTTGTAAAATCTTCGTTAGCTTAAATAACGTTTTAGTCAAAATGTTATTCATTCTCATCCTAAAGATAAAAAAGTCAACTTGCTCTGTTGGGTAGGCATCATAACAGTAAAAGAAAAGCTGATATATGAAAGATAATGCACACAAGTGAGATCATTTGATTTCTTATAAAAACTAATTCTAATTAATTGCACTGGTTCAAGACAAAGGTTTAATGCTGAAGACAGCTCAGATTATTTTCATTAGCAGTCAGAAAAGTAAGTTCTGGGACTGTTTAGAATGCTAAAGAAAATATTAATGGAACTGTATTTAAATCAATGGCCCACTTCCCCACCAGAGGATTAGGGGTTTGGGGTTGGTTTTTTTCCATCTGTTTCTTTCCCCCCCTCCATGTATTTAAAAGTTATGTTAGTGGTAGAAGAGCTTAAGAAATATGAAAGAAAAATGTACTGGGTCAAGTCTGCTGCTTCACATAAATTTCTTCTCTTAGAGGGTAACTTAGGAGAAAACTCCTGTGCTTAGAAATTTTCTTTGTCTCCAGTCCAAACAATTCCACTTCATTCCACTTTGTTTGTGTATGTCTTTTCACAAAATAGTTTTCTTATATCTCTGCTTATCATAATAGCCTTTCTTTTGGTGCTTTTTCATTCTGAATTCATTTTTCGAAAGCACATGTGGCTGGAAATGGACAATAGTGAGAATATTAGGTCCTCATGTGAAGACATACAAAGACATTAATGCTGGAAGTTATCTCCACTGATGCATTTTAAGATATTTTCCCTTTTCATACCTCAAAACCAAATGGCTCAATATCATTCTGCAGCTGACTAGTACACCTATAGAACATCTTTCCCCGTGAATTCTCTCATAATAACCCAGTTTATTGCAAAAAAATGGTGTGACTGGTCCTGTACCTTAAGTGTGTGACCTGCACTTTGTAGTACAAGCTTTAGCGTCACTTTGATTAACTCAGAAGGGCTCAGATCCTCTTGACTGGTATCTGCAGCCTCTTGAGTTACCAATATGTATAGTTTTATGCTGCAGATTTCATTGTGTGGTTGACATTTTATACTGAGGTCAGTGAAGAGAATACCAAAGAAGATCGATCCTGGAACTCCGGTACTTTCTTAGGAGTTCCACCATGGTAGTTTTTTTCTGTAGGAAAACCAGTGATTTTCCTTATGTACCTGCAGTAGCCTCAGTGCTAGCTTCTATGGCGTATTTTTGGAATTCACTGTGATATTCATCTTGTTAACTTAGCGTAGAACTCAGCATTTAGTTTGTTATATTTGCTTGACTTAAGCACACGTAGATCTTCCAGCCATTCAGCTAGATTAGCTATCTAGCTATTTAGCTATCCAAAATACTTGAAATACCGGAGAGCTTTGATGGGTCTGACTGACATACTATCTCTTGAGGATTTTTAGTTTTCAAATGTAGGTAATATAGTGGAGAACAGTGAAGGCCAGAATATGGTTTAGCTGACACATTGACAGGTCTGAATCCAACAAGTAATGACTATTTATCATCTGTGTGCGTGATTCACCAAGAACGTGAAGAAGACACCTTAATGAAGTGAAAGTATCAGGGAGAAGACTGCAATGCACTAGCTAGTCCTTGGAAGGGGCCTGCATCCTGGGAAGGTGAGCACCTTGAGTGTGACATAAAACAAGCAGCCCTTATACTCAGAAGCCTGACAATAGATACAGCAGCAGGATATCAGGCTGTGGTCTCTCCCTGAGAGAGGAGAGAGAAAAGATTCCTGGTTCAATATTGTCCCTTGTCTTTTTTGTTCGGCTCTTTACCATACAGTTTTTATACTCCTCTGTTTTCCACAGTTAATCAATGATTTGCTACATGGCATCATATCAAATGCTTTACTGAAATCCAGATAAATTAGATATACTTCATTTCCTTCATCTGGAAAATCAGTTAACTTATCAAATACAGCTATTAGATTAGTCTAACATGATTTGGTAAAGTTTTGCATTTTATCTCATTTTCCAATCACTTCCATATCTTTAATTATTTCCTTTCAGATTTGTTCTAAAGCACCATGTACAGCTAAGGTCAAACTAAATAGTTTGACGGGATGCTTTTTTCCCCTTCTTGTGTAAAGCTATTACATTTTCTGTTCTCTAATACAAGAAACAGTATGCCCCATTGGATAGCTGTATTTAAAACCTCCTGGCTTGCTATTTTTAAGTTCTGGGGTAAAGATCATCTTCATCATCTTCTGACCCCACAAGTTCATTAAGAATATGGATGTTGTTTTCTTCTGAGCTGTGGAGATCTACATTTTTATAGAGACTTTCCTCTTAGTCAGTCCAGTCTGCTCCCTTGGATCAGTATCAGCCTTACTCCAAAGTGACTCCCTTTCTTTCCATGACCTATTTTTATGTATAGCACTTAAGAAACTCTGGCTTTTAAATTTATTTTACTTTCTTTGAAAGGTCTTTTGAGCTTGAATTTACTCGTATAATTATTTCTGGTTTTAATTCTTAAAAGTCACTGCTTTCTTTACTGAGCAAGTCTGCGTATTTAACCCCATACAATATAGTCTATGATACTGTAGTTATTCACCATGTAGGTCTTCCCTTGTATATTTTTAACCTTGTAGGTGCAAGTCCGAAGAAATACATATTTTTTTTTTTTAATCATTGTTTTTTTAATACTTTACCTAAAAGAATTTTCAAGTGTCCTTCCTGGCCGAGTCCAACCCTCAGACTCATTACACAATCTGGTTTCCTGCGCTTTATCAAATTTTGTTCTCTAGAAATCAAGAATCTGATTTACAGACTTATTTTTAGTTGTCTTTGTATTAATGTGAGTCAATTCATGATCACTCAATCAAAAGATGTTTCCTACCATTAACTTTTCTATGCTGTTTTCATTATTTATCCCAAGCAAAGCTAAAATAGCATTGGCTTTTTGTTTGTTTCTACTGGACAAATAATTAAATTAGAATTATAGGAAGCTGATACCTACCTGTATTCATGCAATCATGTTCAGTTATAATATGAATAGAAGAAGGCATTATAGCAGTGGCATAGAGAATTAAAAACAAGACAAGGAAATCTGTGAAACTCACTTCAGCAAGTTCTCTAGAGTATAGTAAGATGCAAGAAACTAATTTAACAGGAATCAAAATAGATTAAAAATTAATCTTAGTTACTGAGCCACAAACCAGCATTTAAGTGATGGACGTAACTAGGCCAGCATGCTACCTTAGCTTTGCCAACATGGAATTGCACATCTGATTTCTTGCATCTTTTTCTGATTTGTACAGCTCTTACTACTCTTTGGTTATGATTAAATGTATTTTTCAGCATGTATTTAGGTCTCACTCTCAGTATAATTTTATTGTTCATCTGAAAGATTGATGTTAATGAAAGCGGTCATTTATTTTCCCATTCTCTTTGGGTGAACCTCTGTTACAGCTTATCCAAAGTCAATGATTTTTATTTTTATTTTCTTTTTAAAAAGTACTGCTGCCCTTTGAGAGATTATGAAATTGCTCTATCCTGCTGCCGTCTTTAAATAAAGAGCCTAGGTGATACCCAAACACGACACTACAGTAAGTCTCTTTTTGAAAAGTGGTTTCAGGAAAGTTTCCCAAATCGGATTTTTAATTTGACAGCTTATCAGGGTTTTCTGTCAGATAATGCTATATAATAACGCTTCTCTAAGTCTGCAGACAGATTTTCTTTTTTCCTTTATTTTTCATCTTGGATATCCTGGTGAAATACAAAGGCTCATTCCTTCTTAGACTTGATAGATCCTGTAATTAAATTCAGATCTTGATAAAATGCGTGGCACGGTTGTCATTACTTGATCACAGAAGGTATAACACCTTTCAGTTAAATACTGCAAGGTGGCACAACGCATCTAGTTTAGAAAGAGAAAGAAAATGTCAAATGAACAGTGATTCAGAAAAAGGTGTCCTAAAATACAGAAAGAAACCGATCCCTGGGTTTTTTTGTGTCTGTGGCAAAGGATAATGCCCGTACCTGTTTTACCGTAATTAGGCACAGGGTGATATGGAAATGGAATTTCTGAAGAAGACTAGAAGCTGTGGGGATTCAGGTTGGAGGAAGAAAGTGGGCGTGAAAACAGTCCCAGAATGAGACATGGCAAATCTGTCGCAGCTGGTCCCATTTACCCCCTCAGGAAGGCCATTATCTATTAACAATCCCAGTGAAAGTCAGATCACACAAAAGATTAAACATTGCCAATGCATAGGGATTCTTTTGCACGCTTTTATTCGGTTTGACATATGTTTTCAATGTAACCTGCAGTATCACAACTTATCCAGTGTAGTTCAAAATGGGGGATTATTCTGGTGTGGGTTAAAAAGTAAACAATTTAGTTAAATTCTGTACCGAGGAATTTTGGGTGATCAGTAGGTTCCTTAGCACTACAATGCTGATATCTGTGATAGATCAATGTCTTAAAAGATAATTGTCATTCTTCTCTTTCCCAGGGGCAGGACCTTGTTGTCAATGTAAAGTTTTGAACACCAAATTCCTCTATTTCTCTTTCCTTTCACCCTGCCCTCCAGTAGCTTCAGAGCTGTCTCATTCAAGACTGTGCAGGACTTTACGTATAACATGTCGCTCACAGAGCAAACCAATAGCCACTGACTTTGATAACGTTACTTTTGTGTAGCACTTAAGTTGGTATGATTGTGACTGTGCCCCTCGCTATGGATGCCTTATGTGGTGGGCATTACGTGAGCTCCCATTGGCAGATAGAGCATGCAAGAGAAGAGCACAATAGTGTACTTAGAATCATAGAATGGTTTGGGTTGGAAGGGACCTTAAAGATCATCCAGGTCCAACCCCCCTGCCCTGGGCAGGGACACCTCCCACCAGACCAGGTTGCTCAAAGCCCCATCCACCCTGGTCTTGAACCCCTCCAGGGATGGGGCAGCCACAGCGTCTCTGGGCAACCTGTTCCAATGCCTCACCACCCTCACAGGAATTTCTTCCTAATATCTAATCTAACTCTCCCCTCTTTCAGTTTAAAACCATTCCCCCTTGTTCTATCACCCCACTCCCTGATAAAGAGTCCCTCCACGCTACTTCTGCTGTGTGCTCCTTCTGCAGTGCAGTTTGTTTCCATTAGCTTCTGGGGCAACCCTGAAGTCAGTCTGAAATGGGAACCTTTCTCAGGACAGAACAAATCAATGCAGCGTTGAGCCTTCCAACCAGACAATCTATCATATGGTGAATAAAATTAATTTCTCTGCAGTGCTACTGTGGTTTAGGTGCTCTTGGAAAATGAGGTATTTTTTTATTTGGGGCACATTTGGGCATGTGTCCCCAGATATATTTTGCTGGTGTTGTGCGGTGTGACAGCAGAATAGTACTTTATGTCTTCAGGATAAGAACTTCCATTAAACTAATTCAGAAGCAGTCGCTATAATTCATACTGCAGCAGGGAAAACGGCAACCTGCTCTATCCTAGATATATTTTCAAGAGGCTGAGCCGCATTACCCAGGTATCCAGGAGGACACAAATCATTGCTGTTTTGAATGTATGAGTGAGTTCGTGTATCCTTTACACTCTCTTTCTCCCCTTTGCACCACATGAACACGGCAGAGAGGACATAGACCCATCTCTTCATCCTGCTGCATGGGCAGCTTTCTGCAGGTTTAAGCCCTGCTGGTTACAACAAAGCAAGCATCTTGAAACTACTGCCTCCACGCTTTCAAAATAACCTTTTCTTTAATATACTTTGGATTTGGGATTAATGGCAACCTCATTGCAACCAATGCCACAGGGCTGTTGTGTTGTATCATGCATTTAAGACTAAGTTCAGAGTGTTCCAGGAGTGTTCAAAGAGTTACCTTGACCCTAGCAAGGGTGTAGCTGTATCAGAGGGTCTTTTTTGCAGTCTATCCTACCTGTCGGGAAAGGACTGAAAACTTTGTATGATTTATATAACCTAGAACCCCTATGAGCCTCACAAGAGTCAGGTTCTGCAGTATACACACCATTTCAAGTAAATTTGAAGCAGAAATTGAGCACCAGTGGCTGTATCAGAAGCACAAAACATTGTGAACAGCAATCCTGCTTTCAAGCCCTTACAAGCAGAAGTTAACTGAATTAAAGGCAGTGAAATTACTCTTTTACAAATTGGTTTAATTGAGATGTGAATGGTTTATTTTCCTCCGTGGACTATTTCTGAGGAGTTAAATGGCCTTTCTGGTGCAGCACCAAGTTCCGTGGACATGAAAAAACTAAATGAGACACTATGTTGTTAGGGGTAAGTAAATATAAAGACAATTTTGATTTTCCTCTTTTACAGAGCTGACAGGCATTAATAGACTACTGGTTTAAAATTTTAAAATTACAGCTGCGCAATAGTGAGAGAAGAATAAATATTCCCTTTTCAAAAGAACAAACAGTACTGAAAGTTTAACTGTAGCTGAGTGTAGGGCTAAATCTTGAAAACATACTTTCATTTTCAGAGCACAACAATTGCCTCTCAGCAGTTTTCAACCAAAGGGTTCTTAAGCATCTCACTGTAGGGTCCTGGTCCTGTAGTTTGCTCTCATGTAAATTCATTTGTGGTTTTGTCTGAACTAAAATGCAAACTCAGACTGAAGACAGTGCTGTGGTTGCACCATCAATTCCAAAAAGCTGTGGTAGGATAAGGTACACGTAAAGGATTTGGACAGAGGAATTTCAGGCTTGGTTTCAGGGTTCCTCCTCCCCTTTTTAACTTCTCCGATGCTCGTAAATATCATGTGTGTATAAATCATCCTTTATGAGCCGAATTACCATCCACAGAGGTGCAGCCCTGCAACGTTCGGTGTTGCAGTGACTTCAGGGAGCCTGAATGTCACAGCCACAGATCTCACGGTCAGTCCTGAAGCTGATGGAGACTCTCCATAAAAGCAATGAGCAGTGATTACAGTTTGTTTTTCATTAGCCAGTTTGAGCTAATAAACTCAATATTAGATATAACAAGTAGTAGTGAGGACTCATTGACTGGAAACACTTTTATAAGTGTCCTGGAAGTCTTCATTAAGTCATCGCTGCTGACATGTGGCTGTCACAAAGATATATAAAAAAAAAAGTAGTAAATAATAGCGAGGGCAGGGCAGCTGTGGTGTGTGAACACGATCACTTGGGAAGGCAGGAGATTTGAAGAAAGTTAGACTGCAGTGATGCTAAGAGCCAAGGTATGGGCCAAAGCGAAGAGTGACGGTTACAGCAATGTAGCCAATGGCCTGGAAATGTATAATTCTGAGCAGGCACTTGTGGGGTCTCATATTTCTGGTTGTTCCGTATGAAACGTCATGTGATGCTGTGACAAAGGAGTTTATGGAAATTGCTTTGTGGGCGAAGAATTTGTGGGCTTTGTGTGTAAGAATTTGGGAGGATTTTACCATCATTTACAGCACTTTGAAGGCGGCTGTGGAAGAGGTATCAAAGTCTGTACCGGGCGTCTATGGTTCTGTGGAAATGGTCTGAAGTTGGGGCAGAGGAGGTTTAGATTAGATATTAGGAAGAATTACTTTACTGAGAGGGTGGTCAGGCACTGGAACAGCCTGCCCAGGGAGGTGGTGGAGTCGCCATCCCTGGAGATATTTAAGAAACGTGTAAATGTGGCACTTCAGGGCATGCTCTGGTGCCTGAGATTGTTGGGTTGTGTCGTGTCTGTTTGTGGGGTGTTTGGTTTTTTTTGTGGTTGGACTCGATGATCTCAAAGGTCCCTTCCAACCATGAAGATTCTGTTCTACGGAAAAAAAAATTGGAGGATGTGTAACAAGCCCTAAAGAGGTTCTATGTCAACTGATTTATAGTGTCAAAAAGAAAACTAAGCAGTGACTTGATTACGGTGTAAGTGGTTGCAGGGGGAGAAAATGCTGGATGCTTATAGTGCTCTTTAGCTGTTCCTAGAAAGCCATAACCAGACCTTAGAAACTCACACAAGAAACAGAGCACATGATTTCAACAGTGAGACTTGGAATTCGCTGCTGAAAGGTTTTCCTTTACTGTGTGTCATGACGTTAGGAGAAGGTATTTTCCTGGGAGACTTGTTTGAGCCTGTTACAGGTTATGAATTAACCAAACAATAGTGTTATGGCTGAATTCAGGATCAAGTGGCTTAATGTTCATATCCTGTGATATGCAGATCAGATTATATCTGTGTACGTATTAGGAGTGTACTATCAGTATAAGAATATTTAACTGCTATGCTAGCATTGTGCTCTTAATGCAGATATAGCTACACTTTCCCAGGAATTAACCAAATCATACCAGAAAAAAGAATGTTTACAGGTATAATTTCTATACCCAGAACTAATTTATACATCCAGAGATATTACTGTGCTAAACAGCAGCTATACAGTGCCTTAAATGTGTCAGTCCTATTGCATTAAACTGAGAATGTGCTTGCAAAAGAGCAGAAAGAGAATACTGAAAATATTATCCCAATCCTAATGTAGCATTTATCTTTCTCTTGCTCAGCTTTGTGTATTCATACATCCATAAATCCTGGTAGCTAGGAAAATGATTATTAGTTAGCTGCTTGCCTAGCCATTCTATCTGATATCTCACAGTTTGTTAAATGTATTTTTTTTCCAGTAGCTGACTTTAGTTACAGAGCATTCTGTGGAGTAAGCCTGCGTGCAGCTTTTCCAGCTGGGCTGGAGAGATGAGCCATGTTGCAAGAGTCTGTCAAAAATAATCTGCTGTCTGTACACTTCCCTTATCTGCCATCCCTCTGTGGACATGAGCACCATGGGTGTTCTCTGCAGAAAACAAAATGGGATGTTACTGCAGTCTTTGTCAGAGCCGTGTTGCGGCCTCCTGCTTTATTGATGGTAACAATCCATCCTGGCAGTTAGACGTATTTTAATCTTAATTGGATTTACTTCAGCCTTAGTGGTGAAAGTTTGTTTGTAAGTTCTAGCGTTCTACTTTGGAACCAGTGGCAAATCCATGCACATATTAATGCAAGAAAGGACAATAGGCAGTTACTTTTTTCCATCTAATCTATTGATTCCGTGGCAGTACTTTCATGGGTGATGGTGGACGATGGATTGATGGAATTATGTAGTCCTTCCTTCTTGGAGTCCTGAATTTTGTCTTGAAAATATGCCTATTAAACTGGAATACATTCTATTTATTAGTAAGCCATCTGCATATGTTAGCTGTCAGTGCATTATCTGTTTAGAATTAGATGTTTATTTAATACTTCATCATTCTCAGTACTGTCATTTAAAAAATAAAAATAATTTAAATAGCGTATTGCATTGTATTTTAATAATGCATTAGTGCTTTGTGTTAGAGAAGCTACTAGGATTCATAAAGCTGAAAAGATAATATCCTTACCTAATTCCTTCAGTATAGTGAGTTTCAGTATGTTTTTAAAAGGTCAAGTGGTTTCCTGAGGAAAGGTGGATGTGTAAATTGTGCTAGCAGAGCTACGTTCTTTCAAAAGTTGATCTTTTCCACATTTAACATTTCATAAGTGTTTCAAAGTAGAAGTAGAGTCTACTTTCTGGATATTGCATCAGCAAACGGATTTTTGTAGAAGAAAATGAACAATTAAACATATTGACAGTTGACTAGCAATTGCATATTTCCTTGCAAATTCATATGCACTTAAGTAATTCAATATTGATTGTTTTTCATTCTGGTGTATCAACTCAGATTAAGTCTGAAAACCAAGCCAATAAATTTAGACCACGAAAGTTAGCTGCCAGCTTTGCATTGTCCATCTAAAGTGTGGCCTTGTAAACTTTAAAGCAGAGTAGCTCCTCTTGTTCCAGGCAAGAGGTTAAAGAATTGGGATATCTTGATCTAGCTGGTGCAGGTCAGATCCATATGTTAGATCTGGTGTTGGAGTTGGTGTCTTTCTCTTCTAGTTGCCCAAGGCTACCTTGCCACCAGCTATCACCTGAAAACATCCAAGAAGGGATCTGTAGCTTTTGTGAGGCCTTTGTGATTTAGCAAGGCACTCGAGAATTGCTTCTGTGGTTGATGTTCAATGCGTCTGTAAGTGCTTTTGCAGAACAGGGTGCACTGCAATGGACTTTCCATAGGAGTGGTTGGTGACAACACCGACTTCCTCACACCTGTCTCCCCTCGTAGGCCCTTTATTCAGCAGTGCATCTTTCTCCCCTTTTTACACAGAGTATATGAGAAGTCATGAAGCACAGATTTCAGGAAGGCAATAAATATGATAAATATGTTATGGTAACCATCTTTTCCCTCCCTTGTGAACTTCCTAAATCATAAAAGGAGGAAACTATAGAAGTTTTGGATATAGAAATCCAGCATATTTAAGCGATGGATCTCAAAGGTCCCTTCAAAATCAGAATCGCAAAGCAAAATAAAACGTTTCACAATAATTCTCAGTCAGACTATACAAAAAACTGAGGTGAAACATAATCACAAGGGGAAAATACTCAGCTAATTGGAAACACTTTGCCTATTTTTAGAAGAAGAGTTGCATTTCATAAAGTTACAGTGACATGCTACGTATCACAGATTCACTTAAATGGAAAATATTCATGAAGCCTTTTTAAAAAAAGATGTAATTAGGGAATCAGAGTATTTCACCTTTTAACAGATAAAACTAAGTCACTGCTGGGAGTCTACCCACGGCCATTATGCTATTGTGTGGTGGACTGCTCATTATAGTTCTGCAGACCTAAAGCACTCCTCTGCTTTTATCTCAGTGAGCATCTGTTTCTATTATTTACAGTTTCTGTTTCTGTGTCTTGCCAAAAGCGTTAAAACCCCCTCCCCCCAAGTGTACAAGTTTAAACCTTTCCATTTGAAATAGATTATTCTTTTATAGTAAAATGTCTGCAAGGCATAAATACACAAATTGAAATGCCACTTTTAGATAGAACTGAAAGTCTGGAGCTTGCTTTGGCCAAAGGCTACTTTTTTTTTTTTCTGCACTGCTGACACAGAAGAGATTTTTATCTCTTAAATGCTATTTTCTATCTGTATGGGTGCATTTGGTTTCTTCTGCGTGGCAAAAGCTTGTCCAAATAATGACCTCACTTTTGTTGTTTCCATTGGTTTGTGTGTCTCTGGGAGAAGGAGCTGACGCAGCCTCGGCAGGTGCAGTGAGTGTGACAAAGTACCTGCATGGTCCAGGATTCTGGGGCATAGTGGTGGTTAAACCTAGCGTTTTCATGCTTCGTGGAGGAACATGAAATCAACATTTTTAATATTTGCAGTTGCGGTCAAGTTAGTGTGCTCTTGATGAGGGTTGGTGCTGATTGCCTTGGATTTCTTACTTTTTTTATGTCTCCGGTCACGTAATGAGCATGAAATTATCCTCACTGGACCCTGCATTGCCTCCAAACAGTCTGCTAGAGTAGTTCAGTTCCAGTGGCATTAGTGATAACAGCTGAAGGCCAAACTCTGTTTTCTCTTATGAATCACATAACCAAGAGCAGAAGAATTTAATCCCAGAAGATTTTTGTTTTGTTTCAGCCATCTTTTCATGTTGTGAATGGTCCACAAATAATATGTGAAAAAAAATATATAGAATTTCCCAAAGCCTTTCACTGACTGCAATAAAATGCAATGATAAGAGCAATGACCTCTTGACAGTTTGTCCTATTCCATTCTCAGAACTTGCAGTGTGATTAAACTTAATTAGGAGGCTTGCACATACTTAATAAGACCTTTCTTATTGATGGCTTTTGCCTGAATACTGAATACTCATGGGGTTACAGACCAATAGAAATTTAAAATAAGAGCTGAGTGCGGTGTTTTCCATTTGCCATTGTTCATTTATATAATGTGAGTATTATTTCTGTCAAGAGACACTCTTTATAGCAGCTCTGTGCTAACATGAAATGAAGATCATCCAGATTGCCACCTGGGCAAAAGTCAGAAGAACACGTTCAGTAGTTACTATCTCCGACCTACCTAATTTTAGATTCAGTAGGTTGAAATATTCTTCATTTTCCAGCTGTCAAAAACCTATTGAATAAGAAACTGCTTACAGTCAACTTCTGGTTAAATTTCTATAGGAAGAGTAACCTTAAATTCTGTGACGTTATGATTGAGGAACAGTTCAGAGTCCTTTTACCTTGGAGAACTGCAAAATGTCACTCTTGGAGTGATGTGGGGCAAGGTACTGTACTTATAACAATTCAATTTTTATACTTTAATCTTCCTCTTTAATGATTTCTATCAATTTTCTTGCCTATTTTAGCAGCAGCCATACAATATTAGCTCTTTAAATGCTGCACAGGCAGTACAAAGGATCTTTTTAAAACTCCTGATAACGAAATATGACCTTTAATTTATCAGACAAGTCCTATGTTTTCTTATCTCTTTCTTGTTGCTTTTCATCTTCTCTTGCTTGCTTTTGATATAATACACCAACCTCTCAAAGTAAGCAATCCAGCAATGCACAAACTGAGGCAGATACTGTGTTATACTGAGGAAGGGAGAGTCAGGAAGAGCACACTATTCTTTTAATTACTAATTAATCCAGTGGAAAAATAATCAAAACCAAAACAGGACGGAAGGTATTTGATTTGAAGTGAAGGTGCGGATCTCCCTGAGAGGTTAATGAGTTCTCAGTTTTATCCTGTAGAAAGTTGTAAAAATGTGATTTAGTTTGTTTAATACTCAAGCATGAAACAAGGAGCTTATAGGTGAACACAAGACGTTTTGGTACAGACTGTAGTATCAGTAGAATGGGAAGGCACTGACACGTGCATCTTGTAGTAAATCTGATAATTGGATTCTTCTTTAAGGCAACTTAAGTTTTGCTTTGTTTTTAGCAGCGTTATGAGCCACCAATGAGGTACTTCATTTTGCTACGAAGACTGCTCTCAGTTATTCTGTGAGCAGAATATCCTCTTGGGATACCTAATATTCATTATGAGGAATTTGGGAGTCCCTGTAGCGTGAAAAGGGCCATGTTATGTGATGGTCATTTAATATGAACTTGCCGGCTTTGACTCTTTAAAGTTTGGAGAAGTCGTATCTCATGGTGATTTCTTTTTTTAGAGGTTAGTTCTTCTGGAATAAGGTAAGGGATTGCAGAGTTGCACTCATTACTTACTTGCCACAGGTTCTTTCTCTAACTTTAGAGATTCTTTGCACTTTTATCTTCTCACCAAGCTGGCGGTAAGGTTTGTTCTAGATGTCCAACAGGGAAAAAATACGCATCCTAAACTGTATCTCTGCCCTCTCTTTGGACACTGGAGGAGGCCCAAATCAGCCTTCTGGATGTGTAACTCCTTGTATAATAGTCTTCAAGGCAGACCACTGCATCCTCCTCCTCCATCTCTCCCAACTTGTCATCCTACACATTGTAACAGGTGGAGCTGGCGTATTTAGCAACAGAAAAAGACATACAGCTTTACCTGATCCTTTCAGAATTTTCTCATTCCTGGATCAAATACCAGATAGCCATGTCTGTAAGCATTAGGCAAACATCTGGGTCGGAGCAGTGTCAGAGTCCCCCACAAACACAGTGCTTTCCTGGAGTGGACCTGGATCTCTTGTCCTCTGCTCCATCCAACCCAGTCTCATGCTTGTATATCCTGGACCCAGGGGGGTTGTGATGGAAGAGGTGATCTTGTGTTTGCAGGTGTAAAGGCAAGCTTACTGATTGCTGCTGAGGACAGGCTGCTTGCCAGTAATAGCAGGGCTATTCATGAAGGCAACAGGCAGGATCAGATGATGGGATGTGCTGCAGGCTATTTAGGAGCTAAGTTTGTTAGGAGCAAGACTTGCTAGAGGTCTGCAGTGTGGATGAATAAAGTTACGCCCTAGCACATCCTCATCATCATGTGTGGAAAGTCTGGGAACATACTCTGTGCCTGCAGCATACATGCGTGTGGGGAGCCCTGGCCTGAGTGACCTTTCTAAGGAGTCTTCCGTCAGAGGAATGTAGAGACAGCCACTGAATTCCTTAGATGACAGTTAAAAACTATTTAAATTTTAATCTTAATATAGCTTTAGATTCTCTCTGTATACTGGCCATTCAAAACGCATTATGGTCTGAACCTGTTGTATTAACGTTGATTTACATTGAGACTGTGATAATACTGAAAACATGGCCACGACATGGAGCCACTGTGAGCACCAGCATGACCAAATCACCTGCAAGTCATGTAAGGCCTGCTCTGGGAGGACCTGCTTTGGCAGGGGGGTTGCACTAGATGATCGCCAGAGGTTCCATCCAACTCCATATCAGTCTGTGATTCTGTAAAAGTCTCTGCTTGCAATTGATAGCACTTGAAATATCACTCCCTCTTTTGCTGGGAAGAGGCAAAGCTGCACGTGCAAAATCATCTGTTGTACAAATTTTAGACCACAGTCTTTGCATTTCCAGTCTGTTCCAACATTAATATGTGTTTGTATACACGAGTGTCCGTGCACAGTAATAGATGATTCAAATGAACTTAAATACGGGCTGTTACCAAGATTGGGGTTTTGTTTCCTAGCCTGGCCATGGGAGATGCTATGCGGAGGGTTTGCCCCTGTGCCACGGAGCTGCCGTGGCTTCCTCCCATGCCGTGCAGCTGACGCTTCAGTCAGGTTTCATCCCTAACTGTGTCTGGAGGAACCACATGGGTCTCTGTCTTCCTCTTGCGGATGTCAGGGAAGTCATGATTCAGAAACAGCAGTGTCAAGATCATGATGAGCAAAACTAGGGAAAGGGAGGGTTTATAAATGGGTATAGACCTTGGTTTCGTCACTTTGTTATTTATTTCCCTAGCAGATGGCTGAGACTAACAAGGTGAATTTGTATTCTGGTAAAGCGTTTCTTTCAAAGAAGGTATTCTGTAGTCTAGGTTGTTCTTCACAGACTCTCGATTTTCAACCTTCTTACTTATTCTCTTTCAAGGATGCTGCTATTTCACATCAATAACTGACACCTTTATTTCAGAGAACAAAATAGAATTACACTCCAGCACTGACAATATAATAAATCAGGAGGGATAAAATACATATTAGTGAAGTTCACATAGTTGGTTTGTCCCAGCTGACCTATAGATATAAAGGTATGATTAAAGTTTTTTGGGACTCCTTCTTCTCAATCTTGCCACGAGATTTAGCTCCGACTCAAAGATTTGACCTTTGCTGCTCCTCTCTGCTTGCCTTGAGTCTATGGAATTATTGTTATTCCCTTGAAGCCTTTCTGCCCGTACAGAATTAACACTCTTTTGTGACAAAATATCATCTGCTTGGCAGAAGAATGAAGCCATCCAGAATTCAATCAGGTTAGACAATGTCACGGTGCACATCCTGAATGAATCACTTCTACCTAGCTTTTTAAATCAAAGAAATCAGGGAGTGTAGACACACAGGTGTCTACAATTAAAGTTTAGCTGTATCAGTTGTTTTTTAGGAATTACGTCTGAAAAGCATGCCTGCCAGAGCACTTAATCTTTCAGACAGGTAACAGAAATACAATCTCAAAGCTGCAGGTTTATTTAGAGTATGAAAATATTTATTAGCCTTCTTGGAAGTGTTTTTACTGAAGATGCTCATTGTGGTTCACCATATTGGTAAAACCAAGCATAAGTAAAGGAAGCGTGAAAAATGTGCACTGAATACTCCTGAGAAAAGCAATATGTGGTATTTATGTTTTCCCTACAGGGAATATGATTACCAGATGAAGTAGATGCATGTAGTTTCACGAAATTCAGTTGGGCTGTCCGGATTTGTTGTAGCTGAGTGTATGACCCGGTCCAGCTGTTTGGGAAGAAGCAGTTATTGAAAAGATGTTTGGTTTTCATCACGTAGTGGGTGTTGCTTTTCATGTTTTGTTTTCTCTTATTTTCAGTGCTATGTATCTTATATTTTTAAAAGTAGTTGTTGAGTTTCCTGTCTACCAGTTTCATCATTACTAAACCTCTTTGTTTTCCTTGAAAGTAAGTAGGGTAAGTCCCGCACCATTCCCACCTCGCCTTCCCATTCATATTATATACTGGAAGAATTTAAGGTAATGTAATGGTATCAAACTGAGATGCATTTGACAATGCACTTTTCCTCTGATGAGAGATGGGCTAATGTGACCGATAATTTTTTCGTCTGTGATCTTTCCAAATCAAACGGTTATTTCCTTGCTTTTCACTCGTATTTTGCTCGCAGACAGAATCACATTATAATAGGGTGCAATTGTCTCAAAAAAACATACATACTCTACGGACTTTTTAAATGAAATAATTCAAAGAAATATATAAACTGGCCAATATTAAATTTATGCTGGTAATTCACAGAGAAATTTTCACGATCACCGTAGAGATGCCCTGGAGCAGCTGCCGAGTAGTGAAAGTGGAGGCAGCAATCAACCTTGCCGAGGATAAATCCCGTGTTAGTAATGGAGTTACAGTAGGGAGATGCCATAGTGTTAGGGATCCAGACTGGTGACTGCAGAGGGTCCTTCTGCCCAATGCACCTGACTTACACCCACAGGCTGAATAAACAACGTAGAGTTTAACGCCTTCCCAGCACATGTGGTTGTGAACAGTATGCAAACACAGTTTGCACGTTGGAGCTCGTAAGATTGACTTTTGATTAGGACCTGAATTAGGAATGCCTGCTTTTTACTCCTCTGAGTCTTCTTATCTCTCAGGATCTTTACTAATACTAACCAATAAAATGGAAAGAAAAAAAGGTCTTGTGGGTTGAAAATACTGCTACCACCGAAAACGTGTACATTGAAGGAAATATTTAGGTTTACCATTCTCCTAAGGAAAGTTTTAAGTAGAAGACATAGTTTTCTGAGGGATCACACCAATACAATTTACAGTCAAAAAGCTATAATTAGAAATAAATATTTATAGTGATTTTTATATATAAATATTTATAGTGATTATTCGTCATTGTCTGATGCTGTTCTGAATGTACCAGCCTTATTTTATCTCATTGTTTTATTTAAAGAAGTCAAAGATCTCTGCACAGACTGAGAATAGATACAGCTTGCAAATATGACGAGTTGGTGTTTTGCATTACCGAGTTCTGGATTATTTCTTAATTTATGGAACCCCCCTCCAGATGGCCTCTTGCTAAATTTCAAAGCGCTTCCATGTTTCAGAACCAGGCTACCTTTCAGCAAGTCACTTTTGTCAAAGCCTTGGTGTTCCTTCAAGATATTGTCAACATGTCATATGAGAATGTACTAAATGGTGAATACCCTGGGCTGTTCTGTATCATATATTTGAATCTCTGGAATTTATTTAAATGACGTGAATAAGAATGTATTTTTTCTGACTAGGAAATAAGTTACAGCAGGTCTGTTTCTAGACAGCAGAAGTAAGCGTGCCTTAGATGGTGATTAAGAGTTGTGGTGTTCTTCTTCTTTAAATGACTAACCTGGAGTGAGAGGTTGGATGTCTTTTGAAAACTTAAACCTGTTTCACCTGAACATGTTTAACTAGTTAATAAGAAACATCAAAAAAGACAAAACCCTGAGGTCAATGATCATTTTTTGTAAAGCCATTCGATGATGTTTAAATTTGTTTTTTGGGTCTGTCTATAACATAAGTTTAATAACCTAGCTCAAATGCAGATTTCTAATTTTCAATTAACATAGGAATAATTTTGTTTGCTAAAATAAAATAAATGAATGAATGAAAAGTCTGAACCATGAAATGTTCTAGGCAGCGCTTTTTAAAATTCCAAATTTCAAAAAATCATGTGGCAACTGTATAGCTCAAGCTTTAAGTATTAACTTTTAACCTTTGACCTTACAGATTTTAACCAATGAAATGTCTCTTTAAACTTTAAAGGAAACAATGATAACGAGCGCCTGGCGATTGCTAGACAGCGAATTCCATATCGACTTGGTCGAGTAGTTGATGAATGGCTACTCGACAAAGGTAAAAAACATTGATTAAAACTTCAAATAAAAAAATAATTTGAACATAACCAAGTAGTGCTTCATTGTAACACTAATAAACATAAAAAATAAATTTCAGTAAAACTAAATTAAAAACAAATTTAAAAAAGTAAAATATAGAGTAATATTTGCATACCTTGTATAATAATTTCTATACATTTCTAGAAGTACCAGCTGTTTAATAATCTTACCCTGTTAACTTAAGGTTAAAGGGACTGTTAAATATAATCCACTAACTCAATCTATGAAGGTACTCATAGCAAACATTAACCAAAAATTATAAATCATTCATAGATTATATTACATGTTCCAGCATCTAAATTATTAACTAAAAATATATGTAGTTATGATCTCTTCATTATGGTCCTGAAAAAAAATTTTGTTTAAACTGTAGGTATCTTAAATAGTGGGCAACATGAATTGCCAAGCAAAATGAAGTCCCTTTAACGTTTGCAACCTTCTAAGGGGATTTTGGAACAAACACTAATTAAAACAGAACTTAAAGTTGTGTGCATGCTTTTTGTGAGCAGAAACCAATCTGCTAAAGTGACTATTCTATTTACTAAGAGTGGTACTGTTGCTGAGGATTTCTCTGTTTAATGGAAATGTGCCATGATTTCTCCATCGGTATGTGTATCATTTCTGAAGCCGCTTTTACATCTAAAATCTTTTATTTTAATTGATAGCCTTGCTGAAAGCCAATCAGACATCTATTTTTGAATCTGCCTCTGAGATACTCAGTGTGAACCATGTGTTTCTTTTCAGTGTGGATGTTGAAGGAAAATAAACATTTAAATACAAAAAGGAAACATTTAATTAAAAATGTAAATATTTTATTCGCTTATATAGAGATATGACAGATTACTGCATAACTTATTCTTTAAAATTCACTGGACCTAGTCACTTGTTGGCATATCTATAAACTCTCTCTGTGTGTATATACATATTTGTATATGTCTATACATACATAATCTCACATGTACATACTTAAAGCTATAGGCCTTATGCTGTATTGCGTGGAAAAAACTTTGGAATGTTGGCAGACTTGAAGAAAAAATAATCTTAAGGAATTAGAAACCTGGCATTCTTGACACACACCAAAAAGCTTAACACTGCTTCCAGGTAAAAGGGAGAGGGGTATCATTTGTAGTATTAATCACATTTGCAAGTATACTTGATTGGCCTTTTAGCAAAAAAAAAATATAAAAAAATCCCAAAACGCCGTAAATTAAGAAAAATGCAAATGCTCTCAAAATTTATGCATTTCATGGACACCTCATTAAAAAGCAATGAATTATGAGTCAAATCCTTTTCTTATAGTTTATTGCTCTCATTATTCACCCCATGAAAATCTGTTATCACTCGTGTAGAGTATAGTGTTCGCAGTCAACATTTTTGCATGTATATAATATTATCTTTACAGGGCGTCAGCTCACAATCTTCAATAGCCAAGCAACCATAAAAATTGGAGGCAAGGAACGTGGCCATCCTTTCCAAGGCCAGCTCTCTGGTCTTTACTACAATGGCTTGAAAGTTCTGAATATGGCAGCAGAAAATGATGCCAACATCGTGATAGAAGGAAATGTGAGACTTGTTGGTGAAGTGCCTTCCTCTATGACAACCGAGTCCACAGCCACAGCGATGCAGTCTGAGATGTCCACGTCAGTCATGGAAACAACCACCACTCTGGCCACGAGCACCGCTAGAAGAGGAAAGACCCCGACAAAAGAACCTATTGGTCAGGTAAGTCGGCTTCCTCACCTCTTGCACGTATTTTCCAGTGTTTGAGTGTGGCTTCCTCTGTCATATTCACTCTGCAGATGAAATTGTTCCTGTTGAAGAAATGCATGAATTACAGATAACACAGATACGTTCTGTACCATGCGCGGCTCATGGAAGCAATGTTGACCAGCATTTAGAGGGAAAGAAAGGACCTTGCTGTTCTTCTAAATTAGGCAAATTTACCAGATCAGATTTTTCTTGTGCTGAGTTTTATTGCCCTGCCATCCATCTTCATAGTGGTGCGTATTTATGAATACTCTTTCTTCCTGTGATGGCTTATGTTGATGATTTTCAGTGTAGGAGTGCCGGATGTCTGGGATTACAAATAATGAAATGAAGTGTTGACTTTTTCCATGAGATAGAGACTCAATTTGAAGAGGGGACAGGAAAGAGATGTGAAGACAAAAATTTTGGAAGAGGCTGGAAAAGAGGGAATTAGCAGTTTCTCTAGTCCCACAATTGATTATCTTCTTAGGCAGAATTCTTCATAAGAGGCAGTGGCAGCATGAGGGAATTCAGAGCACTCTGCACCCTGGGAGACGCAGGCTCCAAGTCAGAGGCTGTTGTTTACTGTGTGTTGAGGTTATTTGCATCTCATGAATTTAGTGATATATTTAGTAGGTTTCAGGTTTTGTCAGGATCTCTACATAATATGGGGGGAATTTAATTATTGGAAAAAGGAGGGGGAAAAAACAGGTGAGTGAATGAAGTCCCTTCATCTTGTGGATAACCTGAGTAACAGCATTCAGACTTTGTGCTTTAGAAACCTAAAACTTACCAGGGTGTTTTTGTGGCAGTGAAGATTCTTTTTTCTTTATTCTGTCTAAAATAAACCCCCAAAACCAAAAAAACCACCACAAACCAAACAAAGGTACATGGCTAAAAGCTTTTCCTGCCTTTACTCGGTTCACGTCCTTGCTTGTGCACCCACGGGGCCATCAAGCCGTGACAGCGCGCTCTGAGATCCAGAAGTAGGACAAGGAGCAAAGAAACTGTCGTGAGCCATAGGGAGTAACGGGAGCACGATGTGATGAATGAGGTTAATTTTCTCAAGAATGGAAGAGAACGTGCTGATTGGACTGGGAGGATGAGGTCAAGTTGCCCGTTTTCTGTGCAAAACCTCAACTCACGGTTGGAATTTGATCAGGGCATCAAACTCGACACTTCAGCTTTTCCCAGCTGTAGTATTTTTGTACACTTTATACTACGGACTGAAAACTACCGTGATGCAAAAGTAAAAATTATTATTTCATAAACTGAAGCAGAACATTTAAGTTAGAGGTGAGCTTTTACATAACCCTTTTGACTTGTGTTTTTAAACAAACACAGGTTTTATGCATTTTCCTTGTTTATTTCAAGTGCATGAGAATCCAAAGGGGAAAAAAAAATGAGGGGGCAGCTAAAACCCAACTAGAGATACATGGAACCAGCTGCCTGCAATAATGGCATCATTGTAGATCACAGCTTGTGGTTCTTTCAGTGATTACGGTAGTAAGCTACAGTGTTTTTATTAAATAGGCAATACATTTTCTTTGTTATTAATCCTGTTTTAAATAGTATCTCCCACTTTACTGTCCATCTAGTCTGACCTCGGTATTTTGCAGCAATGAAATGTAAGACTTCATCAAATTTACCCAGAGGAAGATGCATCTAAAAAGTGCAGGACATCCTCACAGTGTGGAAGAATTGGGGCTAAATTAATGTTACTAAATTAAAATTTTAAAGTAAGTTAAACTGTGCTAACAGTTCTGAGAATGCTTTTGGCCTCCGACACTCCCTCAGGTAACTCCCAGGCACAATTTGGGAGGAAGAGCATCACTGGGACCATTCCCAGTTGGCACCTCGTATGATCTGTGGGTGATGGGAGTTTACTGATATAGTTGCTTTCCCAGCTGGCCTCGGTTTCCAGGAATAATTCCCACTATGATTTATTTACTTTTTTGGGGTGTCTAGTCAGTGAGATTTTTCTTTTTGAGGTGTTCCAATGGCATATTTAGGGAAGAAAAAAGTTTTTTAAGCTAATAACTATGACGAGGTATAATTTTATCTGAAGAGGGGAAACAGATGATCAGGCAGAAAGATCTTCCAGAGTCCTTCCATTTCTAGACTGGTGCCTGAAATAAGGTGTAGCACTTACCGACTTTTATCAGAGCATCTACACAATTGTTTTAGAGCACCTCGCTGCCACTGGAGCAGAGTGACCTCAAGGCAACTCTGCCATTCCCTCATCCCCTCCTGGCTGAGCCAGTTACACCACACGCCATGAGCACCTGCTCTTTGATGTCCCTCCATCGTGAGCCTCGTGCAAGCTCCAGGAGCATCCAGAGGTCCACAGCATCTCACCAAAGCACATTCAGAGGGTGAAGGTTTATTTGAAAGAACTTGCTAGGAATATTTCTGTATTGAGGAGCCTGAAATCAACATTTCTGAGTACAGCGTTCAGTGTTAATGCCATTAGAGCACACAGCATCCCGAGTCTATAACTGAGCCCTTCTTGCCATTAATAATACACAGTGGTTTACTTCAGCTATGTCTAAACATCCTGCCTGGTAGGATCCGTGTTGTCATTACGACTGTACAGTTCATTAGTCAGGGACTGCACTGGAATGCAGTTTGCAGTCAGGCCTGTGATTTGATTTAAGGAGATTGATAGCATCCCAAAGTCAAAGCTGAAGTTTTTTTGCAGGATTCTTTGTTATTCATGCAAAGCCTTCAGAATTAGGAAGCTACCAAATCAAATTAAGGATGTAATTTCTTCTCGTTATTAATACCTGGTTTCTTATTCTCCCTGCATGTAATAATTTCTGTGCTAGTGACCCATAGGACTCCCACGGGTCTGTCCTGAAGGGTGCTGAGTACTCACTTTCCATCTTGATGTCACTGGGAGATGAAGGCACTCACCATTTCATGGAAAAATCTAATTGCTGCATTCCCTTTCATTTTTGTCCTCTGCATTTTTATTTTTATTCGTATATAACCTCTGCAAGAGCGTCAACTACATTGACAAACTGTAATGCACAAGAAGAAAAGTTACCTTTCTAGAATTAATTGGGTTACTGAAGAAAATATGCAGCTTAACAGCAGTTGCTAATGAAAAAAACTTACATTACTGCAAACCAGTGCATGTCTGAAATAGAATAGAAGCAAATGATCTAATCAGTCAGAGATTGTTTGCTCCATTTGCAGAGGTATTGAATTCAATTAAAGATTACAATACTTAAAGAAGATCATTTAAATCTCTATTTATAGGAAATGTTCTTTTAAAAAACCTACAATGTTAGTGGTTAGATTGATGGGAGTGTGTGTTTCTCAGCAGATATCTAACTAATGCAATATATGATACAAGATAGACATGATACTTCCAGAAAGTATGTTCAATATTGTTGTGCGTGATTTGAGACAAATGAGATCTTAGCGCTTCTGAAACACAAAATCCTTTTTGTTAGTGACTCTGCTCCAAATGAAGGTTTTCCCTACTTGGAGGCTGCATCATATTTTAACAATGGATGTTTTGGTGATGACAGACATCTTAATTATTATACTTGTAAATGTAGATTTTTTTTCAAAGGGGAGAAAGCTACTCAAAGCCTATTGAATGTCAGTGATAGGTGAATGCCTCGTTTTCCGTAGTTCCTTAAGAAAACCTCCCACCCTGTTGATTATAATGGCAACTGGAGCTGTCAGCCTTCATGCGAGGCACTGCATAAACACGTAGGAAGTGACAGCCCCTGCCTCAAATAGCTTAGAGAATTAACAAAATGTACCAGGTAAGGAGGGGGAAAAAGGAAAAAAAAAAAAAAAAGGAATTTAGAAGGTGGGAGGAAGAGGGGAAATAAAGCTTTGTGTTGTTTCAGTGTTAACAAGCTCCATGCGGATTTGTAGCCATCGTGGGAGGGATAGTTTGCTGTCTGGGTTTTGATCCAGGCTCTTCAGAGAGCAGCCCCCGAGCTACAGCTGCCCTGAAGGCTCACCACATAGCTCACGGTAGGCTCTGGAGCAGGCAATTTAAAGACTGGGCCGTTGGTGCACAGTCAGCATCGTTTGGGTGGTTGATGAGAGGTTTTTTCTACTTTGTGCCTCATTTCGCCATTGACAGTTGGGGGAACCCATGACCACCAGGGCGGGAGCTGAGGATTGCAGGAGAGGTTCTCCGCTCCACGCTGGACTGGAGAAGGCTCAGAATTTTTCACACCTTTATGAGCATGAAAAGAAATCCCCAACATTAACTGTTACAAGAACAGGACTGCTGTTAAGTGAAAATAATCAGCTATGTTTTGCTAAGTTTTGGTGCGTCGTAAGCATGCACTGGGGCTCAGAAGTCATGAATTTGGTCTAAGAATATCATCCTCTTTGTGAAGCTATTCAGCAAAATAATGCAGTTAAGTTCTTTCTTCTTTTTCACTTTTTATTTTTGACACTTTTTAAAAGGCTCATCGGCAAGTTTTTCTATTCAGTCATGAAGGCGATAAACTTCTTTTAAAATTGAAAATAAAGGAGATTCGTATGTTGTATAACTCCAGGAGCCAGAATTTTAAGCAAAACATCAAGTACTGCAAGGCTTGCAATAAAAATTGCAAGAGTTGGCAGAAGCAGAAAGGCTTCAAAAGGACTTTGAGTGTGGGTTTTGCTTGAATTAGGATAGCACAATCATGCTTTTAGTATCTCTTTGGCATGGCTTTGTGAATCTGTATTAACTGGAAATCATAAATGAAGTGATAGTAAATCAAGAATAATACGCTCATTTCTCATCCGTTTCTAAGGATTTGATTATGACAGCCCATTCACAGAGCAGCCTCTGCTCTCACGCGTTGGAAGCCATCTCTAAAACTTGTGTGCAAAATTGCTCTTTTTATTTTTCATAAGGGATTCTGGCAGTCCTCTTTGTTCTCATCAGAGTGGACGCTTATCAATAACACTAGGCCACTTAAACAGCAATTGCAATATACTGTGGGATGATTGCATGTTTTGGAACAATAGGCACTGATTTTTGGTCAAGGAGAATTGAATTGACTTCATATTAAATTGATGAGCTGAAATTTGGTCATTTGCCTTGGAGGGCACACATCAGGTGAAGGGTATGTTTCTTCACATGTATTGAAGCAGCGGATTTAAATGGTATTCATTGGAGCAGGGAGAAAGACAGGCTTGGCTCAGCATCTTAACCTACCAAATAAAGCAAGCATTGGAAAAAGACAGAGGTGTCTTCCATTGAAAGAGTTCAATTTTAAAAATGGTAGTCGAGTACATGACCCTTACGTAGGATTGTAAATGTGAATATATTTTATGGAGACGCACTAATCATGAAATCAATGTAAATACAAGTTAATACAAGCAAGAGTATTTTCCACCCATCTCAGTTCAAAATTATCTTCTGTGTGGTTTGCAATGCCTGTTGTTATACACAGGGGTTAGGGTCTTTCTGTGCCTCTGCTCTCTTGCTGCTTCTTCCTCTGGATTTTCACACCAACCAGCCCACAGTTCATTGACCCTGGTAGGCAAAGCTCTTCCCCAGGCGCCTGGTAAATCACAAGGGTTTGACCCAACAGATGCTCACTAGTGTAAAGTGAATCCCGTAGCTTGCCCCATCACAGTGCTCAGTGCCCATACATGCTCACTAGGTGACAGAACCTGGGGAATTCAAGCATTAAGGGACGAGTCTCATTTGCAGTAGGATCTCTTTACAAACATGGTAGTTGGGGAAGTGCTCAGATTTTAATTGCAGACAGATGGAAAAATAGCTAGGTGCAGAAAACCCATGCCTTTTTTTTTTTTTTTAAATATCATACTATGCATTTTTAGTTTATTCTAGTGGTTTTTTGATAATTTGATTAATTATATTTAAACAATTGGTTTTTAATACTGACACTCAAGTAAGATCTCTAGAAATTGAAATAGGATACAGCGAACACTTAAATTCTCTACCTATGTTTTAATACTTGCTACCTGATCACATCTGACTTTCCCGTTCTCCTGCAAAGCATTTGCATATTGAATATTGGCTCTTCAGTTGCAGGATTGGAGCTCTATAAAAAGGGGAGCTTCAGAAAAGCAGCATTCGGCCCACTTGAGTGTCGGGTTGGCTCATTGGTTTGTTGTTTCCAAGTGCGACATATGTGATTGTATGATTGTCTGTCTGTCCCTCTTAATAACTATTGAATCTCTTGACCAATTCAGTCAAATCCGTCTTTGGCATAAAGATTTCAAGGATATTAAGCTCCCCGAGAAGCCAAATTGCGTGAGTTCTGGTGCTTGTGCTGGTCTTCTGGTGCATATTGCAGAGCCGTGTTTCCCCCTGGTTTGTGTTTAAAAAGCAAAGATTAAAAAGAAAAACAGAGTGAATGTGTGCTTTGGGTAAGGTTTTCAAATATTCCCTCAAACTCATCAATGCTTCTGTATTACTTCAGTGTTTTTGAAAATGTTATCCAAGGCATTTCTGTATGTAGATACTATCTCACAGTATCTTTAATGGGGAGGTTACTTAAGAAACACACGCTTTTGTGCATGCAGCCGTGCCACTGTGCTCCTAAATAATAGCGGTTGTCATTAGCTTTATGGTCTACAGAGAATTTCACCTCTGGAACCAGAGCTTTGTGTCAAGCTCAGGTGATAAGTCTCGCTGTTAGTTGTTGTTAGCGTTCGTTAGGGAGGAAGGGTTCATACAGGCAGTTTGTTGCACACTTGGGATCACCAAAGGCAAAATTTGAGCAGTTGCTTCAGGAGCTACAGCCATAAAAATGCTTGGACCTGATCAGCAGTGATACTTCACGGCTGCTGCAGGAAGACAGTCCAGAGAAGACTGACTTCTGTGTGGGCTGGTTTGTCTTTGGCTCTGCTGTGGGTTAGGTCAAGAGACACCATCCAGCCTGGTATGATGCATTTTTGGACATAAGACATGCTCCAAAGCCAAGCCTTTTGGAGAAAGAGGAGCATGGGTTGGACCTTCTCCGTTTTGCTCTGTGAATTGTTATTCTGACTTGGCAACAGAGTTTTAAAGAATTAATGAAAACTTGGAAGTTTCTTACACTGGTACCCCTCCATTGACATCCTGGTTTTTGTTGTTCAGTGTGAAAGCTGACCAGGGTAGGTTTCCAGCCCCTCAAAAAGGAAGCCAAACCATGCATTTTCCATTAAGCCAGCAGGATATGTCTAAAACCTTGAGCACTGCTTTGAAAATACCCCCCACAGTGTGTATGCACAGGGGAAAAAAATGTTTGTAAATTAAATTACAACCTCGTTAGTATCCAAAGAACCTGAAGATACTTGTCTAAATTGTTGATTAATTGGTTGCAAATCCAAGTTTCTTTTTAAGTTCAGTTTAGGAAAAAGCATCTGAGGCCACTTGCAGCTTCTATTTTATTGTTCTTTCATGTTCAAATGACCAAGCTCATTTATTTCAAAGTTTGCTTTATTATGTGGGGGTTTTTTAACCCAAATTGCTGTTATCCAGTCTCAAATTCTGGCTCATTGCATTTTTTTAAATATGGTGAATTTTAATTTTCAGGTAGAGCAAACATCTTCATATTAGTGTTTTTTCATAGCATGCTGCTTTTTTTTTTTCCCTACTATGTTGCTTGTGTCCTGTTAGCACTGTAATATTTCTAAAACATCCTTTTACATAATACGAGACGCATGAGACTAATGGTTGCTGAGCAAAGTCACCCCCAAATTTAGCCAGTGATTTGTTGTTGGAGAAATATTTCCCTTGCGTTCACAAGCTCTTTTCCTCCAACCTATTTCTTGGGAAGGCTCCTCTCATGTGAAACGGTGCTTGGTTCTGCCTCACGCTCTCTATCTGTCCCCCGTTTCCCTCCAGTGCCTCCCAGCACACCAAACACACATCACTACATCAGGATTATACGGAACTGGGATTGTTTCACCCAGCTGGCACAAGAGGCTCTTGCTGAGTTTGGCAACCCATAACCGTACAGTCACAGAGCTGCTACGTGCTTTTTCTACATTTGGGATGGCTGGAAAAGCCTGGGTGTTACAGTCACTGCTGATACCTGCTGGAAAGCACTTTTGAGGAGAAGGATCTGGGGGTCCTGGTGGCTAGTAAACTGTCCATGAGCCAGCAATGTGCCCTTGTGGCCAAGAGGGCCAATGGAAGCCTGGGCTGCAGAGGGAAGAGTGTGGCCAGTAGGTCGAGGGAGGTCATTCTCCCCCTCTGCTCTGCACTGCTGAGGCCACAACTGGAATACTGCGTCCAGCTCTGGGCCCCCCAGTTCAAGAGAGAGGGAACTACTGGAGAGAGTCCAGCCTAGGGCAACAAAGGTGATTGATTTCCCTGATGAGGAAAGGCTGAGAGAGCTGGGACTCTGTAGCCTGGAGAAGAGAAGGCTGAGGGGAGACATTATTAATGCTTACAAGTATCTAAAGGGTGGGTTGAAGGAGGATGAAGCCGGACTCTTCTCAGTGGTTCCCAGTGACAGGACGAGGGGCAATGGGCACAATCTGGAACAGAGGAACTTCCATTCAAATCTGAGGAAGAACTTCTTTGGGGTGAGTGTGGCAGAGCCCTGGAAGAGGCTGCTCAGGGAGGGTGTGGAGTCCCCTTCTCTGGAGATCTTCAAGACCCACCTGGATGCCGTCCTGAGTGATGTGCTCTGGGCAACCCTGCTTTGGCAGGGGAGTTGGACTAGATGATCTCTAGAGGTCCCTTCCAACTCCGACAATTCCATGATTCCGTGATTTTCAGTAGCCTTGCAGGATAGAAATCCTTGCATTGTGTCTGAGAGCTGCTGTTCTCCTCTGAAAAGAAAGCGATAGTCATTCTGTCCCCATATCATTCACTGGAGCTGTGCTAAGCCTGAAGATCTTGTTCACCATTTCCTTTGGTGAATTTCTACAACTGAAGTGCTGTGTGTTTTTACGTTCCCGGCTCACACCATTTCCTTTCAGAAAGCACAAAATAATACATTCCATTTCTTTACTTTTGTGTGCTATTCCTCGGAGCAGAGGGAAAGTCGGGAACTGACTCTCCTCTCCCAGGGGTGGGAACCCAATGCAGGTGGCCACCTCTGACAAAGCCCAGCTTAAATGATGTGCTGCTAGGCTTGCAGACCCCCCAGCCCTGCTGCGGCAGCAAATGATGATGGCAATAGTTTCCATGCTCTGTGTGGTGTTAAGGTTAATTACCACAGGCTGCAGCGTTCCATGTGCTTTTATGTATGGCTGCCGAGGACCCAGCTACAACAGGGTGTTGTCTGATGTTTTGTTGAACATCAGACACGTATGAGAACTTTTTCAAAGTGTAGGTGATACAACCATATTATGTGGTGGGGGTTTCTCTAAACGTGATGGTTTCTCAGGAATGTGTGAAGCCTTTCTGCTCACTTACTGTTAGTAAGAACAAAGCTTCATTCACAGGCACGTCTGCATAGACTGCAGATCACTTTCTTTAATGAAATAACTCTTGGGACTATGTTCAGTTAATAAGTCAGAATAGGTTTAGTCAGAAAACTTTTTTTTTTTCTCTTGTTGGTAGTACCAACATCCTATGTCTGTCTTGAATAAATCAATAATTATTTTATTACTTATTTCATTTAATCTGTTAGCTAAAGCTGTCTTTAACTATTTGATTCCATTTGGTGTTCAGCATTTGATCTGATAGCTGGTGTTCAGGTTTTATTTATATACAGGCATTGCTTCAGACTCAGATAATTTCTAATAGTTATATCTCCATACTCTTTACCTAGAGGATTCGCAATTCTATTACAAATAATTTTGCATGTAGGCGGTGTATTATTTCTTTGCATAGTTTCCCTTTTTTTAACCTCTCTCTGTTGAATGTCTCTTTTTTGCAGTTTGATTTTGCAAGCATGTATATATATACTCACACTTATCAAACGCAGAGGTAGTTATTAGATTGGATTTTTTTTAATGCAAAGGTGAACAGTAAAGTCTCTGAAGTGACTTAAGGAAGAAATACGTGAGACTTGCCAGTTTCTTCCAAGAGGGAACATAAATGGTGGGCAGGGACATCTGCGTTGAGGAAGAGAAGAACTGAAGTTGTCCCAGGAATCTAACTATACCACCCTCTCCTAGAAGGGCATAGAAACATGGACTGAGAAATAGGAACCATTTCCTTACAATCCATTCTGGAGAATGAGATGATACATTGACCAATTAGACAGAAATCAAAGACCTAGGTTTGTATTCTGAGCAGGGGGAAATTATACCATCTTCTTCCAGTTCATCTTCCATCCATAAATACACTCAGTGCTTCCCGGTGTGAGATGATGATGGGGGGAGGATGAAATCTGTTAATGGCTTTGATATGTTCGGACAGATTATTAAGGATTGTGTCTGTATCTAGAAACATAGAAGTAGAAGTAGCAGGTTTTAGGAGAACATGCAGCAGGTAAATTAGTAGTAGTTCTGAAAAGAGCAGCAACTATGTGGGAGGAAGCCTATCTGAAGAGGCTGCATGATGCTGCCAGACCCTCAGATCCAGGAAGAAAAAAGTCTCACATGTGGAATAAAACATATGAAGGTATAATGTCATATATGATTTGGCTACATCTTTTTAGCTAGCCACATGTTTGGGATTTTGTGGGTGGATTCTGTCAAGAAGGAAGACTGAAGAGGTTGACAGGGTTGTTGAAATGCCCATCAGCTTGCACGAGGTTTTGCTCAGCCCCCAGCATAACACTATAAATATAGAGAACACATTACACATTTATTCTGACATTTTCCTCCTTCAAAAAAAAGGATGAGGTCAGAATAAATGGCCTTAGACATATCTTAAATGACACTTGCATATTATTTTCAGTTTTTTTAAAGCAGGGCATTAGGATCTGTGCTGAGTAGATGCTCTGCTAATGCTGGGAACAGCCAGAGTGAGATTCTGATGTCCAGGCAGCCGTAGGTGACTCCACTGACTAATAGATACAGGAGCTGATAATCTGCTTTTCTTTTCCTATCCAGATTCTCCTGTGACATGTGACAAATGTGCTGGTGCTAAGTATAAAGGCCTAAGAGAATATTTCCCTTTCCTTCTGTCTATTTATGGTCATATTTTGGGAAAGCTAGTGTAGATCCAGCCTCCAAGTTACACAAGGCCACAAATTCACTAAAATTAAGTGTCTGGGAGTTTTACCAGATGCTTTAGGGAGATCCAGCTAGACTGAATGTGTTCAGTAAAGCTGATAATTCCTTACATTAATACTAAGACTTAGTTTAATTCCAGGCGGCCAGAGTATGGAATACAACAGTCTGAATACATTTTCTGTAGGTGTGATGGACTTGCTAATTAACTGATTGAATCCATACCGAAGCATTATCAATGCTTTTGTATATCATGCCACAGCTTAGGATAGCAGTGGTAGTTAAGATTTTTGTTGCCTTCTAAGAATTACTACTATTTGTGTATGTATTTGAGTCTATAAACTTAATTTTTTAGTTACATTTTTTTGGTGATGTCCAACTGCAATTAGGATTGCATCAATACTTAAAATATTTCCCTGGTAATTTTGTTGACGTTATGTTTCCTCTCCCTCAGGTAGATGCTGGTAGCCTGAATCGCCAAGTGCAGGAATAATCTAAGAAATAATATTTTCTAGAGTAATCCAAACAGCGTATTGTAATTAAATGAGAGATAAAGGCAGTTGTAGCATTTTCTTTATGAAATGGCAGTCATGATTAAAACCATATACACAAGTGAAAGGAGAGGAGGGTTCAGGATGTGATAGTTGTTTTCCTCGATGAAAGGATCGATAGAAGAATCATTTGGGATGGCCTAAAATAGTTTTTCCATTTTTATCAGCAACATAACAAGAACAAAGGAAAACCAATTCTTTTGTTCAAATTTATTTCTGTTTGATTTTTTTTTTTTATTCTTTATCATTAAGTCCAGGCAAATTTTGAAAAAAAAAAAAAAAAGATTCAAAATGAAAATTCAAACAAGACCAGTGTTTAAAAAGTGTTTTGAATGTATTATATTAATCTTATTAGACATAAATCTGTAAATGGCTAAGATCACCCCAGTCTTCTCAGTCAACTGTCTGAAAAGCTTTATAAATCTGTTGTGGCAGTGCCTCCTCTGTAATATTAACTGATCTTAGCATTTGAACTTTTGCAATAGTTTTGTAGCGCTATGAGTCCCCACAGAAGTAGAGATCGTTATCTGGTCTTTTTCAGTGTTATACAGGTAAGCCTTTAGAGGTATGCCTCTAAAGAAAATTCAGCAATGTGGGGCAAAAAACTTAGCCTTCATATATTAAAAATAGCTGTCAGCTTGCTTACCTTCTGAATACATTAAAGTGCTTTGTTTTTCCATAAGAGGGAGTTAACAGATGTCTGACATGATAATTCCACCATATGGCAATTTCATTTTCTTTCCAGTGCCATGTTAAAATGATAATGATGAACACCGAGTAACGTTGTTAATCTTAGGAGGTGGAAGTTTCACCAGCGTTTCAGAAGCAACGAGTGGCGGTTTTAACTTGGTACTGAAATCACAAGAGGTGTATTGTGGTTTCCCCTCTTTTGTCCTGGGTTGATGGTGACATCAGCTAGGTTACCTAACAAGGTGTCACCACCCCCGAATGGCAGGATGCTGATAGTGGTGAGGACAGTAGCCCTGTCAAAGAATGCCAGTGACGCTCATGGGGTAAATTCTCTATTTTCTGGTAACAGTGATGGGAAAAGCCAATGCATGGCCTGCATGTTTCTTTCACGTTATTTCTATTTATCAACAGTTAGTATAGACCTCTCAGCATCCAAAAACATCGCATTTTTCTTATGTAAACTTTATCCCGCTATGTTGGTGATATGGGAAAAGTCTTGGATTTGTCAAATGAGAAGTCTGAGCTGTGAACCACTGAAGATTAGGATGGTATTCTAGGAAAGTATTAGCTTCTGCTTGCCATATTCCTATGCTCTTCCCAAGGCATCCACTAGTAACCATTAAGAGGAAAGAATAACAGACTAGATGAACCTTTACACTGATCAGATATAGCCATTTTTATAATACGATGTGGCTTCTTTTTTTTTTTGTTGTTTTCTGCTTTTCCGGAGATAGATGCTCATGTTTCAAATCGTGGTTGGGTTTTAAGCGCACAGTTTCAACTTTGCTCATGCTGATCAGCCGGGGAGCAAAACAAACCAAATGGCAGCTCTTCGTTTTGAAGTCTTGGCAAGGCAAGTTCATCGGTATGGAACTGTACCCATATGACCTAGGCAGAGGGAGCCAAGGGAAAAAAATAGTGAGAATCACTAAAGAAACTGCATTCAGGTATTTCAGTCAGGTAACAAAGAGGGTCTGTACACCCACAGAAGAAAATAGGAAGTTAGAGTAAAACTCTCAGTTGGCATTCCCTTACCTCGTTCTTGGTCAAAGAAAAGAAAAATGCACTGGCGTGAGCATGATTTTATTTACAAATGCTAACAGTAAGGTACAGCTCTAATGCTGCATGCATGACTATTGACTGTAGTAGTTGACATTGCTGTATTTTCTTTCAGTAGTGCAACAGGACATTTTATGAAATCTATTGCTGGTGAATAAGGCATATGAGATTCTTTAGACGATACATTTGAGCCTGAGCAGGCAGAAGAATTCCTATTCAAGATAGCATTTAAATATGTGTGTTTCCTTTAAATGTGTGCTTAAGTAAGTGCTGGAGCTGGAAAGGATTTAAACATGGGCTTTTCAAGTCTTCTCTTGAATGAGCAACCAAATTAGAAATAATGCTGCCCATTCCAGTGCCATCTTAGCCTAGGACTGAACTAAAGGTAAAATCTGAATCAGTTCTCATTTGTTCTCTGCAGAAGAAGGAGTTTTGTTTTCTTTCATTTTTGTAATTAAGACATGACATGAGGTGTGATTCTGGTATCTGAGCCACCGTTTCATAATAGAAATGTGAAATGAATGGTTTTATTTCTGTCCAGGTTGGGTGTCTGGGAATTACAGTCTACAAAACCTCACCCACAGGTGATAGGGCATGTAAAGTGCATTCTGATTTGCTCGTTTTAAATAGCTCATTAATCATTAATGCCAGCATTCTCTTAATTGTAGTTCTTTGTGACCAGTGGAGCATTTACTGGTGATCTGCAGAGAAGATGGCTCATTACTTTGTTGGCTCTTTTCCATTTTTTCCCACTTGCTGTACCACACTGCTGATGGTTAAAAATACATGAATAACTGAAATTATTTTTCTACATCCTCTGCTGCCATATTTGCCACAAGAGCCTGTACTTAACTTCCCCTGGGAGCAAAGTAATCTGTGGGATCTTGAATAGAAGGTATTTAAGGGCTGTGAGGCCCCTTATTAAGATGAATTTTGGACAACGAGGACATTTTGAGAAGCCAGATTGGGATATTCTAAGAAGATTAATTTATCCTTAGTTATCACAGTCCTGGTGAAGTTTAAGAAGTTCTGGGATGCTAGCACATTGGGTGAATACACCCAACCGTGAATAAAAGTAGAACTCAGATCCGTCAATATTATGGCAGGATATAAATTTGGGTATAACTTTCCCCGTTTCAAACTTCCATGACTCTCTCCAAGTTCCTAGCTCCGACTTTAAGAAGAGCTGGGATAAACACGGCTGATCCTGCTGCTGATGTCCATCCGTTCTGCCGAGGCTGCCAGCAAAGCTCTCATTTAGTGCTGGAAGCGGTGGGTTTTTCACTCGCACTCTGGCAACTGGAGTGAACACACCTGTTGAAAGCACACCAGGTAACAAGCTGCCATTGCTCAGAGTAACTTGTGACCACGATTGACCCAGAGGAGACTGTGACTCACGGACTAGAGAGGATGAACTTTGGCTGCAAATTCCCTGGGCTGTGCTGGCAAGTTTCTTAGTATTGTCAGAGCTCCCACGTTTTTGTTTCTTTGAGAGGAAGTGTTTCTCAAAGAAGGACAAAAAGCCATTAGTACAATTGAAAGCAGCCAAAAAGCTAATTCTTCAAATTTTATTTTAATTGCAAATGAATATGCTGTGAGAGTTGGATCAGATTTTTTTTGTATCCTGGCACCAGGAATGGACAGAAATGAAAGGGTAACAGATCCTTGACTTTGGCTAAATAAAAAAACCAACTGTTTAATGAATGCTTCCTACACAGAGCCAAGTCTTCAGTCGCAGTGGTACAACTCTATTGACTTCAGTTCTAGGCATCAGTTTAGCTGAGAGGAGAATGTAAATCACAAAATTGTTTCTATGCGCTACCTCGGAGGCAGCCTGTATTTTGAAAAGACATTTGTCATTTTATTTCTTCATATATAAGTTTGCAACGAGCCAAATAATGACTTTGAATTATAAAAGAGGAAGTCAAAAGTTAAGGTGACAGCACCAAGTATTAGGGAGACAGAGTTTTGACTGGAAGAGGAAGAAAAGTTTTAAACAAAGGCACGTGTGAGGATTTAACATGCGCTACAGCTGCCACCACCACCAAGATAGATAAAGCTGTGAAAGAAAAAAGAAAGCAGGTGCTATTAAGCTGAGAATTTCAGATGAACAAATGTGCAAAGAGGCAGCAAACCTGGCATGCCACTGAGAAGCGATGTCCTCCCCATTAAAGGAGCTTTTGTGGCATCAAGAGATCCTCCCTCCAAATTTTCTAATGTTCTCTGACTCAAAATAGGATCATAGTCCTAACAAAGTAATGGCAATAATACTAATATTTGACTCTTAACATGCCCTTTCCAGTCAGTGTGCCTCCGTGGCTTTTGCAGAGGAGATTGGATTGCTCTGCTTATTTGGCAGACACACAGAAGCCAAGTGACTTGTTCAAAAATGAGCAATCAGCAGAGACAGGACTTGGGAGAGCTCGGGTCTCCTGAGGCCACCTTTGTACTTAAAAGCTGTATTTGACATGGGTGAGATTTACCTTATAAAATAAGTCAGTAAATGGTTACAGATTTATAACACACGCAACCCTGAACTTGCATTAATCAAATTTGTGGGTTGTTTTTTTTTAAATGGTACAGCTGTACATAGGAAACTATTTCAGGTGTAGCAGCCCTAATTTTCCAAACAAACAGGTGCTTTTTTCTTCTCTCATTTGAGGAGTGGGGGGGAAATGTAATTGTATTTTGTATGGTGATAGGGGATTTGTGCTGCCTTCAACCCGCTGCTGAAATCAGTGATAACAGCCACTGCCCCCCGCCACCACCACCTCTACCGTGGGATAAAGAGCCGCCGCTCAGTCTATTTCTCAAGCTTAAGCCGAATTGCTTTGAAATTCAATTTGCAAGAGAATGGAGGATTCTCTCCATGTAATTTCAAAATGTGGAAAATAGTAATTGCCTTTACTTCATTCAGAGTATCTGTGTAGGCGAGCGGCGGCATTCTTTGGGCCCCAGCCTCCTCCGCCTCTGGAGTCGGTGAGAGGTTGGAGCTGCTCGTGGCTGCCAGCGATGCTGGACCCCACGGATTTTTGCCACAGCCGTTCCTTTTGGTGGGCAGGCACCTCAGCTGAACAGCCACTGCCACGTCTTTACATCTGCTTAAGGCAGCGCTTTGCATCCCGCCAAATGACATGAAAAAGGGTTTCATTACGATAACTCTCTCTTTAATTGCCAGCATTTGTATTTGTCTCTTCAGCATGGACGATAATCCTGTATATGAATAATCAGGCTTGATCTCAGATTTATAAGGTGTTTAGATTTGCTCCATTCAGTAGAGAACATAAGTATTAGCGGATTTTTTTTTTTTTTTTTTTTTTAACAAGGAGCCATCCTTGATCCTGTGGCTGGCTTGTCTGCTGATAATCTTTTTCTGTGCTTGAAGAGCTGACAAAAGCATCTGGGCCTCCCTGGCAGTAATTAGGGCGAGCTGACTGCCTGCTGTGTTGGAAAGCAGCTCTGAGATTTGAGGAAATGCAAGTGCAAAATGCAAACTGGCTGGCATGCCAATACCTTCTTTCCTTTATACAAAGGAACCGCTGCATTCAGTTGCATTTAACCAAGACTGTTATCTTGTGTGTTTGGGGTTTTTTTTAATTCAGAAGTTTTACTAAACTCCGGTGTTATCTTGAGATCTCCAGTGGGGGTTTTCTCTCTGCCGCACAGCTGTAAATCTAGAATTGTCTTTACAAATTAATCAAATGCCTTCAGTTTTCAAACACTGAGTTTTAGAAAGCTAATGGAGGAACCTTCCTCTCTTCCAAATGTTTTATAAGGATTTACAACAGCAACTCCTTAGTCAATATCAGGGAATTGCTGGAGAGGGTACAGCAAAGGGCTACAAAGATCATTAGGGGACTAGAACATCTCTCTTATGAGGAAAGGCTGAGGGACTTGGGTCTTTTTAGTCTGGAGAAGGGAAGACTGAGGGGGGATCTGACCAATGCTTATAAAGACTTCAAGGGTGCGTGTCAAGAGGATAGGGCTGGTCTTTTTTCAGTGGTGCCTGATGATGGGACAAGAGGTAACGGGCACAAACTTGACCATAAGAAGTTCCATCTAAACACGAGGAGGAACTGCTTTCTTTTGAGGGTAGCAGAGCCCTGGAAGAGGCTGCCCAGGGAGGCGGTGGAGTCTCCATCTCTGGAGACATTCAAAACCCGCCCGGACACGTTCCTGTGCAATCTTCTGTGAATGACCCTGCTCTGACAGGGGGTTGGACTAGATGATCTCCAGAGGTTCCTTCCAACCCCTATCATTCTGTGATTCTGTGAATCTCTTGATGTCAAGTCACTGGGTACTAAGTACTCATGAAGTTTTTTCCAAAGTGAAACTTAAACATATATAAACCTGTAGGTAGAAAAAAAGATGACCTTAGGCTGCAATGTAGTAATTTTGTGTCCAGGAAGCCCACCTCCCTTAAAAGAGATGGAACAGGAACATAAGAAGTGACTGCTTATAACATCTATTTTACTGACACTCACAGCAGCCTCTGTGCGCTTGTGCTCTCAGGTTGGAACAGAATTGGGATGGTTTGCAAGCTGAGGGTGTAACTAAGCAGCTAAGTTGTGAATAATAACTAAGTTGTGAATGACCACATTCCCAAAACGTCGTGGGGAGCAGCAGCTGGTTCTGGCAATTTACCTATGTGGATTTGGGGGTTGGGGGTTATTGTGGTAGAGGTGGGGGCTTGGGGTTTTTTTTTTTGTTTTTTTATTATTTTTGTGGGAAGAGAATAGTGGTGTAATTTGTAAGCAAAATCCCGCCTGGCTGCTGTGTGCGATCGATAAATTAGGGTGAAGTAGCCTGTTCCTTTCCTCTAGTGGACATTTGCAGAAGCTGGATGCAGTTTGTGACCTTTTCTTTGAATACTGAATAGCGTGAGAAGATACCCTGAGATCTTGCTCTGTCTGCAAGACCGTCTGTGGGACAGATGCTTGTTACTCTTGACATTGCTTTCTTTGATACTCATTACAGTGCCGTTACAGTGCCTCTGCTCTACTCCTAAAAGTTAAAGCAGCATCTTGGTCAGAAATGGTCAGAAACACACATCTGGCCCTATTAAAGAACATCTTTTGGTTTAAATATTTTATAATATATAAAAATATTTTTATATATTATACAGTATATTAAATATATTTTTTCTATGTTTTGTTTGTGCCCAGGGAGGTGGTGGAGTCACCATCCCTGGAGGTATTTAAGAAACGTATAGACATGGCACTTCAGGGCATGCTCTGGTGCCTGAGATTGTTGGGTTGTATCTGTGGGGTGGTTTTTTTGTTTGTTTTTATTTGGTTGGGTTTTTTTTGGTTGGACTCGATGATCTCAAAGGTCCCTTCCAACCATGAAGATTCTGTGATTCTGCAAATCACCTGCAGACTTTTCTTTAAATCTTCATCATCTTCTATGACTTCCTAATTATCACAACCCCTTCTTGCATTACTTACCATGTTGTAGCACGAAGATGCTCCTACAACATTTCTTCCTGCTCCGCGGGAAGAAAAGTAGCGTTCCCTCCTTTATCGTAAGGGACACGGGACCTTGGACTGGCTGACAGAAAGGGCTGTTAAGTCCTGCAGTTATTTTTCTTTTTCTCTTCAGAGGTAATTATCAACACACCTTGATATTTTTTAGTTGTTTTTTTTTTTTAAGATCATAAATGCATTTACCACAGCACTGCACCTTTGCTGTCACTTACGCTCAGTGCCACCACGGTGTGCCCTGAATCTGTTTTGTAATACATGACACAATTATATCTCTGGGAGATTTGCTCTTTCCATCCCAGTGTTGTATGATTAATTTATATGCAGCCAGTCCATGCTTGGAATGAAATAAGTTTTTAATCTTTCTGCCTTTCTTCACATTTTTGTGCTCAGCGTCTTTTTTTTTGGGGGGGAGGGAGGTTTCCACAAAGCTGTTTTGGCGTTTATTTTCACTGAGAAGCTTAGTTAAATAATTCAAACAGCCAAAAAATAGCTTAAAAAAAGGGCAAAATGTATTTTCTTGTTTTGCTTCATGAACAGCTGAGTTTGAATACAGATGCAGACTCTAAAGTAAATTAGATTATCTCAGTTCAGTATTCTGCACCACAGTTCCAATCCCCATCATTGTCCCAATCCCCATATCTATGAGATGGAAAGATTAAGTAATAATGAAGACATGTCACTGCACCTGCTTTCCCTGTATCAGGCTACACAGTAAATCCACCCGTAGTTTCGTTTTTCCCCCTTAGGCATTATCTGTTGTTCACAGCTCCCAGCTGAGGGCCTGATCTAGATCTCCAAAGACTCTAAAAACACATTTCTAATCATTGCCTGTTCCGATTTGCCTACAGATTTTGAAAACAAGCTGCTTTTAAAGGTCTGTCTACATAAAGTAAACTGCAAGCATTTGAGCTGATGTGTAGTTCCATTTGTTAGAATTTTAACACTGGTTAAATGGTGAACATCTGGCACATCAGGCAGTTTGGTGGCTACAACATTGCGGCTGGCCTGGGCGTGTTTTCAAGGAGTGTTATGGAAAAGGTAAGAGTTCACCAAAACAAGGTTTTCAGGCATATGTGTAGCTTTCGAGTCCCCAAAAGTCACCCTGTGACAGCAGAGAAAGCTTGTGTCCTCCCCCATGCACGTGAAGGTGGTGCATCTGCTGGTCCTGCAGCATCTTGGACCATCTTGATGGTTGGACTAGATGATCTTGAAAGTCCCTTCCAACCTAGACAATTCTATGATTCTATGATCTTCTGGACTCACCTGCTACCTCCTTTGCCCACCCATCTCCAGGTGAACCTGCTTTGTTAGGGAGGTTGGACTAGATGATCTCCAAAGGTCCCTTCCAACTCCTAGCATTCTGTGATCCAGCTCAACATGGCCATTGGCTCTTGCTAGAACAGCTTTGAGCTTCTGCATAATATCTCAGGATAATGCAGATGCGATGAACAGACGGTGGGTGATGTGACAACAGAGGAAATAAACCCACTCAAGGGCTGTGAGTCCAGAAATAAGGATCAAACTTAGATCTGTTGCATCACTACGCTTCTTGAACAAATTAGAGCCACGTCAAAGCCGTGTTTTGCTTTGGCACTGGCATGGCCTTTGACTTTCAGGCTCTTTCTCTATTCCAACTTTCTTCTTTTTTCCTCTCTAAACTGTTCTTCATCTTCTATCAGCACTGTTTATACAAGAATGCCTCATTTTTTATTTTTTTTCCCTGCTTCACTAGTATGCACTGCGATGATGTTCCCCTTTACTATCCTCCAGCTGTTTTTTTCTTTTTTTTTTTTTTTTTTTTTTTTCTAATTGCAACTGGCCNTTTTTTTTTTTTTCCTAATGGCAGATGGCCCTTTGCTGTTAAGGTCATGTGCCATCAGCCCCACTGGAGAGCCTGAGTTCCATGGCAGCCATATAATTGACTTGCTGCCATCTCACTGAAAGGTCACAGTGTGCTTCGGAGGGTGCTTTTCCCTTGTCTTAGTAGCGTTTTGGATAGGGAATTATGTTTTATGCAATTCCAGACTCTCGGTTCCAATTTACAGTTTTTCTTGTTCTGTAAATGGAAAATATACTCCATATTAAGCATAATTTATTGTACTCAACAGCTGCTGTTATGATGGCCTCTCAGGATTGATATGTTTACACTGAACCGCAGCATCTGGAATTTCCCCCTGGGTTCCTGCCCTCCTCCGCCCAGGTCTGAAGCCCTTGGCTTGGGAAACCAAACTGTGTGAGATGAAGAGTTAGGGAGTGGGAGGGAAGAGTTCTACAGACCCGGCAGCTCTTCCTGGCTTCTGCTGATGCTTTTACTAACACGGGGAGAGAGATGTGCAGACGAAAAGCAGGGCAGGATGTGTCCGGAGATTAAAATTCTCTTTGAGTGCTGAAAACAACTCCTGTTCGCTGTTGTCCTGCAGCAGCCTAGACCCATAGTTATCCTTCAGCTTGGTGCTGACTCCTGCAGTTGCAGCAGCGAGGATGTTTCCTGTTGTTTCCAGAAAAGGACCAAATGTCAGCCCTTTCCACGTATCAGCGGTGCAGGCATTGACTTGGTCCTGGTTCTTCTGCAGCAAGTCCCCGTCTTTTTAGGTGATGCAACCAAAGCATGAATAATAGAAGTATTTCAAGATAAATGCTATTAAAAACTAGGAGCAACTTGTGTAGCATTGCCATAATTACAACTTATTTATTCATTTGCTTTTTAAAAATCTGTCTTTTGGTATCTGCAACTTAGGGTTCACTTTGTCAGTTTTTACTCTGCAGACTAGAGAGCTAGAAATTCCGCTTTCTAAAAACTGAAATGAGATTATGACATATGCATTTGCGAAGGCTGGAGTTCAGGGACCAGTGCCAGATACCATAGGACCTGAAGGTCTCGCGGTGAAAACCGGCCACACGTGTATGTGCTAGAAAAGACTGGTACAATGGTTTCACAGGAGGGTCGCTATAACATTTTATTAATACACTAATAAACCTAAACTTTGGAAAGGGCTGATACTTTCATCTAGAATAATTATTATAATAGAAGACTTCCCGGGTCATTTTTATTGCTCTTCTGTGGGGCTGAAGCTGTTCTGGTGTAATGGAGTTTGCATATTCAAGATATTTTAAGACCTATGAGAAGGTCATCTGTTAATAACAAACGGTGAGTCTGAACAGCTCCGCTAGGCTCTGTTTTATAGCTTGTCTTTGGACATAAATGTAAGCTTCAAAAGAATAATAATGCCCAAGCCAGTAAATAATATATCAGTCATCCTTGCTAATCTAGAAAAACTGCGCACGCTAGTTCAGCCTATAGATATTAACTCCCTTCATTGTCTGAACAGAGACCTTTCTAAATCATTTGCCTCGTATAATAGATTATGAATCAATTGCTGTGAATTGGGGAGTTCTGGTGACTTCTGTTTTATTGGATTTAATCTTTCTCCTGTCATGGGTGTTCCGGGGAACCGGGTCTATTCGTTATGGCCCACTGTTGATGGCAGAGATGTATTCCCTTGCAGGAGAGCTTCTCCTGCAAGCTGTAAATTGAAGCTAAGAACTAAATTTATTCCTTCTAATACTTCATGCTGAATGACTGAACTTCAAACTACTCCCGTAGTACTCCCATCAGCTTTGGTGTTAGTTTGACAACGTTGCATTTCCAGTATTTATCTGAATTGCATAATTTAGTGCAAAGTATTGCAACTGTTTTTCTGTATGTACTGTGCTTTAAATAATACTTAAATAATACTTCTTTTTTTTTTTTTATTCACATATTTTATTAGCTATCAAGTTAGTTGGTATGCCAATTGATGCTTTGAGGTTTGCCTGACATATTTTATGGTTGTATTGTACTGGGTTTGAGTGTTTATACCTTGCTGATGCTCCGTCTTTTACATAAGCCTGGCAAGATAGTATATATATCATTCGCGACTTGATATTTGATGTTATTTCATTCTTCTAGGCTATAATTTTCAAACAACGCCAAAAAATTGCCTTGATTTTGTCAAAGAAGAAGAGTGCATTTGAATAATAATCAGAATGGGGAATGAGAAAAACCTGAATTTAGCAACTCCAGGCATTTGAACAGCTTCACCTGATCATTTTTGCCTTTTCAGTAATGCCTTGCTGAAGGTTTTTGCAGATGGCAGTGAAGTCCAGTGATCTTACACATGGAGGACATTGCAGTAACTTTGCAGGGGTTTTTCCTTTCTTTTTTTTTTTTGTCTGGACAGGCTTGGGGTTGTCATCCTTTTTTGTGTGAAGAGCAGGTGTCCTTATCTTTACAGTAGAAAATGCAGATGAGAAATCAACATCTTTTTTTTTTTTTTTAATGTGGCTTTGTCTTAATGGTTGTAGGCACTGAAAATGATTTTATACGAGGGGTCGCAAAGAACCACCCTGTTTGCTGTCTGTAGTTACAAGTGTGTTCAAGACTCAAGCCTGATTTCCAGTGCCTCCTAGTCCTGTTTTCTGGAAAGCAGGCGCTCTCAGGCTCAGGTGGGACCAGAGTGTGAGCCCCTGCTGAACTGCAGTGCTGTAAATGTCAGCAGCCGTGTGCGTGGGCATCTGGAATAAAACTACATGGGTAAAAACACAAGCAGAAATTTTGATCAGTCTTCTTAGTTATGTGGGGAGAAGAAAATGTGTGATTGAAAATCCTTTTATGTATTTTAGCCACTTCACAAGAAACTTGTGAAGGCTTTTTTTTTTATTATTATTTCTCTTCTTTGACTTTTACTATATATTTCTGCTTTCAGGATCAAGCATTTCTCCTGTCTCTGTGCCCTCTCTTTGACAAGCCTATTCTTCTAACCAGCAGTGTCAGGCTTCAGAGATGCTTTTAGAAACACCTGTCCTGCCATTTAGAGGCTTGACAGTCATTCAATTTATATCCTTTACAGGTTAAACTCCTGAGATTGAAGTGTAGGGTCAAAACCAAAGTGTTTCTTAATTTTTTTTTCTAGCATTGCTGCCAACCAATGTTAAAACGAAACATCCTCCAAGAGTATGAATATTAGTGGACGGAGAGGCATGCTAATTGTGCAGAAAGCCGAAATGTGAACCTTTCAACTTGCCTCGCCGTCTTTCTCCTGTCCCCAGGTGCTAAACCTTTTCATTCCTGTGCATCTCTAGCTCTTCACGGTTACTCTCCCTTGGACCTGTAGCAGTGCACCGTACTTCTCCTAAGGTACTAGCTCCTACCTCAGTGCATAAACCCAACTAATGAACGATCTTGTCTCTGTCATGTCGTCTGCCTCTCAAATAGTTTCTTTTTATCACATATATGAGAAGAGTTACCTTCACAGAGCACAGGACTTACAGTATTTTTTCCTAGTAACTTGTAATTAAAGTCCCCCTGAAAGGAAGGCATCCTCATTCACAACCAGTCATGAGATTTTGAGGTCATGAGATAGCAAAGAGATGGCTCTCGGGAACAAAGCCATCAATGTGCTGATGCTGTGGCTGGGTCAGCAGGTGAGCAAAGCTGCCCCTGTAGCCCATCCACATGAACCACTAGCCATGAGATCTGTAGTCCCACAAGTAGTGCAGGGGTACAGATGTTCTGCATTGCCAGTCATCCACAAAGGAAAGACCTCATTTTCAAGTTTCCTGTCCCTCAACTGGGAATTTTTATGATGTCATGTTTATGCCTGTGTGTCAGTGATGCTTAAAAGCCTTGAAAACACATAAAATCCACTTGGGATTTTGAGGTTTGTTTGGTTTTCTTCCCTCTTCACATAGCCCGGGGCTAGTATTCTCTGTGATCCCTTAAATAGTAACCACGTAGGTTCAGTTTTAGCCTCCACGTGAAGTAAATGGGATGGAAGCAGGATTATTTGAGCAGGAACTTCTTTCAAGTAAACTTAAAGGAAACGACACTTTCCACTTTTTAACTGAGAGGAAAAGGTGGTGGAAGTCTGGCAAAACTGCTACTGCCCTGAAATTCTTCACTCGTGGTCTCTATTTAGATGACAAAAGAGCCACTGTATCACAGACAGTTTTGGTGCGATTGTCTTTCCATTATAAAATAATGCAATAAAATAACACTGAAAATGAAACAGAAAATGAAAAAGATGAGTAAGTATAGGGAAAAGAGCTCTTAATGTTTAATAGCTACCACTAAAGTCCCTAATTCAGGCTACCAGTTCTTATGTTTCTGTGAGTAAGATGAGGTGTCAAACATTATTTAAGACGTATGTGCTGTGAGATTGGACTCTGCTTTGTGTTTCACAATGGATAAAGTATTGTTCCTAAATAAATCTTGCAATTCTAGCTGCAGTGACACAAATAATAGAACATGAAGGTGCAAAAGAAAATGGCCAATTTGAGTGATACAGAAAGAAGCCATGCTTCATTTGGTCTTAGAAAATAAGGCACAGTGCAGATATGATTGCCTTTCTTGAATGGTTGTATAGGATTGCTACTATATAAAGCTTTCCCTGCTTACATTTTTGGAGTGACTCGATGATTTGTGCATGTGGTGCAGTGCATTTTTCAGTTTTGAGAGACACGTTAAGGTAATGGTTCTGTAAATTGTTAAGTGTGGGAACTGTATAGCTCATTTTGTCATCAGATTCTGATTTGTTTGCAACTTACGTATTCATGGGTAAGGGTGGCAAAGCCAGGCAGAACACTGATCCTGAGAAAGACTGCAGCTCACAGGAGTAGTTGTCATTTTATTTTTTGTGTCTAATGATCTATTTCTAAAAGCTAAGCTTCCAGCACCAGGCTCTTAGGAGAAATTCTTTCTTCTCTTTGCAAAATAACATCAGCCTAAGTTACACCTTCTGGACCCCTCACACCCTGTAGCATTTTTACTGTCTGATGCTGTTTATACTTCAAGGTGATTTTCAACCTTTAGCCTAATGAAACAAAAAGTATGCTTGTTTCTTTATAGCAAATATGTAAGTGGCCAACAGGTTAAAAATTACATTTACAGAGAAAATGTTGCCTGACTTCATAAGAAAGTCAGATTGACAAATACCATTGGCTTCGTCTGTTCGTTTCAAGATGGATTTAGCTAATGCCTGTGTGGTTGTAATCTCTGTGAGGTTACTTTATTACTTAGAACACATGTTTTGAAGTGGCAGTCAAAAGGATGAGGGCTTGGGGTTAAAAGACTTTCAGACATAATAATTCTTAATCAAAATCTCATTTGGAAAAAAATGGCACCTGGATTCAGTAAAGCAGTAAAGAACCATGACTCTTCCAGGGAGTACAGCGGCCTGTCTTGACAGTGATTTATGTTCTTTTTTGCCAACCATGCCCAAGTATATTATCTAGGTTGACATGCATATGTACATATATCAAGCGAGGTCTCAGCACCTGCTACAATCCCCATACTGAATTTATCCCTGTTGATACCTTTGAACATCAGTAGAGAAGGAAGGACACAGTCCCTTGACACGTATCAGCGAGATGGAGCGCGACATGATTTCGGCACAAGCTGGGCGGATATTTAGACTCTGCGGCAGAAGTAATTAAGAGTGGAATTTGATTGTCATCTGGCCTTGCAGTTGTTCTTGCTATGAGAGTCTGGCAACTTGTAATCTTACAGGTCAACAAGCAGCCACCTAGCTTCTGTATTCTTTGACATTTCAGGGGCTATTTCTGTGTAGACGTGAAGCAAGCACTCTGTGGGAAAAATATTACGATAACAGACATGACTCCTGAAGTCTTGTCAAGTGCAGAATAATTTAGATTGTTTTGCAAATCCTATGCATACATTTTCCTAAATTAAAAACACATTGCATTATTTGAAACATACCTAGTCTGACTATTATGGCCTTAAGCATTACAAAAAGGTCACTATATAATTTACTAGAAAGTGATAACTTTCCAATAGATTTTGAACCGTCCTGTAAAATTTAATACAAGTACAGCATTCGGGCTAGGAGTTTTCTGGGGCACCACTGAAACAAAACAAAAAAGATTTACAAATTAAATTTGGTAGAATAATGTTTATATAATCTTCAGATATTGCTACTACTGTAGTAGATGGGATTTAGTAACACAAGTTATTTGTGCACTACTTTGTCCTTTCTTAATCCCTTCCTTCCCGCATCTCAGTCGTTTCAACAATTCTCTGCAGTAGAGGCTGTTTTTTCTGGATTGTGTCCGAACCTCCTGTCACTGAAGAGTTACTCAGAATTTCCTCCTGATGGTATAATGTAGCTCTCTAACTTTATTAAAATTTGCTGAATTTGTAATGTGAGTAGTCAGATTCCAGCCCCGTGACTCTGCACCAGAAAGAGATTTCACACAGATCTCATTCTCTGCCTTATTCAGTGGAATCATCAAGTTGTTATCATCCAATTATTACACAGAACATTTAATGGGATGTGTGCTATAATTATGAATTTGACCAGGACACATTAAGGAAAAATCTTAGCGTTTCATCAAGTGAATGGATCGTACTTCAGAAGATGTGTGAGGTTATTTTCAGGAGTAATGCAGAGAAGTGAAGAGTTCAGCCTTGATTTATGAAATGCACAAGGCACATTATAAAGCAAATTTGAAGGGCAGTATCCTGAAGTGATGAGGACATCTGGGAGAGGTTCAGCAGTGAAAGAAGGGGTGGCATAAATCACAAATGGGCCGTTCATTGGTGGAAGATGTGTGTTTAGTGGGAAGCCTATGAAATTTGCATTTGATTCTGGTTCAGGCTGAAGTAGCTCAGTGCCAGATTTGGATCACAAAGTTCTGTGATCCTTTTTTGCTCTATACTCTGCTGCTCAGTGAATGCCCCCTAAACAGGTTTTGGGGAAGCAGAGCTGCAAATACCCCTGTGCTTACAGCGTTGAAGGTGCGTATTGTTTTACAACAGCGAAGAGGGCTGACTCCATTAGAACATCCTTCAAATTTCAGAATCAGAAGTAAGCTGCAACAGTTTAAAAGTGAAGCATTTTTCATCAATGTAAATGTACTATTTGGAGAAAAATATAAGTTACAAAGAATATATGTAAGTAAATAGGCCAATTCACTCGGGATTTTAGTGAAGTTTTTTGTGCTGAAAAAAATCTATTGTCTGAAGCTTCTCTGAAAGAATTGCAGGTTAGGAGCTACAGAGGTGACAGAAAATTCTTTTAAAGAAAATATTTGATGCTTTTGCATTATCCACCAATTAAACAATACGTAGCCCGTCCAATTTCCGCTGACTACTTAAACCCGCACTAGAAATGTGGGGAGCGTGCATATATCTGGGACCGATTTCAAAACAGATGTTTCTCAATGTTTCAACTCCCTCAGCTTCTGTTATGAAGAGGTGGGTGAGCACATTCAAGACGTATTTAGCAAATACAAACAAACGCATTTGAAGACGCTGTCAGCTGTGCGTGACATTGTCTCTCTGTCATGGCGCTCTGTCTGGATGAGAGTTTTGTTGTCTGCAGTGGAAAAGACAAAGACGAGAAATGTGAGTGTGCACACTAGGGATAAAAAAAAAAACCCAACAACTGCCAAACAACAGATGAGGTAATGTTTTGCAAGAGTTTGAAAAGCAAAGGGACGTGGGGAAATAAAAAGCTTTAGTGGCGTATCTGACACTGTTGTCTTCCTTTGTGTTCACTCACCCACGCAGCGGATCATTTCTTAATTTTTCCATATGTGTTTCCTTTGTATTTTTCATTAATTGATCTATTTTCCATAATCAATTGCGCACTTCTAGATTTCTTCCTCTACCAAAAAATTCTAGATGATTACTCTCTCCATCCTTCCTCCCTTTTTAGCATATTTAGTCATTATTATCTTTCCTCTCAAAACCTATTCCCCCCTCCCCTTTTTTTTTTCTGAAGCAACAGCATTTCTCAAGTTGCCAATTCTCATTGAGCTTTAGCAGCATCCTTGCATCTACTCATTCCCCATGGCTCTGTTGTTGTCTTGCAGCAATAACAACCTTAATTTTTCCTCCCTGGGAACACTGAGGTGGCTGATATCGGCAGTGAAACTTTCAGGAAAAAGCTTCTAAGCCAGTATATGAAGAAATGGGGTGCTCCTGTCAATGTCACGAGTAGCTGTCTTTTTGAGTGGACTTTTATATGGTGCACCCAAGCGTGGGCGCAGAGGGGGGCTTTATTGCTTTGTGCAGAACGCGTGTCTGGTGAGCAAGTCCATATCTGCAACCCGAAGAGCGAAATCTCTTCTGGTCCCGAGGGATGTCTCGGTTCACCTGGTGCTAATCCACTCGCCTAGGCTAAGAGTCCAGTCTGGTTAGGCTGACGATTCAGTGAGCTCTTCTGTGATCACCAGGAAAGGGGAGAAAAGACTTCGGAGGGGCTCAATGAGTGTTTTTCATGTGAAAGCACGTATTTTATTTATATACAATCTCTTTCTTATTTGTCCATATATTTCTACTTTCAGTGGGTTTTTAATCTGCAGTGGCATTTTTTGCCAAAAATGGCGTAAACTCTTTGTTTCCTTCTATCCTTTGTTTGCTTTTATTTTGTTTTAGCCTGTTAAAAAAAAATAATGGAGAAAGGGAGAAAGAAAAGGGGTCAAGAACAGAGGAGTTTGAAAGCTTTTGAGTCAAAGCAACCATAATCCATTAACTTATTTAAAAGAATCACGGAGAAGATTGTCCTTTGTCTCAATGTAAAGTTAGGGCTTTATATGAGTTTTCTTTGATTTAGTCGTCTGTCATAGAGGAACCAGAACTGCTCAGAGTTTTTGCTTTGGGGAGGTGTTGTTTGTTTATTTTAAACAAAAAACCCCACCAAACCTTGAAGGCTTCTAATTATGGAGAGATGAAAAGACATCAGGTACCGTTTCTTGTTGATGTCATAGGTGGAATGATGTGTCTCCGGTTTGCGATGGGCCAGCTAATTTTAAACTGGTGATTCACCACTCAGTCACTCGGTCGCAGGACAGGGCTACCGTGATACAAAAACACAGCGTTGTCTTCACTGAACAAGATGTAGCAGCAGTCTGTGAGAAAGGTGTTTTCTTCTTCCTAGAGAAGAACGCGTTAAATGTGTTACATGTGTAAAATTGCAGCACTGGGGATCTAATTGGTTGAGGTATGTATTTTGGGGGTTTCAGCTGTAAAAATGTTCATGAGAAGCCACCACTTGTAAGAGGGGAAAAAAAGCATGAACATAGGTGCTTGTGCCACTATAAAACTACCTTTTTTTTTTGGCTTCTTAGGTTGAGATAAGCCTACTTTGAAGGCTCTAGTGATAGGAATTTCTTTGGAGACCAAAGCAGAAGGTGGAAATGTGAGGAGTGATGTTAGTTTCAAGATGTTTAACGGTGCATACGTTTAGGAGCTACATACCTTCTGCAGTAGCTTATCTTGCTTCTCAGTAGCTCGAACAGTGGCTCCTGCAACCACTTTTCCCATGGCCCAGCTATCAGGGAGTGTTGCTGTTTCATTTGTGAATGCTGTGTGCAGTGCTTTTAAAAGAACAGTATTTTGTAGCAGGAGTTACAGGTTTTCATGTAATAAAATGACGACAGTACTGTGTATTTATATAGCCCTTTCCTAACAGGAGATTTCTGAATGTTAAGAAGGGCAAGATCATTTTATCATATGATGGGGCTTTACCTTCATATCCTGTCCCTGTCGGAGGATAAATCACAGAATCACAGAATCACATGGGGTTGGAAGGGACCTCTGGAGATCATCTAGTCCAATGCCCTGCCAGAGCGGGTTGCACAGGAACATGCACAGAAACAAGCTGGTTTTGAATGTCTCCAGAGAAGGAGACTCCACCACCTCTCTGGGCAGCCTCTTCCAGGGCTCTGCCCCCCTCAAAGGAAAGAAGTTCATCCTCATATTAAGTTCTTATATTCAAGTTTGTGCTCATTTCCTTTTGTCCTGTCCTTGGGCACCACTGGAAAAAGACCATCCCCATCCTCTTGACACCCACCCTCTAAGTATTGGAGTATGGGAGACCAGGACTCCCAGGTCTTTCTCCTCAGCCGGGCTCTCCAGCAAATCAGCCCCCAACCTGTACTGGTGCAGGGGGTTATTTCTTCCCAGATGCAGCACCCTACGCTTGCCTTTGTTGAAGTACATCAGGTTCCTCTCTGCCCAACTCTCCAGCCTGTCCAGGTCTCGGTGTTCCTATGGCTGTGGGGTTGGTTTGTTGAGTTACCTCCTCTAAAAGCACCTGGGCAGCTTAAGAAGAAAGGGTTCCCCTGAAAGCAAGAAAGGAAAGATAAAGAACTTGCAAATAGCTGCATTTACAAAAGTAAAACCTCTTAGCCAGAAGTTGATTTTCTGGCTCCTTCTGTGAGCACGTTTAAGTCGTCTGTACGTAGTGATTTGCCAGTAGGCTTTTAGCCACAGTACGTTCTGTTAGGAAAGGCTCTGGGAGTTATAAAATTTTTGTATTTTCTAAACAATTAATCAGAATAGGAGCAGTTATTGTTTCTTTTCTGCTTTTTTGGGGGATTGGAGAGGTGAGGCGAGGCTGGCAAATGCTACGCAAGCAGATCTAAGAAACTGTAAACCGTGCTTTTAGAATCAATAGAAGTTGTTTTAAAAATTTCATCCTGCAGTTCCCTGCTTGTTTCTAGTTACTAAATCCCATGAAAAAGGCATATCATTATCTTATCCTCTGCTCCACCATTTCGGGTGTTCAGAGCCCTTGATAAATTAACAGACTGGTTATTCAGAAAAATAAAATTACATTTCTGGATTGGATTTATGATTATTATGCAAATATAACTGCCATATTCTGTGCAGAAAACACATTTAAATGCCTGAAAATAGCAATAATCCTGTTCAGGAGCTACTCCAGTTAATACTTCCCTATATAGAAATGAGTATTCATTAATAACTTCTGGATTGTTATTAGGATTGTTTTATTGTAACATGTAATTTGCTTGAACTGACTACATCTTTCTCAAAATGGTTTTAATTACAGAAATAAATGACAAAGCTTAGTGGAGATGCTTATACAACAGTGCAGTCATTTTTTGTGTGCCAACTGGAAATTCATTCTTAACAGATGGAATTCACCAGTCTGCAAAGAGTGAACACGAAGCCTTTGCACTGCTTAAAACTTCCCTTAATCTGTCTGATAAAGTACGAACGTGATGTCATACATGCTGTTTCTTCTTGGCTTCTGCACTATTTATCAATAATTCTGTTACAGCTGCAGGAAAAAAAAAAAAGAGTTGGTCATTTTACATTTTACCAATGATGTATTTTGCTATTAGGAGCAATTTTATACATTGACCAGACTTACCACTGAGGGTCAGAATAAAGATATGGCTCAAAATATTTCCTTTTCTTTGCAGGGACCGTGACATTTATCCATCTTCCTTTTGGGAGTGTGGGTAGTACTGTTGTAGATTCTTTTAGCCGCCTCTTCCTCTCTTCTTTTTGGTTTTGTTTGGGGGTTTTTTTGTTATCATTCTGTCTGACTGTTCTTGTAGCTCTTCTTGCCTTTATAAATCAGTAGGTATGACCTTCTTTCAAATTCTGATTCAGGATAAAGCCTGTAGATAGCCATAAGATGAAGCCAGGACTTTAGATGGAACCTAACAGGAATAGAAAACTAGTGTTTTCCTCCTAGTTGATGAGCTGGTTGATTGCAAGTCTTTCCTCTTTCTTGAGACTCACTAACTTTAATGAACAGCAGTAAAAATACAGCCCAGGAGTAGCTCAAAAAGTGGAGGTGCGCTGATTAGGTATGACATAAGGAAAGGAGGCATCATCAATATGGAGAAAATGAGGGTATGAAGCCGAATGACCCTGCAGACTGGGGTAGGAGCAGAGAGATGAATTCATTAGTATCAAGTGCGAAATCACATACTTTAGAATAACAAGATATTCAGCTACAAGTTAATTGCTCATCAGTTAGAAATGAATGAGAAGTGAAAGCATGCGATGTACTAAATGACAACAGGATGAGTAAGCCGGAGTGTTGTGGCCGTGGAAAAGGCCATTGTACTGCTGGCCATTGTCAGGGAGAGAGAGCTGGTGATGATCCTGTCCTACAAGAGAAAAAAAAAAAAAGGGTATAGGGACATCAGGCAGTCACCTCAGCTTTACGTGGAGCTTGCAACACACCAGGAGTCTGTATCCACTGGAAATGTGTGTGTCTTTATCCCAGTGTACCTTGAAAAAGCACAATGTTAAGGTAGTTACCGTAGGGCATAAGAACTGCTGTGAGTTCACGTCTTTGCTCATTCAATGCGATCGTGTTCACATTTACGTCCTCTAAAAGAACGTGGCTTGTTTTAACACAGCAGAACAATGACTAGACATGCAAATAAATCAACCAGAGAGGGGAGAGGACTATTTATCCCAAAGGATTGAAGTAACATGAGAGAAAACAGAGATAAACTGGCCACAGATAAACTTAGGTTGGGAATAAGAAGAGGGTATCAGGAGAGAAGTGTTCCAGTAGGAGTCTGTCAAAAGTGAACTGGTGTGATCATTTGATAAAAGGGTCCTGTGCTGGTGGTGATAAGGGGTTGGCCCTGTTGACCAGGAGGTCTCCCCCAGCTCTGCCTTCCTGTATGATCACTCTGGGTGGAAGGAGCTTGGGGAGGTCTCTGGTGGAACCTCTCCTGCTCAGAGGAAATGGTCCTTCTGAGAGGTGGATCCAAACAGGAATGACCTAGCATGGCATCTGGCAAAAAAAAAAGCTAGAAAAGGCTTAACAAAGAAAGATTAGGTCAGTAGGCAAGACCCAGAGGTTTTCCAACCAAATTTTTTCACTAAGTAAACATTTAAAAATAATGTCATTAATGAAAGAAATTGGATCATCAGTCGTGGACTGTAAGGTAAAATAAGTTCAACATGAAAACTGTATCAATTCTGAGCATAGTGACTTTTGATTTTTTTTATTATATATACACAAGCATTTGCATCTGTATCTTATATTGCTTTTTTTTTAAGTCTGCTTCCATCCTGCCATGTCTTATTCATTTGAATATTTATGCATTGGCTGCAGCAATATTCTGTTAAATATTGAAAAGTTTGTGATTTAAACCTGACTCTGATTTGAGTTGTAAATATTTCTTATGGACCCAAAGGCTTAAATTTAACATTAGGCTGGTTTTATTTATTTTTATTGTTTCAATTTTGTAGCAAGACCAAGAAAGGATATACTTAGTTCATTAACAATAAATGAGGAAATAGTGCAGCTATGCTGTCAAGGAAATGAAAGAGCATAGAAAATATATTCAGGACTATTTAATTAATGTTTTTACTCTGCATTGTCCTACTTTTTATTTTGTAGTCTTCTTTAAAGCACAGAAGATATTTTTGATAGACAAAGAATAATTATTCTGGTTGCTCTCAATTAAATAAATATACACTTCTAGAATGCCAAGTAAAGTTCAATGATCCTGTTTTTAACAAAAATAGAGGGTGGGAGGTCTGAGCAAAGGAACTGACTGCTTTTGTAACCTGTGAATATATGAATATTGTGGCAGAAATGATATCCCTGCTTCTTTATTATTAGAGTTTAGGTGCTTAAATCCACTTCTTCAGTGGCACAAAGGAGGGCACTGTGATGGAGCCCGGAGAGTGCCTGGCTTTGCCAACCAGGGACGCTGCTGGTCCAGCATCGCTGTGCTGCGGCTTCTCGTCACAAGGCTTCAGCCGAGAAACCTAAACCAGGCAGGGAGCCCTGAGGGAGAATAACGTTCTCCTTTCCTTCCCTTCTTTGTGCAAAAACCCCTCCTGTGGCCAAGGAGCTCTCCCTGGCGCAGGAGGAGGTGCCACCTCCATCAGTCAGAGTGTGCCTGACCTCCGGGGCTTAGCTGGGGCAAGGCAGCCGCCAATTTTACTGCAAAGAAAAGGAGAAAAAACAGATTTGCATTTCGCTTGTTTTGATTCCACTACTTAAAACTAATCTCGGGTAGCTTTTTTATTTTCTTGAAAGCCGCTTTGTACTGACTAGCCCTTGGTATTTGTCAAATTCTTTGTTTTCTCTGCTTATTCCCCACTGGCCTACTCAGAAGCTAGTTAAATTATGAGGATTATTCAGAGCTGCAGTGGATAATAAAATGGTCTATTGATTAGTAGACTTCTAATTACTTGTCTCTTAGCATGAAAGAGAAATAAGAAGATTTGATAGTAAACAAAGCAGAAAACAAATAGGGTGTTTCCAACATGTAGGGGTATACATGCTTGTGTGTGGCCTTGTACAGGAGTATTGTAATTTCCAGTTTATCATCATGAGCTTATTTGACTGCTTACAGAACTGTGACCTGCACAAGCAGACTGTTTGACAGATAATCAGCCAAAAATACAACTCCTTAATTTTTTCTGCAATACCCTGCATATGCAGTGGAAGAATAACATCATGATGAGCAATATGTTTTTGATTTTTCATGTCTTGTCGCAATGAAATGAAAGTTATGGCTAATTTGTGTTTTAACTAGGTATGCACCGATAGAAATAAATATAAATAGTGTGTCAGAGTTTTAGCTTGGAAAACCCTGAACACTAGTAGGTACTGAAACCTTTCCACTTGTATTGCCTGCCCTCCGTACTGGTTCAACGTATCAAATTACCTCTGGTCTTTCCTAAAAACGATGCATAGCGTGTATTCCACCTTCAAACCAGCTTCTTGTCTTAAAGATGTGTGTGAAATTTTTAAGGATGCAGATTTACAAACCTACAAGCTGTGTCTAGGAAGAGAGAAGCGCTGACATCTCTCCTCCTTCCTTAGTGCAGGCTGGCAAGGTGATGGCAACGCTGCTCGCGAGGGGACTTCTCACTTGCGCTTGCAGGTGACTGTGCTTCCCAAAGAGGTACGAAAGCAGAGGACAGACTTCATGATGTTTTGAAAAATAAGGATTGAAATCCTGGCAGAATTGCATTTGATTTCAGAGGGACCAGAGTTTCTCGCAAGCCCTTTAATGCCTCTTCCGTGATCCACAAAAGTCTTCCCATGAGTTTCTATGGGCTCCGCAAGCCTGTCTTATTTCTTTTTCTAATCTCTTTCTTTACTTGCCATGAAGTTCAAACAAATAACAACTAATACCCCCAACAACATAGTTGTTGCCCGTGGCAAAATGGCTGAGCCAAAGCAGTAATTTAATTAAAGTGTGAAAATCATGTAATCCTCATGAAGTATTCAAATTCCTGTTTTGCTTTGCTTTGTTTTGTTAGAGTTCTCCAAGAATGAAAGATTCAGCTTCCCGTTCTGTTATGCCCTTCTACATAATATGAGTGTCTCATTCAGAAATTAAGGAGTTGCCATTGCTTTTAATTTTGCCTGTGGGTTGATTTGACTGTGGTGTAGTCTGCATGGCTCTTCTAGTTTGCCTGGTTTTCCTCCGTGGTTAAAACCCCTTTCCTTTTAAAGCTGGCTGCTGGCAGAGAGGCAGGTGAGCAGCCCTGTGCTTTGCAGATGAAAGCAGCCTCATCAGCCCATCAGCCTGAGGTTGATGTCAGAGCAAGATATTCTCTGCTAAATGTGAATTCCTTCATTAGTTTTGTGGTTTTCCTCTAGGCCTGTAATTAGAGCCCTCCAGACAACCGGCACACAACTGCACCCAGGAATTAGCTCTTCATTTGAAGGTTTTCCTCGCTCGGTGTTTCCATCCTTGTCAGCTCACAGGAGGCTCAGCTGCTACTTGAATCCGTTATCCCTGTCAGTCATCTTTCCCGTCAAAACCCAACCCACCGGCTCGAGGAAGCCCTTGGCATCGCTGCGGTCATGGGAAAACCACCCTATTTTCCCACAGGGAAGCACTGTGCTGGCTGAACAGCCAACGTTACGTTGTGTGTGCTTTTGTGGGTGTCTGTGTAGTTATTCAATAGCTGCTTATTTTTTCGCGGAGCATAGAAAAGAGACATGGCCCAGGCTTTGCTGTTTACCTGACAGAACAGTCAAAACAGGTTTCTGATTAAGGAGGCAGCAGTAGACACCCAGTCTCTGTGGGCTCCTCCACATTAGGGGATAATGGAAGCGTTTACTAACAGCCAAAGAAATTATTTATTAGGATATGAAACCTTTAATTTAGAAGGAGGGTTTCATGTTCTCATATACTTCTTTTTTTTTCTCCTTATACTCCCACTCTGCAAAATGTAGCAAGGCCAAAAATTAATGCATTTGCACATCTATTTCTAAACTATGTGGGTGTCTTTGAAAAGATATGATTCTGAAGTAGAACAAATAATATACTCACAGCAATCTTCTTTGAACCAACAAGGTTTAGAAACCCGAAGATCCAGATCAATCAAAGCCAGTATATTACATTCCCTGCTCTGTTGGTTTTAGATTTAAACTGTTTTTATAAATGTTGAAATTGCAGCAAGAACTCCCCAGCTGCTAAAAATGGCTCTGATGGAACAGGGCAGTCACACCTGGGGAAAATACAGTGGCAGCCGAGACCTCACCTTTCTTTCTGCTCCCCTAACTATCTGTTACAACAGGTTTGTGTCTTATGGTATGCATTTTATCATCCCCTATACGTTTTGATGTAGGCACTTGCCTCTGCTATTCATACAGGAGCCTGACACAAGAGGCTAAAATCTTTCCCGACCTTGCCACAGTTGATTCACTTTGAATCAAATAATTTGTGAAATACATAGTTATATGGAAACATTTAAGTATCGAATGTTGACAAAGGTATGAAATGCTGTAAATAGCTTTATTGTTTACAGAATGTCCTCATCTGCAGTTGTTCCCAGTTTATTTATTTGTGTGCACGCAGATGTGCATTATGTACCCAGGAGGAAAGAACACAAAGACTTTTCTTCTTCTTCTTTATTTCGCTTGTTCTTATTTGGGGGAAGGAGACGTGATCTCTGACATGCTGAAGAGCACAGAGAGAAAGGCAGACAGGGGGGAGCTCTGTCTCCTCTTTCCCTCCCCAACTTCTGTTCTGACCCCATCGCATCTTCTCATGCATCTCATGCTGCAGGCGCCGGAGCTCTGTTTCCCCTCCCCTTTGGATTCTGTTGCTGTATGCAGGGGGAGAAAAAAGCTTTGTGCAATTTAGAAGTTTGCTTCTGCCTCAGCTGCGCCGAGCTTGACCCTTTCCCCGGGCTCATCCGGACGCTGGGGGCTCATCTACCCTTCTGAGCCTCTGGAGATAATTCCGCTTCCCTGATAAACCCAGGGCCTGAACTGACATCCACTGAAATGCGAATAGCACCTGGAAAATTGCTGGGCATTAGTTTATAATAACAAATTAAAGAGATTTGGCCCGTTGTTGTTCTGAGCTCCCTTCACCCCCCTACAAAAGAAGCAGATGTGCCTGTAAGAATTCCCCGTGGGGATTTAGGGCTGGTTTATTTAGGACTTTTTGACTGGTATGGAGGTGCAGTCAGTGCAGAAATCAAGGCAGATGATGTCTTCACCAGTCTTTTAGACAGTGGACAGTCAGGTGCAAGTTAAGGCAGCCTTAATACTTCCTAGATTGAAAGGGGCGGGGGGCAAAGCCCCTTCTCCTAGCCAGCACAGGATAGCGAGGGTGAATTCTTTCTGTGTGTCACACCTGGTGTTTTTGTGTAGCCATAGGGGTGAAATGGATCCTTGTGAATAATTAGACATTGTCATTCTGGATTATTTTTAATTAGCAAAGCGTGGGCATGATACCTTCAAAATTTCAAAATGCTGCTCTGAGTTTGTCTCATCTGATCTTTGGGATTTTTCCACTGAAGGGTGTCATACACTGTCTTATTGTATCTGCTTTTGTAGATGGGATCAGTCTATGAGCAAAATTTCTTCCTCTTTCTTCTACAGGTGTTCAGCTTTAAACAAGCTTCCACTGATGTTTAATTTTGCCATTTCAAAAATGCTAAGGTTGGCAGTTGTTTACTTTTAATCGTCCTCGGAAAGATTTCAATACAAGTAGCTGACGTCTTCCCTCTCTTTAAATCTGTATCTATGCATCTTCCTGTGTAATTTGTCCCCTCCACCCTAGAAAAAGCAATGAGTACTCATGACTGTACCAGATAGGTGTGAGCAATCAGGTAGTGTTAATATTTGCAAGGGTAAGAAATGAAATTTATGGAGACAATTGAGACAAAATAAACATGCCCTATATAATTAGCATAATAGCTGCATATCATCAAGTTTTCCCCATGTATTATTATGACTGTGTTGATTAACCAGGTGTAGCGGGATTTGGAAAGACTGGGGAAAAAAAAAAAGTAGGGAATAATAAGTAGGAGGTAAGAAGAAGAAGAAAAAACTCAGAAAAAACAGTACATTTCATTTGTTTCTTGGCAGTACAGGCTTTGGGACTGAAGGTTTGATGGCAGCTGTTAGTTCCAAGCAGGTAGGATTGATCTAAATTATGGTTTCTTGAGAGGGTAATTTCTTCCGGCGACAGTTTTTCTGCTTCCATTTGCTTAAAGAAGGAGGAGGATCTTGACCTTTCGAGCAGTGGAAGGCATTTCTCTCAAAGATTTTCATTGCTGTCGAGGTTGTTTTCCTACGATCCGTGGGAACAGAGGTATCTGCAAGCCGGCCTGATGGGCGCCGTTTGGCTGACAAGCGTGATGGGGAAGTTCAGACCTCCGGGAAGGAGATTACAGACTTCCTGCCAGAAGGGGGTAATTTTGTCACAGGTGCAGAGTACACTAAGTGTTACAGAGATGACAGAAGGTGTTGACACTGACATTTATTTCCCAGAGTTTGGTAGTTTCGCGGAGTGGAGTTCTTGCAGAAGTCTCCAGGGGGAAAGCAAAGAAGATGTCACGTTGAACGACATCCCAAATTCTGTCCAAGTTCTCCTGCAAAGAGAGTAATGCTACCTCCTTAATACCAGCTCGCTCTGGATAGGAATGGGTTTGCGAATGAGGAATTATGAAATTAAAACCCACTGTAGACTGCGAATCCACATATGCCTCAAAGTTGTTAAATACGTTTCCCAAGGACAATATCTGGGGGTTTCTAGGATACTGGGCATCAGCAGAGGCCCACCTGAGCATAAGAGAAATGTGACTCTCAAGCTGAAAGGCCAATTTAATCCCTAAGGACACATAGAAGTTCAGGTTTCAAACTCACATAACTTTCACGTTCATTAAGAGCATTAGACGTGGTGGGTAACGTATTTCACCCTGTGAAGTGGCCATGGAGGACTGTGGCTGTGTGTGCACATGGGCATGCATATATGCACTTACTGAGAAACTCCTGCAAATTATCAAGTGCTTTTGAGTTTTATCACACAAGGCTTAAGTACATTATTTGTTCAGGCAGAAATTAAAGTATATAGAAAGTCTCACTCTCATCTCAAACTGCTGCCTGTCCTTAGGTTGAAGTATAAGAACTTAAGGCTCCCCCCTCTGTCTGAATTGTAGGTGCCAATTTTTTTGATAAAATGGAAGCTGCGACAAAAAAAAAATGGGGGGATTTGTTGCTCTTGGGTAGATCTTTTTCCAAGATAAATTACAATAATTTTAACTGCCTGTTCTGTGCAGTAGCGAGGATTTTAGTGATGATATGTCTGTACGGTTCTTGTCTAGTTAATGAAATATGTAGCATATTTAGATTTAAATCAAGTCTCAAGTTTGGCTGCTTCTGTTCTCGGTTGTGTATGTTGGGCTTTTGTGTAGTTTTTTCAAGCATAACACCCCTTCCGCATTTTAGTAACTATACAGATTTGTCTTTGTGATATTTACCACAGTGTCCCTTGCTGTGAAATATATGCTATACTACTCATTTCCTATATCTCACGGCATCAACGAGCAAGTTTTTAAGTGGTATTTTGTATGTATGTGGCAAAATATATACATTCAGCGCAACTCTCATGTACAGATTAAGAGTGTATACTCAAGCAAATTCAGGTTCATCGCTTTTTTGCATTTAGTGTTATTTTTTGCATATTTGGCCTTGATTCAAGAAAGTACTGGGGGATTTACTTAAATGTAGACTCACGAGTACTTAAGTGTGAAGTCAGGTGTGTTTCTAACCGCCTTGCCTTGCTAAGGCCACGTACGGTGTCTTCACGTCCTTTGGGTAAAATCTATCCTAACCACATTGCCTGTGCTATCTCCATATCACACCATAGTGATACCTAAAGCAGAGTTTATGTAGTTTATAAATGGTTAAACTGTAGAGAATCTTCTTTTAGAGAAGACATACAGCTGCGTCTCCGCGAAAAGATAAAAAAAACCCACCTCAACTTGGTTGGATGGAGGGATATTCTCCAACAGAAGGAATTCCATTACAAGCTGGTTTTTGCTGGGCACCCAGAATCTGTACATTATACCTTTCTGACCCAGCACGGCTCATCTGCAGCATTTCTCCTGGCACTTCAAGGCAAGGCTTCCCAAACAGCATCCCGTCCTCCCAGATATCCCATCCTCCCAGACGTCTGCTCACCAGTTGAGAGGAGTCAGGATCTGCCAGCCTTCCTTTGTACCGTTGCTGTTATTGCTACATTAGTCCCCCGGATAACAGCACGTGGGACACACGACAGTCCATTACTGTTAATGGTGTTATTATAGAGTCACACCACTGAAAAATATGGCCTGAAGCAAAATATTATAGATAATTTAGTCCTGTCTTTCAGGAAGGCGTGTGCTGGGGTTAATGAAAGTTTGATTTCATGAATGTGAAAGGACCCCATTGTTTGGACTGCTTGGAATGGTATTTAGTATTCTCATTTAGGTAATTTTCTTAATGAAAACAGGAGTGGTTTTCTTACTCCTCGTGTCCCCTAGACAAACTTCTTTCATTGAGGATGCGGGCCTGGCAGGGGTTATTCTCGGGCAGCCCAGGGAAAGCGATGCTCATGCCAGAAGGGCGGTCAGAGCATGGCTGCATTGCCTTTGCCGTCCTCTACCCACGTCCCTGAGAAGGGATGGGCAAAAAAGGCTGGAAGGATTGACCATTGCCACCCCCGCAGCAAAACACTGCACAAGCATCCCTGTAGTTATGGCCTGGTGGTGTCCTCTGCCATTTTCATGGAGGGGAAAGGTGCGGAGTCAAGATCTTGGGATTTCTAGGGCGTTCCTCAGAGGGCCAAGAGTTACTCTGAGTGGAAACGCTGACAGATTTACATCTATGGGACCTATCAGAATAAAATGTCCAGCTCCGGGGAACATTTAAGTTTTGCTGCCCACTCTAGAAGAAAGCAAACTTAGAGAAATATGTGTAGAAGAAGTGAGTATAGAGCTTTCTGCGCCATCCACTTGCACGTCGTCTTGAAAGTGGCCAGACTCAGGGTCAAGAGTCAGGTTCTGCCACCAGGCAGGTGTAAGAGACCAGGGCAATGACTTTTCTCTAATTAGCTCCGTGTAGCACAGACAGACACTTAACGAACAGTAACGCCACATCCACCAAGGCCATGCAGCGTTTCTTTCACCATTAGCTGTCTTTGTTTTTTGACCGAATTGTGGACCAATGCAGACAGCACCCATGTCCAGCCTTACTGGTATCTAACGGGGTTGTTATTCTTCAGTTCATCGGGCAAAAAAACCCGCAGACACCCATTGCACACGCTTATAATTTAATAACAGAGTATTAAAAATCTAGGCACTGCTCTGCAAGTCAATATAGCAAATATACTGAGCCACACACCGTAGGGTGGAACCTGGCTCTGTGTTTAGAGGAGGGAGGCGTTTCTCATGTAGAGAAGACATTATTCCTCCATTTCAACTTATTTTCCATCATGAAGTACATCAAGACACAGCATTAGCTTTGTTTCACCGCCACGTGATCCGGCCGGTAGCAGTAACGTACGTGCAGACGCGGGGGTTTGGTGTTGGAAGTTCAAAGTGCCTTCAGAAACACGCAACACACGCTGGTACTAGAAGGGGTGTGAGAAGGGTAAGGTCCATCAGGGCAACCTGTTGTCTCTGAGCTCCCGTGGGGGGAACGGCAAAGTTCATGTCACCCGACTTTTTTGGATCTCACTTGTCTTTTTCCTGTTCGTAGACAGCTTTGGGGGCTTCTGGAAAAGCCCCACGGGAGAGCAAGGTGGGCTCTTGGTAACTTTCAACTCTTGCAACTCTTGGAATTGAATAAATCTAAGGGAAGAAAAAAAAAAGGGAGGGGGGGCAGAATTCTCACCAGGGCAAAGAAAATGTTATTATTTTAAAAGGCACATGTTGAATAGACATCACGGTTGGAGGGTTTCGGGTTGGTTGACTTGCTCGGCCACAGTGTTGTCTCAGGTTGCTTGCTTTGTGGACGTTGCTCCCAGGACCACGCTCGCCTTGTGGCACTGGGGAGCTGCTCTGGTTCCGGCCGGTGATGGGTGATGGCAGGCGTGTGTTACGGCCAGGGGTTCCTTGCGACAGCCCAGATGCACCTTGCCGTGTCACCTCCCGCGCCAGGCCAGCGCTGCGGGTGCGACAGGGAGAGAATGGGAAATGACAGAATCACAGAATGGTTTGGGTTGGAAGGGACCTCAAAGATCATCCAGTTCCAACCCCCCTGCCCTGGGCAGGGACACCTCCCACCAGACCAGGTTGCTCCAAGCCCCATCCAGCCTGGCCTTGAACCCCTCCAGGGATGGGGCAGCCACAGCTTCTCTGGGCAACCTGTTCCAGTGTCTCACCACCCTCACAGGAAAGAATTTTTTCCTGAGATCTCATCTAAATCTCCCCTCTTTGAGTTTAAAACCATTACCCCTCATCCTGTTGGCCTCTTCTCCCAAGGGAACAATGACAGGACCAGAGGAAGTTGGGGCAGGGGAGGTTTAGATTAGATATTAGGAAGAATTACTTTACTGAGAGGGTGGTCAGGCACTGGAACAGCCTGCCCAGGGAGGTGGTGGAGTC